>VYXF01009199.1:1366012-1522983 GCA_013397295.1 Polioptila caerulea | reverse complement strand
AAAAAAAAAAAAAATCATTCTAAGGACAACAGGATGCACTTTTTACCAAGTTTCAACTCAAAATGAGTAATAACAGGAACAGGTAGGAAACTGATACAAAAGCAACCTTTCCTATAGCAGTATGAATGGTGCTGCTTTAATTTTGTTAAGAATTTTGGCTAGAGGCAGTGGGAACATCAACTTTTTAATGAAAACTTAAAGCGTCCATAGCAGTGTGAAAATTCTAGCATTGTTGTATTCCCATATCACTTTTTAACAGCTTGAAGGGAGAAAAACTTTCATTTTAAATGATTCTTGGTTAATTTGCAAAGAAATTAGGAGCAGAAAACTTCCAGAAAGTAATAAAATAGCATTATTTGTGCATGTCACACAAAATCAAGCCTAGAAAAGTTGCCAAAAAGTACTTTTTCTTATGCCAGAATTATCCTGTTCATTTCAGAGCACTTCTCAGAGGCTCATGAATTAAGAACTTCTTTCAGGTGGACCAATATCTTCAGGTGTCATCAGACACTGTATGTCCTTCAACTTTGCCTCCTGAGGCTATGGCCCATATAAAAATTCCTTGAGCAAATATGCCATATGAATCAATCACCTGCTTTAAACTGGAGCGTGTATCCAGCCATTCTAATCAGCAAGGGACTGAACTCCAGAACTCCCTACAGTTAAATAAAAGAGAGCAAGAATTATTGAGCTGGTTGTAAATATTTTGGAACGTGAAAAAGTTAAGAGATAGAAATAACTCTTTGTCTACCCTGAGAAGCATGGTGAAGGCATTCCTAAACTTGAAGACTGTTGTGGTTTAACCCTCAGCTGGCAGCTCAGCCCTGAGCAGCCACTCTCTCACTTCCTTCCAGGGGTATGAGGAAGAGAGTCAGAAGAGTAAAAGCAAGAAAATTAAAGGACTGTGATAAAAGAGAGTTCAATTGGTAAAGAAAAGCCACTCACACAAACAAAACAAAATAATTACATTCACCCCTTCCCATGGGCGGGTCATTTCCAGGACAGCAGGGCTCTATCACACCTCTGACTTGGAAAGACAAATGTTGTCACAATAGTTGTGTCCCACTTCCTCCTTCCTCCAGGTTTGTATGCTGAGCATAGCACCATAAAGCCTGGCATATTCCTGTGGTTAGCTTCTTGTGGCCAGCTGTCCCCTCCACAACACTTTTTTCAACACAAAACCAAAACATAGCCCCTTGACAGCTACTATGAAGAAATTTAACTTTATCCGAGCCAAAACCAGCACAAAGAGCCAATAAATCCAGTACTAGTAACAAGGGCAGTAAACCTACATGTTCAGGGCTCATTCCTTTCTCTGAGAGGGAATCAATTGACTGAACTGCAGGGGGAAAAGAGGGTACGGAATGAATCATCCAGTCTACTCTTGATGCTTTCATATTTTATATAAATAATCTAACCTTCTCTGGATTAGAACCTAAACCAAAGAATCTTGCTTCCAATGTGATGTTCCTCCATCCACTGCCCTATTCCTTCTTTACAATTTGGCTGGTGGTCCAAGTATTCAGGATAGATATGAGGTACCAGAATCAAAGGAAGAAACTCTGGAGAAAGCAATATATCCTTTGATGAGTGACATGGGCATCTTTTTGTTTCTGATTTTCAAGCTGTAGATCAAATGATGAAAAGTCCATCTTCTATCTGTGTTAAGATGATTTTACATTATTTTTAACTCAAACCTACATATCAAACCGACCATCTACTTGTTGTTTCTTGGCAATATGGTAGTACAATGAGGCTAAATTTTAAAAAATATTTCTTTCAAGATCATTTATTGTTTTTCCATAAATTTATTTCCTCTACTTCCCATTTTTGCCTATGAAAACAGACCCTCCCCTACTCACATTTTTAATGTGTTTATGTTAATTTGCCAACCACAACATTTAATCTCTGCATTAAAGTGGCTAAAGAAGTGTGCATCTTCAGAGGTATGTTGTTCTGAGCAGCACAGACCTGTTCTTTTAAAGATAAACTAGCTCTACTTAAACACCATACCTCAAGATCATCACATTTTCTGGAAAAGAATGAAAAAAAAAAAAAAATCCCAGCTGTCCTGCCCCCACCCAGTTCTTTCTTATTGTACAGGTTTCTTACTTAATCATCTTCATGAAAGTGCCAAGCATTTCAGCAGTCCAGCCGCTCTTTAGACTTCCAAGGAGGATTGAAATGAGTCTCATGGGGAAGGTTAGAAGCAGGCTAGAATACTGAATTTTGGCAGCCTCATAAAGGAGAGGAAGAAATATGTACCTACTTTAAAGTAATTTGGAGTTAAGAATAATTTGGGACCTTTGTAAACAATAGCATCTTAAATTGGTTTCCACAAAGCTCTTCATTTTTCACTTAAAGCTTTTCAAGATCAGATCCTTTCAATACTGAATGCACTACAATTCCCTTCCTTTACTCCTCCCCTGTGACTCTTAGTGACTTTTGCTCATCAGAAATTAGTTTTTTACTTTATTGTATATCTCAAAACCCATTGTTTTTGTCTTTATTAACCTTCATCATCTCTGATTTTGTTTCTTTTGTCTAGATATGAGCAAGAGAGTCAAGATATTATATGAATAAAGTTGCTCTTTAGTACTAAATCACTCACCTAACTAGTTATTCAAAGTAAAATTACAATTTTCACACATCATGTGTTTAATTAATCATTCTACAGATTACACTGTTTCAGTTTTCTGAATGTAAAACAACCTTGAACAGTGCAGAAACAAGAAGTAAACACCAAAAACACTGATTTATCATAGTATTTTAAGACTGCTTTTACATCTCAAAAACTCTTTTGAGTAGCATGCACCCACTATGATTTTGAGGGAAGAGATAGTCAAAATAAGTTTCTCCTTCTTTTATTCAGATGCCAGATTCGACATTATCCCAATTATGTTTAATATAGTAATGAAAATCTGACCAGTCATCAGGGATTGCTAGTCAACCTCCAGTCATGAGAGAGAGAGAGAAATGATACTGCGACTGTCTTCTACAGATCATTAACCAGAGTTTCACAGCCAATTGGCTCAATAGCAGGAAAACAAGCCAGTGTCTGTCAGCCTTTGAAAACCAAAATCTTGATCTGAATTATTTTCTCTTGAGTGGTAGTGTTCACAGACCTAAACATCTATTGCAGGAAATCTGTATGCAGCCTTGGACTCAGGTCCCCAAAGACGCAGTGGAGACTCAAGTCCACACAATTTAGCAGAATATGGGGCTCCAAATACATTTATGGACTTGTGGCTGCAAACCTGAATAAAAATCTGATTCAGAGAGGCTGCTGAGGTCCCAGCCACTGCTATGGGATCCTTTAAGTTTTGATACCTGCTTTTACATGTACAAGATAACTAGGGGTGAGCGAAAAGCAAAATCTCTTGCAAAATAGATAAGGGAGCAGAACTGCCTCAGTCTTCAAGAATGAGACAATTTATTCTCAGGGCAATTGGCCTCCTGACATGGTAGACAGGGACAAGAAGAAGAATGGACACCCTGTAATCCACGAGGAAGTAATTAGTGAGCTGCTGAGACACTTAGACACTAACAAGTCTACAGAGCCAGGTGGGATTCATCCAAGGGTACTGAGGGAGTTGGTGGAAGAGCTCACTCAGCTTTCATTTAACAAGGCATGATTTTTCATTCCTGGCTAACCATGGAGGTCCCAGATGCCTGGAGGTTGGTCAACGTGAAACCCATCCACAAAAAGGGCTGGAAGAGGGATTGAGGGGACTACAAGTCTGTCAGCTTGATCTCAGCATTCAACAAATATTATGTAGTAGGTCATCTTGAGTGCAACCACATGACATGTGTAAGACAATCAAAGAATCTGACCTAGCCAGCATGGTTTTAGGAAGAGCAAGTCTTGTCTAACCCACCTGATCTCCTTTTTTGACCAGGTGGATGAGGGAAAGGCTTTGGAGGTAGTTTATCTGGACTCCAGCAAGGCCTTTGACACCAGATCTCAGAGCACACTCCCGGAAAAGCTGGCAGCCCGTGGCTTGGACAGGAGCACGCTATACTGGGTTAAGAAGTGATTTGGCCCAGAGTGGTGGTGGGTGGTGCCACATCTGGTTGGCAGCCAGGCACCACCAGTGGTGTCCCCCAAGGATCAGGGCTGGGCCTAGTCCCCTTTGATATATTTATTGATTATCTGTATGGGAGGATTGAGTCCACCATTATTAGCAAATTCACAGATGACACCACTTGGGGTTGGAATCTCCCGTTCTGGAGAGCAGGAAGACTCTGCAGAGGTACCTGGACAAGCTGGATCAATGGGCTGAGGTCACCTATGTGAGTTTCAACAAGACCAAGTGCTGGGTCCTGTATTTTGGCCACAATAACCCCAGGTAGTCCTACAGGTTGGGGGAACAGTGGCTGGAAAGGGTCCCAGGGAAAAGGTTCTGGGGGTGCTGATCAACAGCCAGCTGAACATGATCCAACGTGTGCCCACGCAACCAAGAAGGCCAATGGCATCCTGGTCTGTATCAGCAGTAGTGTGGCCAGCAGGATTAGGAAAGTGATTCTCCCTGCTACACCTGGCACTGGTGAGGCCAAAACCTGAGTGCTGTGCAAATCTGGGCCCCTCAGTTTGGGAAGGATATTGAGATGCTGGAGCATGTCCAGAGAACATGAAGGGTCTGGAGCACAAGTCCTGTGAGGAGTGGCTGAGGGAGATGGGGGGGTTTAGCCTGGAAAAAAGGAGGCTTGTTGGGGACCTTCTTGCTCTGAAGGAACAACTGCTTGAAAGGAGGGAGCCAGTGAGGGTCAGTCTCTTCTCCTGGGCAACCAGCTGTAGGACAAGAGGACATACTCTTAAGCTGTGCCACGGGAGGTTCAGGTTGGACATTAGGAATAATTTCTTTACAGACTGGGGATTAGGTATTGGAATGGGCTGTCCATGGAGGCAGTCAAGTCACTGTCATTGGAAATATTTAAAGAAAGATTGTATGTGACACTTAGTACCATGATGTGGTTGACATGTTGGTGTTCAATAATGGGCTGGGTTTGATAATATCAGAGGTCATTTCCAAGCTACTTGATTCCGTAGCCCTATGAATCTGTGGAGTGAAGCAGTCAAATTTGGGATGAATTGCATGGTCATTGGATGAAATAACAGCTCACAAAGGTATCAACTGTCCTTTAACCCCTACAAAACACAGCTCAGGCAGATCACAATGGTACATAACACACTTAATCTGCAATGAAAAAAGAGAACAATTGACAGAGCACTGTGAACTATCAAACCGGGAATGTGTGAAAGAGCCAGAATAGTGTAGGAGAAAGCAAACATTATTATCCAGACCTTTCTTGGGCCACATCAGGATCTGGATTTTGATGCAAGTGGCAGAAGATGTAAACATTTGAGCTGGCTGAGTTTGCAAATTATTTTCTCCCATGAGTCATACTTTCTCTTTACCTTTCTTCTTGTTTGTGTTTTAAAATTACTATATTCCCTCCCCAGTGTGTCTGAAATCAACATTTTGTCACAGCTTTCAATCACACTTATATGTGTGAATGTAAAGAAGAGCTTTGCACAGCCAAACTTGGAAATGCAAACATTTTCAAAAGAAAAAATATAAATTTAGCTGTTATAGTCCTGTGTTCTTTTCTGTTGACAAAAATATTTGTCTTGCCTCTGCTAGTAGAGCTTCCCCTGCAGTGAATTCATAATTGTAAATGCACTGGGTTTGTGTGGACAGATTTTGGTAATGGGAGGACTGCGTGGCTGGCTTCTGTAAGGAGCTGCTAGAAATTTCTCTCACGTCTGACAGAGCCTATACCAACCAAGACAGACCATGAGGGACTGAGAAGATTGATGTCTCAAAACATTTTGGAGTGCATGTTTGTGGGGGAAGAGGTAGATGGGGCCTTGCTGTGGTGAGTTCCTGCCCTGCTCCACAGTCACTGACACCCCAGAGGCAATGCTCCACAGCCTGCCTCTGGAGCCCCTAACCTAGCTCATACCTGGCAGTGAAATTGAGCCCAGGAAGAATGTAGGGGTGGGGCAAAAGTGGTTTTAAGGTTTAGTTTTTATTTCTCATTATCCAAATCTGTTTCGATTGTAAATTCAGAATCGAGTCTGTTTTACTCATGACAGTAACTAGTGAGTGAACTCACCCTACCCTTATCTTAAACCACAAGCCTTTCATTATACTTTCTCTCCTCTGTTCAGCTAGTGAGGGTCAGATAGAACAGCTTTGGTGGGCATCAGGCACCCAGACAGGGTCAGCCCTCTGCAGTGCATTATAGAAATAGAGATCTTGGAGATGGAGGAGTGCAAAACCAGGTAGTTCCCTTTCTTGTGAGTATTTTGTCATCTCTAGCATCAAATGATTCAAGTGGCAGGGCTTCAACTCTACCCCTTGGGACACAATTCCACAGTCCAATACATCTCACTGTCAGGATATTTGCACAAAGATTCAGTGAAATAAATTACTCTTGCAACTCCATCCCATTACTCCTAGTTACCACTCTGCCTGCTGCATGACAAAATTTCTCTCACCTGCATCATGGCATTGTTGTGGTGTATCATCCTATCTTCTCTGCCAAGACAAACTCATTTAGTTACTTAGATCTTTCTTCATATGTCAGTCCCTCCTGACTACCTCTATCATTTTTGCTGCTCTTCCCTGAACTGCCTTCAATTTATCAGGTTTTATTTTAAAGCACTGGTGCTTGGAAATGAATGAAGTAAAGACCAAAACCTCATGCTTCACCTGTCTCATTGATGTAAATAATACCCATTATAATTGACTGGACAGTTGGGGCAGAAAAAAACAAGTTAGTCAGAGAAAAAAACTTACTAATGCCGAGTTGGTTGAAAAAAAATGTACTGACATTTTGTTTCATTGGAACTTTTTACATTAGTGCTTGTACATAGAGGAAGCAATTGTATTTCCCCAAATTTTTGATAAAACTGTATTTGCTACCTACCAGATCTCTGAGATGACCTTTACCTGTCCAGCCCATAAACTAAGAAGATTCCGAAAATTCTCTTCATGGACAAATTTCAGATTTGTGGCTTTTATTTCTAATTAAAAAGTAGGAAACCCATAATAGTTGTGTCTCAGAACAATAAACTGATAGAATAAACACATGAAGGTAAAAATCCAGTTTGGTCTTTATCCAGCAAAGACTTTAAATAACATTCACAAATTAAATATGTCCAAAGACTCTTCTGGATCCATGATTCTGGATCATCTTATATTAGACCTGATCCATTTGAGAATTAGCCATCAATATGAAATCCCTTTGTTAGTTTTTCTACCACAACTGCCAATTCCAATGCCTTGCATCAAGTGGTATGTGGCAGTTTCTTAGACTGGCAGCTCCCAATTTCCCATCTTAACTGGGTGAGCAGAAATACAGAAGAGTTACATGAAAAAGCCCAGACACCAACAATGCTGTATGGAAAAATCACACTCCTGTAATCCTCAGAAAATGGGAATTTATGAATTTATGTAACCACAGTTTAAGGAAAAACAACTGAAGCACTTTATTTTTAGCTGAGTTTGTAGCAATTTCTATGAGCTTTTCCTGGAAAGAAAAGACTGTGGGAGGAAAAGAAGTGGAGAGATAATAGGATGCTGGCTTTCATACATGTGACTAGAAAGCTGGAGACAGAAGGATAGCTTGGTAAACATTTTTTTGAGTAAAGATCAGAGCTAAGAGTTTTGTGAAATTGTTGTCCAGCAATAACACTTGAAAAAGGATTTTTTTCCCCGTCAAATACAAATTGCAGCTTTCTTTTCATCAGCCCATCACTGTCACTATTTCTATTATACCAAGCATAAAATTTTCTTTATTTATGCAATAAATAGTACAATACACCTTATATTCTGCATGAAAATTCCTGAGGTAAACTAGATATTATATTTGGCTTTTTCAAAATACTTACATAAAACCATACAATAAACACTTAAAAAAATGAAGAACATAGAAAGAAAAGGAAAGTTATATCATCTTGATTTAGAAAATGATCAAAATGTACGCAGTGTGGCAATTTTTTATTCATGAGGGTGAAGTTAAATCTGTATTGAGCTGTGTGTCTCACAAACTGCACATTTTGACCAACATCTTCCTTTAAAAAAACCAACAAAACAACAAAAAAAAACCCCACAAAACAAAATGAAATCCTCTCTTTTTATCCAGGCTAGAAGTTTTCAAGTGTGATTTCACTGTGTTTCTGCAGGAAAGAGTCTTCCCCTGGCAGCTGGCTATAGACAAGGTGACATAGTCGGTTTCTTCCAGCTCTTATCTTTGATTCATTTGTCTTTCAGGCATGTCACGAGCTTTTCATCATCATTTCTGAATTATCCAGCGATCAGCATTAGTTCCAAGCAACCTCACATGGTCCCCAGTACTTTCCTGTACAGGCTGGATTTCTGCTTCATGTCACTAACTGTCCTTATTGATTGAGGAAGACAGACACGGCACCAGCGCTTGCCCTCTCTGCTCAGAATCACCAATGAAGCCCCATGAAGACCCTCTGTATCTGGCAGACGTGAAAGCATTTGTCCCCATCTCATGACAGGTACACCTCTGAGAAAAGGTGATGCTGCATCTTTATTTGCCAGAGGTCAGCATGGAAGACATAAACAGAATATATTTATATGCATAATGCCTCAGCTTTCTAAAGCATTATTTAATCTATTTCCTTCATGAGTATATGTTGTGTTGAATATGCATGGGTCTGTATAAAGCATTTCTGGAGTTTTCTCCTCTGAGAGGTCAGGGTAGTAACCTTGTGTATACATAAAACAGTGACAGCAAACACCACATTTTATTATTGCACTTTCTAGCTTAAAAAGAGATGAAAAAAAAAGCCAGACTGCTGTGAGGGAGATGGGAGAGCTGAAATGAGAGTGCTGGACCAGGATTACAGACACTGCGTTATTCTGGGCTTCTTGGGACAGGTGACCTAATTGCAAATTTTTGAAAGCAGCCTCCAGTTTTCAAACATTGGCAAGAGATAAAAAACAGTCTGTCTCCTAGACATTTGTATAACTCCTTTTCAGCTGAGTGGCCCTGTACTCAGAATCTCTGAAAATAGTCTAAAACATGTATAAAATCTTATGGACATGAAAAGAGATTTAAAAAACATCAGATGGACATAGCTGAAAATATGTGCATTTCTTTTTTACATCCTTCCTTTCCCAGGAGTAAAAAGAATGACTATGCTCTACAGAAGGAATTCCATAAAGTTCACTGATGGTAGAAAACAGGTTTCTACAGTGAAGGACTGTTCACAGAAATGAAACTTAATTATAGTTTCAAAACAGCTTATTGTCAGCATGCTGTTTTGGCTGTCAGTGTTTCCCCCCAGCCACACTATGTTACATCATAGGAAGGAGAGGTCAGCAGGAGTCAGTAAAGCAGCAGAATTAATCTCAATCACTCTCATAGTCTCTGGGGTATCAAGGTACATGAGACATGCCTGTTATGAGCAGTAGCCTAGCAATACCTGAAAAATCCTTGTGTATGGAAGCAGTAGCCTGATCCTTTCTACTATGGTAGACTTTCTTCAAAGGGGCCTAAGATAGTGGCTGGCCTTTCAGAAGAGGTGTGACAAAAGTTGTATGAGATACTTGGTAGATATGAGGAAGAATAAACTCTAGGCAAAAAGGAAACCATGAATGTAAGATTGTGAGGAGAAAGGTTTAACATGGAAGATCTGGGCAGGATAACTAAAGGAAGTAGATATCATTGCTCTAAAAGCATATTGCACCAAACGTCACTATTCTAGTTATAACCCAGCTGTCCTGGATGTCACATAAGCACAAAAATCTTTATCCCAGAGAAGATACATTCTACAAGATGACAACACATTGCAAGTGCATTACAAGCCGAAGGGATTGAGGTAGCTGCTGTCATTTTGGTTGCTCTATTTGCCTTGTTGTGGTGCTTTATTGAGGGGCTTGGAACATTCACCCTTGTACAAATATTTCGTATGTTTTGTAATGGTGTTGAAGACTTGAAATATGAGGAATTCTGATTCTGGTTTAACTTGAACTAAATATCATCTCATCTTCATTTTTAGTCTCTCTGACAGCAAGGAGGTAGAAATTTTAAAAGGAATGCCTGTCCTTTTCTTGTTTGGATTTAATAAAAAAGAATGTAAATAATATTGTGGCACAACTTCTTCTCCATAAGGTTTGGAAACGACTGAGTTTATTTATTCTCAAGTTGCAGTTGACGTTGGAAGATATTTGCACCATTTTCCAGCAGGCTCAAGTCTGACATGACAGCAAAGAGACTGTCCATTAGCATTCTGAATGGACTTAAGGAGACTGACATTACAGTATTGGAGGTCACCCAGATGGTCACTTTAAGCAACAATAAGAGACATTGGAGGTGACAGAGTTGCAAAAGCTGACAAAACAGAATGCAATCAAGAAAACCGATGAAATCAAGTCGGCAGTAATGATCAGGGGTGTTAAAGCACCTGATAGGTCACAGGGCAAAAAACTGAACTATGCTCTTTGATTCAGGCAGGAAGAAGTCATTAGAAATGTCAGCAATGTCACAGAAATGTCAGAAATGTCACCGTTAGTTGTGTGAAATATCGTACAATGGAAGTGGAAAAGAGAAAATTCAATGATGGAAAAAGGCAATATACTGAAGTTGTCTGGAGGTGAGTGGAGAAAAAAATGGTGGACTGCTCAAGTACAAACCAAAGATCAGTGATCCAAGATATATGCAAATTAAATGGGGACACATCCATAGAAGTAATGAGGAAAAAACTTCCCTAAAAATGTGTCAAATGAAAGGTTGCTGGTATTGAAAGACACACAGAACAGCCCCTTAGATTGTAGGGCACAGGTGTCTCATCCTACAGTGTATTTTCTATAGGTTCAAACATGCTGATGCACAGAAAATAAACTGTGTGTGATTTATGTAAAACATTAGTACCTGTGGAACTCCAAAACTTAATTGAAAACACTGTAATATAAATTTGCATATGTAGCAGTGAAACTGGTCACATCCATCCTAATATTTTATTTAGCTCAAGTTAAAAATAAATAAACTAGAAACAATTTTCTGACAGCCCCAGCTCCCAGTACTTGGACCCATTTCCTCTTGTTATTGTGCACAGTTGCCATTTGGTCTGATCATGAGAAAGAAAGAAGGCAATGATGGGAGTAGAAGAGGAAGAAAATGAAGGACCCTCCACCAGCTGGGAGAATGAATCAGTGCTTATAACCTGCTGGAGTCTGCTGCTGTACAAGTAACCAATTCTTACTTAGTTTCACTTAAGCAAATTAGGAGAAGGGAAGATGGATCCAGAGTCTGGTATGTATCTCCTTTCCTGTCACAAGACTCTGAATGCCCCTTTCAGATAAAGCAATAATACATTATAAAAACATACACTTAGAAAGACAATTTGAAAATTATTTTAGTAAAAATCTATATTTCTTCAACACAAAATACAGGATTTCTTTCATTCACAGTAAAACCAGCAAATAAGTAGCATATATATGTGCTCCTCTGTATCACTATTTTGAACTGGCTGTTCTTAAGTAAGAGATGTTATTTTAGAGCTCAGCTTGCTCAGAAAGATATCTTATTTTGATGGCATACAGAGTAGCTGGCACTGATTTAGAAAATCACACCATAAAGACAAGCAGCACTTTTAACCTGATTATAGCAGCATGTGTTCTAGATTGGGTTTATCTTTAACAGCAATTTATGTATAAATGTTTTTGTCTTACTGCAATAAGGGATTTCTAGGATCCTACAACAAAGATGGCTGCTACCCAAAAACTATATAAGCCATGTAAAAGACAATAGAAAACAGATAGCTATGGATAGATTTAATGATAGATAGATAGACAGATATGCACAAAAGTTGTGAGAGTATACAGCAAGCATGATGGAGGGAAACATTAACAAAACAGCTTTAGCAGCAAAGGAAAGATGCTTTGTATGGAGGGGTATGATGCAGAGGAACAAAATGCTCTGTACATTTTGACAGGTAGTTTTTCCCACATACAAAGGAAAGCATAGGAAATAGTCACAAAATGCTGCTTAACTGTAATTAATGAATCAGGATTATGGGTCAGTGACAGTAGATATCAGCCAGAGGCAGGAGTCAAAAATTAAATAAGGAAAAAAAAAAAAAAGAAAAAGACTGGCTGTAAAGTTTTTTTTATGATAGAGACAAGAAGAGTGAGCAACCATCAAGGAAACTGAAAGAGAGGTGAGAGTGGGTATTTCAAGGCACAGATCAAAGCAATAAGTGTTATGGGAGGAGAATTCAGCATCGACATGGCTGGGGCAAGGTCATATCTCTGTCAGTAAAAGCATCCCACTGTAATTAATGCACAAGAGCCTGGAAGACAGTTTCAGTCATGTGCTTGAAGGCCATGGGGGAAAAAATCTGAAATATGCTGCCATATCCCAGGTGGAAGAACTCAGACATTCAAGTTGAAGCTAATACCCAAGTTACACACCTGACTGATAGGCAGTAGTATGATGTAGCCCTGAGATGCCAAAACAACAGATGGAGCGGAAGAACTCTGGGACAAAATTAAAAGCTCTCCTTTGACCACACAAAACTTTCAGTTAGATATCCATAAGGAGTGTCAAAAAAATAGGTGGATCTGCTAGCTTTGACATGCTGGATAGGCCCAAGATATGTTGACCATTCAACACAGAGACCATTGATGCTGACAGATGCTCAGACACTAAACGCATAAGAGGAAAAACTGAAATTGAGAGCAAGATATTTGTTAAAGAAGATGGCAGAACCGTAAAACTGAAGTTAGATATGCTTTTGATTTTTACCGTGAATGAAATTCATTTAACACTGAAGCATGTTTAGAAGCTCCCCAGTGAAGAGAGGCCAGAACATTTGTTATCTTTCAGGATGGAGATTTTATTTAAAACATTAAGTTTCAAAAGAACTAACAAAATAGCAATAAAGTGACAAAGAAATATCTCATTGGAAACAAACTCAAATAAAATTGTTACCACCCAAATAAATATAGCATACAGTAAAGTTCTTAGCCACTGCAGGCTGCAAAGCACATTTTCTTGGTGTCTGAATCTTGAACTATGATCAGGAGCTGACAGAGCAGAAGCTAACATTTAAGCCCTTAACATTTTCTTTTCCTCATGCCTCTTTTTTTTCTTCTGTTGATTTTGTTTGTATTCTCAAATGAAATTGTTACCTTCCTTAATTTGGCTTTTTTTTTTTACATTTTCTTTCAAAAGAAATCTTAGCTGACTGAGAATTATACTGCAGATTTCTGTGCATTGTTTTAACCTCCAGACCTACCTGTGATTTTTATACTACTTTAGATGTTTCTGAATTTTTTAAGTCTCAAACTACATAAATTTCAAGTGTCCCTTTAAGGTATTTAGACACTTTTCTCATTATTAATGATGAGTTAAAAACATTTTTGGAGGGTGAACTCTATGGGTTTATCTATATCATTTATCCTGGATGTGAGTTTGTTGCTTTCACAATGTTATAGGCAATAATGCAGCTGTGCAAGACATTTACCAATTGTTACTATTTTTTTTTTCTTGTCTTTTTTTTTAACTGCTGTGCTGAAGGCTGTGAGGATTTAACACTTCTACTACTCAGTGAAATGAGAGCACTAAGCACTATATCTAGGGAAGAACAATTTCTGGAATACTATGGAAAATTTACATCAAGTCAGTTCAGTTGCTCATCTTGATTATTTGTTTTTATATCAAGGTTTAGAATTGCCTTATATTATTTTCCAATACACAATGACAGTTAACAAAGCTATTATTTTATTACCCCCCCTAAAAATTCCCTTAGGAAAAAAAAAAAACAAGCAAAGATGAAATTTATGGTCAAAATGAGGACAGTATGCAGAGAACTCTTGCTGACAGCAGGAACTTCAAAAAGGATTACCTACAGCTCAGATGAGTGCCTTAATCTCCAAGCTATAAAGGGAGCTCTTCTCACATTCCCTTGCTGGAGCGCTCTCAATTTGCATAAACAGTTCAGTAACTAACAGGACAGCAGGAAAAAATTAGGCAGTGCAGAAACACCCACCAGGGTCTAATTACTGAAGTTCATTTCCTTCCTTTTTTCATTACTGCATTTTAAGGCTTTCATTTCATTCTAAAAAGAATGTATTTCACAAAAGATCCTAATTTTTGACTATTTGTGACTAACATCACTCTTCAAGCTTTTTAACTCCACCTAAAGACATAAAAAAAAAAAAAAAAGAAGTATGGACTATAATCAGAAACATATTTAAATACTTAAACCCGAGATAGTCTTGTGTCACACTGAAGCCATAGGAACACAAAGGAGCATGTACACAAATATTTTTCTAAATTATCATGCAAGATATGTTAAATCTGGAATGTTTCTCGGAACAAAAGAGAATAAACTCCCATTTATCCTTACTGAAGTAAAGGAAAATAGAGATGCCAAATAGTTGAGGCTGGGATTTCCATGGCTTGCTTAAGTTGCAGCAGTAGGGGATAAAACCTTAGATGGTTCTTTCCAAATTGGTACAGAGAAGCATTCATTCCAATCTCGACAGTCACGTTATGGCTCTGGTAACATCTCAATAAAGCATGGGCAATTCAAACCCCATTCTTTAAGGAATGCATGTTCACTTTAAGGTCAGTGGAGAGAGAGCATCTCCAGACAGTCCTTTTAACTAAAGATGTGAATTCATTTGTGAGGGTGTCTTCCCCTCCCCAGTGATTGCAAAGGGGCTGAGGCTTCTTGGTTAAGCCGAAGACTAATTCAGGTGTTTCTAAATGGTGCCAACATTCAGATAGGAAAAGCCCTAAAACTAAAAATGAATAACATAAACAGATAAATAGTCTTTTTACCATTAAAACAAATTAGAAGTTCATTTTTCCTAGGATCATTCATAAAATTAATTGAGAGACCACAGTGCTTTAGTTAAGGCTTGATTCTGTTCCTGAAGACTTAAACAGAAAGATATTCAAATTACTCCAGTACATATAGGATTGTGCCTCTAATGAGCCCTATCTAGATTAATAAAGCATATAAAGACAATTATTAGTAACTTAATAGCAACTTATACCACTAGAAGCTATGGAACTTGAGAGAAACAAAAAACAAAAAGGGCATTTTTTCTTGAGAGATTCCATGATTGGACTCACTTTGCCAAATCCAGTTTTGTACAACTCTCCCTAAAACCAGTGTAAAGTTTGTAGTTAAGTCCATGGACTTCACATCCAGTGAAAATGCTTGTGTTAAAGCCCTATAAACCAGACTGAACTAATTGATTATCTTTACCAAGGCAAAGCAAGAAGCTGCAAAGCCGTAAAGCCAAAGAAAAGACAGGTCAGCATGAGTCACTGTTATTTGCATAATCAATTTTTCCAGTACTAGCAAGTTTCTCTGAATTTTTAGACAATAACAGTAGACTACTAAGCTGTATTTTGTATCTACATGACTCAAAGTTGCACCAACTTGCTGTTTTCCCTTATGTTGTTTTTCTTCTTTTTTTTTTTTTCTTTTTTTTTTCCTTATAGATGACATAGGACTAGGGAAACAAAAAATATAGAAAACACATTAAAAGAAATTTTGGGGTTGTAAACAGAAATTACTTATAAAGGCCAATTAAACCACATACTGCCATTTCTATTTCTCAGCAAGATTAGAGATGCTCTCTTACTGACGCACTAGTAAGCAGATTTTTGGTTTTACCTCCAATAAAGACTTCAATGCACCTGTATTTCAATAATTAAAATTGGCTATATTATTTTATGCTTACTGTCCGGTGGTTCACTGGACCAAAAGATTCAGAATAAAAACTCCCACCTGTATCAAATGCAGTAAATATAATTTTGTTTACATGTATTGACTAGCCTAATTTTCACTCCGAAGTTTTCTCTTTTTTAGACACCCAGCAGAATTTCAATAAATAAATTATCATGAATTATTGTGAACAGGCAATGGAAATAATTTACAATTTCTGAGACCAGACAAGGTCACTAAACCTTAACAGAACTGTTTTTCAAGATGCATATTTTAATAGTTAAGATTTGGTTTCCATAGCAAAAAATAATTTCTGGGTACATCATCAAAGAGAACTGTCCTATTGATTTGGTTTGGTTCTATTTGGCTTTTCTTTTGGACTGATTTATTTTTATGAAAGCAGGATCTCTGCTACGGAGTTGATGGCCATCAACTTGTTCCCTGAACTCTGCCTTGAGGAATAAATATTTTGAGTCTCAAATTTTGATATCTAGTCCAACTGATTCATCAAGCCTCCAATCCCCCCCAAAGGAAAGAAAGAGGCATGTCTGAGAGGGACTTTACAAGGCTACACAACCTCTGTAAATTGTAAGGTGTTGGGAAGTATCCTCTGGAGATGGTTGACACACATTCATTACTGTGGAAACAGTACAGACATCAAAGAAAAAAAATATCTTGTGTTTAGATAGCTAAAGGTAGGTTTGATGAATCCCACTGTAAAATTTTAAATTGCTAGATTTTTGCAAGAAACTAAGTATTATTAGGATAAATATGATGAAGATAGTTCAAAGTCTGATACCACACTCTAGAAGTACACAGACTATAACCATCCCAAAACTTTGGAAGTTTATTAGGATCCCACCATAAAATTAGAGCTGACTTCTGCTTTAGGAATCGGCAGGAGCTTTCACTTGAGGTCATTTCTTGAATTCACACTTCCTCATAGTTCACAAATTATTCAGATTTGCACAGGTACCAGCAGGTAGGACAGCAGCTGTAATGTAATTTCTTTACATTTTACTGTAAAAATTTGAGGCCATAATAATGTTAGATGCCTGACTTCTAAAGAAAATATATGTTTAAATCTTCATAAATATTATAGTTCATTCAAGTGACTCTACATAAAAGAAAAGGTACCCAAATATACTCCTGCCTTCATTTTCTCTGGAAAGATTTGTTTGCTTTTCAGGATTCACAATTCATTAAACTGCATCCATATATTTCCTGGGGCTCAAAGGAAATCCATGAGCAAGCTTGAGGAAATCAAAGTTGGTATCAGTTGTCACCATCAGAAATTAAAACTGGTATTAGCCTTTGGGACATAATTATAACATCAGTAATTGTTTTAGTTACAAAAGACTCTATCAAGCACTGGATACAAGTTCTGTGGCATTTCCCTATCATGAAACACTTTCAGAGACAATAAACCACTTCTCAGCCTTTAAATGTTAACTCCCACCAGTACCATGAGTTAAGCTACAGGACTGACATACATAAACCTTCTTGCATTTCCTTTTGGGATGGCAAATAGTTGTACCAGGAAAAAACAGGTTGGAAGAAAGGGAAAATATTCTGAATTTATCAACATCTTGTAACCTTTCTCTCTCCCTGAAACAGAGGGAGAAAATACAAGCAGGTACTTTCAGCCTTGTGGATGTTTTGATAAGAGAAAGCTGTTATCTCAAAGATAACATGTATGAAGTATAAAGTGGTTTCCAAGGAAACTATTTTTCAAATAGTTCTCTTGCCAGAAATTCATTGTTTTCATTGGCATACATATTTCTCATACACACCCTCCTCCTAAAACAGGATGATAAAATCCAAATGTTTCCAGATTCAGGGTTTTGGCTTTGGCAATCACACCATCTTTAACAAACTGACTGCTCTCAACAACATACAGAAAATTAATATCTCCTCCAAATCCTTTCTTAGTGAATGTAACTCAACTATCCTGATGCTGACATTTCAAACCTAAGCATAAGTAACACTTTAAGTACTCAAGGAAAACCTGTCTCCAGACTGGACACTAAATCATTTAGAAATGCAAAGAAAAACTGAAGTAGATATCCAGTTCTAGCTAGATTTTCTCTCATTTCCAGTAGGTTAAAAAGAAAAGGAAAAAGAGAGGAAAGATTTATAACAGCAATAATGGATATACATTTCTGGTTAGGTAGTGGCCAATTAGAGCTCTAATGACCTGAAGTAAAACAATGGCTTTTTACTTTTTCAAATCAGGTATAATCTGACATGCAAAGAGCAGCAGTTAGAAAGCTGCTTGGAATGATTACATGGCTAAATGTACTTCATGGTCATCCATGGAGAAAAAGCTCCAGAACTGAGCTCTGAAAGTCAGAGCCATCTATGTTCAGCTAAGAAATTACTTCTATACAGAGTTTTATGTCAAATACATTCCTGAATGCTGTCAAGGCAATACCATTGCAATCACATGAATAATCCCAGCTTCCAACCTAGCAGGCAATGGCTCAGGCTTACATTCTGCAGGGTCTGGGTGATGTAATTCCATTCCATGTTTCAAAAGACCCTGCAACCTTGCAAGTGAAACAGTTAAGCACATGCTTAAGCTCATGAGCTGACTTAAACACAGCTTTCAGTGATAAAATATTTGACAGAAAAAAAGCAGATGGTTCTGAGCTTTGTTGGATGGAGGCCTGGATGCTTAGAAAGATGTTGATGAAGGGTTTCATGACTGTCTTTAAGCAATTTTTGGTTTTAATTCCAATTCAATATTTTTTCTTTAACTGTTTCCTTCTTCTGCATCCTCAGGCTCCATCAACATTCTTTCACTTTCATCACCAGAAGTGCACTGCTTTGCAAATTGCAGAGAAAAGGATACTAATATTTTTGTCAGCAAAATTCTTAAAATATAAAATAATATGAAATTGTGCATTAAAAAATATTTTATTTCTATATAGTACTCATATTCATAGATTGTCAAAGGAGAGGGATCTTTATATCTTTCTGTATATAGAAAGATATTTTGCCATTATTCATAATTTCAACAAAATTTTATTTGGGAATTGTATGTGACAGATTACTTCATCTAGTCATTAATGACAGAGTGCTATGCTATCAAGAGATGTCCACTGAAAAACTGGGAATTTGCTGCTTAGAGATTAATGAGAGAACTCTAATTATAGATTTTGTTGAACATCCTATCATCACTACAACCTTTTATTTTCAAATGGAAAGATATATAGAGTTTAGGAATAGAAAAACAAAGACACTAGCCACAAGGGATATGTTTGTGGTGATACAGCCTTAGCTCAAAGTCAAGCACCCACACATATACTCACACATCATCCCAGCAGGATGGAGGGAAAAAACGGGAAGAACAGGAGCAGGAAGACTGGTTGGTTCAGATAAAGATGAAAAGATAGTTTAACAGTTTCTATTACCAGCAAAAGGGACTCAGCCTGGGAGAACTTAGTTTGTTGACAATCTAAATAGTCTGGCATCAGTTTGGGTATAGTTAAACAGCAAAAAAGAAAAACAGATATGTAGACACCTTGAGAAACACCTTTCTTCCCGCTCATGCTCAGTTTCACTACAGACACCTCTCCACCCACCTTACTGCTGTCACAGGTTATATTCAACATCTTCAGCAAGGCAACAGGAGGTGCAGGTGGTCAGGGTCAAGATGTAGCATTTTCTCTCTGTTGCTCCTTTTTTCACACACAATTTCCATATACCAGCATGGGGCCTCTTTGAGTTGTAGTACAATTGGGGAAGTATCTGCTCTAGTGTGGAATTATGGGGTCCTTTGTGGGGTTATCTTCCTTCCATTGTAAAGAACATCCTTTTTGTCCTCTCAGCTTGGTGTTCCTTCTGATGTTTCTCACTGTTTCATTTTTTTCCCTTCTTCCTCTGCCTGTATGGTGTGTTGTCGCTGTTGGACACGCAAAGACACACACGGACACTTTGGTGAAGAAGGAATAAAACTATTTATTAAAATATTTGACTCCATATTTATAGCATTTTCACACAGACTAGAGATTGGAGGAGAAGGTTGACACTTCTCTCATTCCATTGGTCTAGACAGCTGCCCATCAGTTGCGTTTTACTCTAAGAGAAAGTATGTAAACAACCTTGTCTTAACATAAACATGTTTCTAATTATAACACCCATGTGTGAGAAAGAACTATGAATTATGAAAACATCCCGTTGTACAGTGCATCAGAAAACTGCAGAAAATCAGAGCAGTGTGTTCTGTTCTTTCACAAAGACATTTGCACAGAGGGGCTTCCAGCTGTTGATGGGCCCAGCTATGCCCTTTCAGCAGTCCATAGCAGAGCCAGAGGGAACTGCACGTGTCTGGCAGGAGGCAGCCCCTGGCCTTTTCCCACAGAGGCCACCTGTGCAGCCCCTAACTGCCAAAGACTTACCACAGGAACCCAATTCAACATAATTTCTAGATTTTGTTGCCAAATCTAACAAAAATCTCAGTCCCAGGGAAGCAATAGTTTGTATGTATGTATGTCTGTGTGTAACTCTTTCACTCCAAGAGTGCTTCCAAAATCCCAGCTCAGGTCCATGAGGGGTTCATATCTATCCTGACTTCCCATCAGGCAACTCTCCTGCAGAAATAAGGTACAATTGCACTCTAGTTTCCCCACAAAGGAGAATCAGGGATGGGCTCCTAGTACCCTTCTAGAGATACCCAGTTTGCATGATGTGGACCATACTACAGCTGTGCATTTCATGTAGGCACTTTTGTTGCTCTTTTGAAATTTCCCAAAATCTGTATCCAGGAACTCTTCCCATTTTGTTGCTGATGATCTCTCTGGCAGTTCTTTAGTATTCAAAGAACGTTATTTCAAGTGGAAAGGAAAATAAACATTTCAGATCCTCAACAGAATGGGGTAGGGTTGAGGAAGGAGCAGTTTCTTGATTAAAATTTTCTATGAAAACTACAAAGCAACAGAAAGCTTCCTATAGATTCATGCAGGTGCTGAAGCCTATTCATACAGGTAGCTCACTTCCAGATCAGTATGTCTGCTTGTGTAAAGATTTATTCACTTTAACAGTGGCATCAAAAAAGGGAAGTAGCATCTCTGGATCTAGGGTCTGGTATGTAAGCTGGAAGAAGCACTGTGCAAAGTTCCCACATATTTGGACTTCAGGGGAACAGAATGAAACTCAGGTTCAATGTCATCATGGATAAAGAGAGGATGTTATGAAAGAAATCTGCTTTTTAATCAGTCTATTCTAATGAGTTGGAAGCATTTTTAAATTACCCCATAATTTATACGTTATTTGCTTAATGAGGTATTTCCTTATGAATTGCTAATGACTGTTGTCAGGAAGATATCTAAAGTACAGACTCATCTTGATCTGGCAGTATTTCTACAAATTTTTATCTTAATGAAAAGAGGCAGCCCACTTCTTGCATGTCTAACTCCAAAATCAGGTATATATTTTGTAAAGTTTAGGTTGCTTTTGTTTTCTATAAATTAGCATTTGGGGAAAAAAAGAAAAAGCAACAACACCCATAAGCAACCTTAATGGGTTTTTTAACATTATTCTCTAAATTCTTGGTAGCATATTGAAAAGGAACATATAAAGACCAGATATGTGTGCTTTTATCTTTTTCTGGCAATTACAACCAAAATACTTCTTACAAGATTTGATCTTCAAATAAGGTCTTCCTAGGATCTGAGAACATCACTGGAACACTGGCACATGTGAAACAAGAGGACTGGTTGCATAATTACTTTGCCCTTTCTGTCTCCTTTTTGATTTCCTCTGACAATACCTAGGCTGACTTTGGGCAGCTGCTGTGTCGCTGCTTGGGGATTTTTGTTCATTACTTATTTTTTTTAATGACAACTTTTTTTTTCAATAAGTAGCTGTTTCTACAGGTTCAACTCTCAGATCAGTAGGCTGAGCTGTAATAGGCTTTCTGTTGTACCAGGCAATAGCAGGTGAGCTTTGAAATTAATTCTTTTTTTATGACTTTATTTTTTCTTTGACCATATTTTTCTCCTGTTGATTTATTATCTTTGATGAGCTTTTTAGTGTGAGTCATGGTAAGTAACATACAAATCTTAACTGGAAAAGCTCCACTCAAGTTTGGGAAGAAAACATTTCCCTTGGCAGTTCACTTTGTTTTTCTGCTGAAAAGACTTCAAACCAGGCTGTGCTAGGTGTGTGCAAGTGCAGCACATTTATCTTGGAAAACAGAACTACAGAGGAATATGCAAGAAAAAATATGTGGGGATGAACTGTTTTGCTTTTAGAGGATATATGGGGTCTTTTTTCATTTTTTTCATTTATTTCTCCCTTAATTTCTCATAATCATGGAAACAAAAGGTTTACCTGTCCTCAAGAAAATTACTAGAAGCTGACAGAAAAACCTTTTGTGTTAGGATCAGCTGTGGTTCTGCACAAAACTTGAGTGGAATCCTCAGTCCTTACTTTCCATCCTTTCTTTTCAATTTTTTAAACAATATAGTTGTTGATCCTCTGGAGGGCTGTGTCACTTTTCATAAAGTCCATGCCTCTGAAGGATCTAAACATTACAAAATCAGTGGTGGTGTTCTTTACCCCAAGTGAGCAAGTTGTACCTCCAGACAAGGAATAGCACTCCCTCAGCTTTTCTGCTGTGCTTTTCCTACGCCATCCTTCAAGATTACAGAGGCACAAGGAAAACCAGCAGTGCATAAAGAGCAGACAGGACACAACCGTGCTGAAATCCCATCAAATGCCCCCAAAGAAGTGGTTTTCATAGCATGTTTCAGCTATTAATTGTCTGCATAGCCAGTGCAGCTCCATTTGTGCTGCACAGCCACGAAGGGTTCAGTGCTCCAGCATCAGCCATATGGCAACCACCATGACCCTCCCTAAAGGCATGATTGGCTTGGTGATCTGACAGAGCACAGCTGACCTACTCCTGGATACCAACTCCATGCATCCCCAGATTGCCTCCAAGGTACAGCACAAAAATAAGTGACTGTAGTCTCACTACATCCTACCTCTGATGGGAGAAGCAAGGGTCACATCCCAAATAACAGACATACCTCTTTCTTAGACTAGACACCAAGAAAGTTAAACAAAATAATTATGCATCTTTTTTAAATGAGGCTTTTTTCCTGCCACAGCTGGATTCCCTGTAGGCTGTGCAAAAGTCACAGACTGCTCTTCCAAGAGTCAAAATCTTCCTCTCCCTCCCAAAGTATTACAGATACATTTGAGGATTTGGAGGTTTATTGCAAGATGTGTAACAGACAAAAATGGGCATGATGTATGGTGCTCTTGAGGATCCCATTTCCAATAATTAATGACACTTGTTACAGCAGTTAGCTGCAGACCAAGTCTATGGAAATACGTCCAGGTGTTGGTGAAATTAAACATCCTATTAATCATATTCTTCTGCATTTGGGAAAAAAAAAACCAAAATCAAAAAACAAACCCAACCAAAGAATACAACCAACCACAAAAATCCTACATAACGTTACCAAAGCAACCTAAAGCTTCTGTGAACAGCAGTGTGCAATTCAAACATTTACAGTTTAGCAATGGGTGTGGGTTTGCTCTAATACATTTTATTGAGACTTAAAGCAAATTATCTGTTTCCAGATGCAAATTTTTTGCAAGTCTTTAGAGAGACAGGCTGAAAATGTGAAGCAGTTATCTCTGTATTTCATGCCTCCTATATATCACTTATATTTTGTGGAATTTGTTTCAGTTACTTACCTTTACTTCTAACCTCACAAAAGAGTGTGAAAAAAGTTTCTACCTGAATCCAGCAGTACTCCAGCTATAAAAAAACAGAGGATGTTTTATTGCACTGAGGAGAAAAGAAAATATTTTAGGGGGGTTGAGTTATGACTTCTCTGAAATGTCCATAAAAAATTTCTGTTGCCTGCTGCTGAAATATTTCCAGCCTCAAATAAAGCAGATACAGCAGACAGTGCAAGGACACGGGAGTTAGATACCATATATATAGGCATGCAGTAGCAATCACAGAGCAGTTGCACCTGACAACTGTCTGGCATTGTATTTACAACATACAGAAGATTTGGAACGAGCAAAAGGGACTCAAACTTTAACAGAAAACTGACTTCTTCTGAAGTTTGGAAATTAACAAGTCACTTAGAAAAAAAAAGAGCAATCATGGATTCTGATGTATTTCTTATTTGGAATTAGAACCAAAGCAAAAGCAACAGACCATGAAAAAGCTGCTCTTACGATACAGTCACACAGATCTGAGACAGCCAGAGGAGAAAACTGGCAAGAAAGTGTGTATATCTTTCCCCCTGTTACAGGGACAGCAAAATGGAGATGGTTTAGTGAGGATACATACTGCTGCTTTGCAGCCAAGAAACATAAACAGAAGAATGCCTCTAATGGGGCTACAAAATAAATAGCTAGGCAAGGATATAAGAACAGGGTAGCTATAGACTGATAATTTCCCAGAATTCTTTCCCAGCATAGAACAATTTATGGCTTGGGACCTCTCCAGCTTCTTTTTGAGAGAGTAAGCGTAAGGCTGCTTCCTGCAGGTCTGCACACAGGATGTGGTGGGCAATGTCCTCACTTCCAGGCTTATTCTCTCTATGATAACCCACACTCTGACTGCCTCCATGACCCAGCATCCTCCTGCATCTTTTCCCTGGCCTTGAGTCCACTTCCACACACTACCTGCTTAGTGCTTGAGAACTTAATAAGAAAATAGGCATTTGTTTAGTCTCAGGGCTTCTGTGGGGGCAGGTATAAAACTGACAAAAGGTTACGGACTTTGCCCTATAGTTACCCAAGCATATTGACAGGAACCTGGAGCAGCAGATGCACATAGAGAGCCATGGTGGATAGTGCATAGAGCTTTCACACCTAGTTATTGTAGGGGTTATTTCAGACAAAAGGTCTACAGTAAGTCAGGAAAGGTGAGTCAGGGCAGGGGCTGTAATCCACAATATAATGGGAATATCAGTTCAGCACTGAAGGCAGTTCAGAAAGAGTAGAAATTATAAGAAAAGGAACAGAGGGCAAAAGCCAAAATTTTCTGCCAGATAACACCCACACCTTGACACTTTTGGTTCCTGTGGGTGAAAAACATACAAACAATATGTAGCAGCAGTTAAAAAGGCTCAGAGAAAGGCATTAAGGAAATTCAAGATACAGAATCACTTACAAGAGCAATTTAGACTTTTCAGCTGGCACAGAGACATCCTGAAAAGAGATACAGCTGAGATTTTCAAAATTCAAAGAGCTTCTGGAAGGCCATACAATGATTGGATCCTCACTGTCTCCTCCAGCACAAGAACAAATGGCTCTAATATGAAGTTAGTCAGAGACAGATAAAAATGAAGATAAAGATTTTCTTTAGGCAACATAATAGAACTGATTGGTGGAATTCCTTGCCAAAGTATGTAATGAATGCAAAAACTTGGAGGTGCACTTGATCTGTTGAGATCAAACTGAACAGGATCAGGGAATCCTGGCAGAGGAGAATACCTGGAATCTGGGAACATATAAGGTGAAGGATGCTTGCCTATTTTTTGTTCATCCCCATACATACATTAAAGACAGTCTATCAAGCTTAATGAAGCTTTATTCCAAAGAAGCAAGGCCATTCACATGATTTTATGCTGTCACAATTTCGTTCTCCTGCATCAGCCCACTGACAAGTAATAGGAAAGAGGAAAGAGGAAAGGATCAAGAAAGATGGACAGGAAAAAATCTTTCCCAGAATTCTGCTATAGGAAATGGTAACAGGAATACTTTGGAGGAAGGTAAAAGTATGTCTGTGCTTTTCCATTTGGCATATCTTAGGAGGATTAAGACACAGAAAGGACTCTTTGGAAGTTGAATTCCTAAGTGCACATATGCATCCAGGTGCTCAGGGGTGCAGAATCCTTCCTCTCCAGTTTTGGAAGTGGCAGCTTTATCCTAGAGTAAATATAGTTCTTTGACTAGGAAGAAAGGGGCTTTTTTCTCCATGAACAACATGACAGCATGTTAGATATCTGCCCTAGCAGCTCAGACATGTTGAAAATAGCACACAGGGAGGCTGCTTCTTGCTGCAGACAGGAGACAGTTGCATGGCTGCCCCACTGCCTTCTACATTTACAGAAACAGAGAGAGTGCCATATGTAATGATGAATGTTGCTGACACCATTCTCAAAGGTATGGCGCTAGCAAGACATGCACTGATGATTTCTTTTTTCAAAATGCAGTGGAAGCTCTTGTGAACAGTGCTGTTTAAACAGCAGCTTTTGTAATTTAGGAATGATGCTTGAAAGGAATGTCACTGAAGTATGGACCAGTTAGATAGCTATTCCATTGGGTGTCCTAAAATAAAATTAAAATGGAAGACAAAAGGCAATAGGTGTTCTACCGAGTGATAACAGTGTCCATAAAATCAGAAAGAAAAAAATCCCAGTGGGAAGTGGGAGGAAGGAGGGGATGGAAGACGGACAGGATTACAGCTTTATCACAGGGCAAGGAACTGTACAGCTGCAGTGTTAGACAGGGGAGTACAGACCTCTCAGCATACCTCCTCCCCATGCCTGTGTAGTTACTCTCAGTAAGTGACCTACTGCCATCACCCAAACAAGAACTGTTGATCCTTTCTCAGGAGAATCTTTCAGCAGAAAGAACAGTTTAATAAACAGGATAAAAATCTCACTAAGCTCTCAAAAATATATGACTATACATATAATATGAGGCATTGTTCCGCTGCCTGACATAAAGAGAGTTGTGAATAACATTCTTCACTGACATCATAGAAAACACTGGCATTATTTTAAAAGCCTGTTGTGTGTCACCATGTCCAAGTAGGAAAATGTCTGAAGCAGAATGAAATCCTGTGTCATTGCATAGCAAGGAGACCTTACCAACAAATCTGAGCACTACAACCCAATCAAGAGCACAGCAAAATGAGAGAGTGGATTCCTAATCATGTTTTTAGCCAGCAAGTACAGATAAAATTATATCAGACGGTTATTTTTAATAAAGAACCATCCCCTGAAAATATTTTTTCCTTGTCTGCACACTTGCAAGATACAAAACTACTTCTTAGTTATAACACTTATTGCATAATGACATATTATCCTAACCACTTACCTCTTTACTGACTGCCTGTTTTAAAACAGTTTTGAAATGTAACCAGCAAAGAGAAGAAAAATATGCTTGGTTTCCTTCATGTTCCTGTATAATGTATAAAAGCAATTGAAATAAGGCTTGAAGCAATCTTCATTTTTGTGTTTTTTTCCCCTGAAAATATAAAATCATATACTGGCCATTGATTGGGTTTCTCCACTGTCAGTGGCTACTTGCAAGACTTCTTTTAGTTTATGTCTTATTTTTTTTCATGCTTCAAAGATCATTTTCTTAGTCACATTTAAAAAGATAGGATTAATGAACATTTGACAAAGAAAGTTTTTCTACCAACTGTTCCAGTCAAACAGATGTTAATCTCCTACATACTTTTTTTATGTCTGGTTTTCAATCATTCCAACAGCCTTTAAAAAAAGTAAGTATAAATTTCAAATGCATTTCTAATGCAGAAAATCAAAACAGGAAAATTTTGAAGTATAATTTTTAGCCATCTTCATTCATCATAAAGAAAATGGATAGAAAAGCCTTTATTCTTTTTGCTTTTTCTTTGTCAACATGAAAGAGAGCTGTTTTTCTGCAGTTCTAAAGACTGCCAGGGACTGCAGTGCAACCAAAGATCTTCCCAAGGAGAGAGAAAAAAAAATCAGAAGACTAAGAAAACTCCAAGACATCTTAATGATTTCTATATCCCAGTGTTCCCAAAAATAGTCCAGCAGCTGAAACATTTCTTCATTAGAGAGCACCTTTCTCTCCCTTTGGGAGACCTTCAGACTCTCCTGTCCTTTTGACATCCTCCATGTCTAAGCCTGCACTCCTAGGGCTGGTTAAATCTGCACTATATTGATTTTTATTCCTGTGGTAATGTGTCCTTTTCAAAGGGTCTCCTCAAAGCTACAGAGTTTGGTATAAAGCACCTCTGAAATGGATGCAGTTTCACAGCAGAGTCAACGTAATTAACTGATACCCAAGAAAATGTAAAGAAATTTAAAAATCCACAACTCTTATGTGTTTAAAAGTATTGACTGCTGAATACACAGCCTGGTATATATTATTTGTACCTGCTGTATGAGTCAGTCAGAGATAGCTACATTTACTGTCTGCCATAAAACATTTAGAAAATTGCAAAGCTGGATCATAAAATTTTTCCCATCTAGAAAAGTATTGCATGTTTTTCTGCTTCATCTGGAATCTCTGATTATCTGAAGATTTATTCAGAAAAGTGGTAATAGTCTTAAACCAGGTCAAGTTTTTTAAAATTACTCAACTATTAATTTTAATGTTGGCAAAGTTGAAGAGATAACTCACAGTTACAAAACAGATGGTTTCAAAATGGTAATAGCTATATAGAGGAGAAAAACACCACATAAAATACCTAAATTTATTTGTATTTTCTAATTTTCTCTGATGCCTAATCCATTACACTCTCATTTGTGGGCCAGCTTCACCCCCAATGTAAGTCTAAAATGAATAGTATGAAATACTGAAACCGTAGTTGCCATCACTAAAAATGACTGAGTTAAGGTAAAAATATCTCTTCCTTTTCACTGCTGTGGACAACCAGCAAACACCACATCTTAAAAAAAGTGGTAATTGACAGCAGTTTACACCCTTGCACATCCTTATGCATACATTTACACACACTTGTTGACATAAATTTCAGAAAGCTCTGTTTCCTTTGAAAACAACTGGAATTTGGGAAAGGAGAAAGAAGCTGAGATTCCAGAGCAATGACATATGGTTTACACAGATGGAAAATACTTTTCTGCCTGTCTGTTTAAAAGATTCCTGGTTCCCTCATTTAGAAGTACACTAGACAAAGAAGGAGACTTTTTTTCAATGAAAAATGATCTCTCATTAGGAGACTGGAATATAAAGAACTCTGGTTGCAGCTCCAAAAAATCACTCAGGAGCCCTAGGGAAATCTCAACAGCATGAGATTATCCTTCCTGATAGAAGCAGGCAGAATTTCACTAGGGTGGTCTTCGTACTCTAAAAAGTGAAGGAAGCTGTGAACAGAAATGCAAGGCAAATATAGACTTGTAATGTAGGTTACCAGACTTTGAGGATTATACCAGTTTGACATGACTAAAAATTGAATATTTTTCTGCCTATACTTATTGATACTGTCTATATTAATTTACAGCTATTTACCACTTTGTGCTTTCAGGGTTTTGATCCCAGAGACTCTAGCAAAGACATTCTCTTTTGGTAGTAAGAATGGCACTGTTTCCAGCTACTTCTTAGATGTGTTCAAGAAAGCAAGCCACCACAAAATGCTTGACGAATACAGGACACGATCACCTGGGAGACTGCCAAACATTGTCCACTTTATATTTAAGCCGAGATACAAACATCTTCTGGGAACACATTAGGAACAGTGAATGCCCTAAAGGCAAGGGAAGACTTTTAGCCCCTAAAATGAGACTCTGCCTATGATGCCAGGTCATCTGCAGGGGACAGATGTTTACCAAGTCCATGGCTTAAGGCTATAGTAATTCCATATCGTAGAAAATGTTTCCAAGTAAAAACAGGCCCTTTGCCACCTGCATATCTAATCCAAGCAATGCACTCTTTCCATTAGCACCACTTTGCCAAGTGCAGTGCAATCTACAAGAAAGCACAGCTATCAATGAAAAATAAGTCTCTTCTATTTCACTTGTTCAGCACAGAGTTTGTGTGTAAGCCATCTATTGTGTGTTTTACTAGGTCACTTTTCTTAGCAGCTTTTACTCCAGGAAATTGATAGTTAAATCAAGGCAGCGGGTACAGGAACAAGGCAGAAACCTGGAACAAATCTCTCTTGGTATCTCTCGTGGCACCTCAGGAGCAATGTTTGTGTGTTGAAAGACAGGCCTCTAAAAGTGTGATTTACTCCCAGGTGAAAAATGGGAATGTGCCCAACTTGTTTGCAGAGCTGAGCCCACAGGATGACTTACCACAGAGATTTGGATACATCTCCAGCTAAATCCTACTCCAAATGTACCATCTTCACCTGGTGTTTTTTAGCAGATCACAAGGGGTAAAAGAAGAGATAGATGTATGATATCCATGATGGATGTATACATAGCTTTAGATGCACTTATTCCTTAGATGCCTTTTATTCCCCCAATGCTATGGGCATTGCCTCCTTCCTCCTGGGAACCACAAATAGCAACGAATACTGACAAAAGACAGCTCTTTGCTATCAGAACTTATCCACAGTGGAAGTCTTGATGGTCTCAGCTATTTCAGTACAGAAATAAGCTGCATTTTCTTCCACACTTTCAATAAGAAAACAAAACAGAAAAAACAAACCAGCACTAAAAATCTTATTGCAGCTTAGATCACATAGCAATTAAAAAGATTATGTTTGTAGATATCACATACCTGTTTGTGTATCCACATGGGGTTTATACTTATCTCCATAATTTAAATGTGCATACAAAATAAATTAGGGTCAATTAAAATTAATTAGTAGACCTTCATAGTTAAGGTCCAAACGAACATCCTGTGATTTACTGAGCAGGGGAAGGGGATACTTATAGTGTCATTGCCTCAGCATCACCTTGTGTGCTGCATAGAGCCACAAGTCCAGCAGTGCTGCCTGCCTTGCTCTCCCTTACAAATTATAAGGTACTAAGGACCTTGCTAGAAGTTAATAGCAAACTATGTTTATTACAATTATATCAATAAACCCTGTCCTCCACAGAACACCTGTGACGGCTCTACATATATATGGAAAACAGACAGGGTAACAGATTTTTTTGTAGGATTATCATTCCAGATCATCCTACGGGTGTTTTATGCTGTGACAAATGACACTTGAAATTAACCGGTTCCCCTCTGTCAAAAAACCCAGACTAATTGTCATCTTCCACCCCTTCTTCACCTTTTTTTAGAGGTCCTGTGCTTGGGGAGACTGTTGTGATTCCACTGCTTCAGGCAGTAAAGGGCTGTCTCCCAGGAAAAGCAAGGTCAAAAATAAGGTTAGGTGCACATAAGGCTGCCAAAGGTAGGGCAGCTCCCAGCACATCCAATGCCAGAATGTAATACAGACAACAACTCTTAGATTGTCTTTTTTTTCTTTTTTTCCCAAATGGCCAGGGACAACTTTACAGCTCAATTGAATGCAAATGGCCCAAGTCAACACAAATCTCAAGTAAAGCCTGAACACAACTCTGTCACTGCTCCCCCAAAACACACAAAACAGAATCAACCCTCAATCATGACAAATCATGTTTTGTTCTATAATTCTGTAGTCTGATAGATGATTTTATTATCATGATCTTAAGGAATCCTGTACTCCTGTGATACAGTGCTCAAGCCATTAGTGCTCACATCAGCTCCAATGTCATCACACTAATAATACCTCTTTCTTGTCTTGTTTCTTGCCTTTGAGATGCAGGAAGTCTGAACTGGTCTTTCTTCATTTCCTGTGAGAAAAAATTCTCCCTTGCCTCAGAACTTTTTATAAAACCCTTCACTAATTTCCCAGCCTAAAATCTCTGTACATTTTTTTCTTCATCTACAACTCTTTTCTGTCCTTTGCAGAGTAATTATGTCTTGTCCAGAGGTCCATTTACAAACTGTTCTTGATCCAGGTGAATATAAAATCCCATGCACAAATTCTTCTAGAAAGTAGAGATGAAGGTGTTTTAGTTGCCATTTATATCCCCTGATACAAGAAATGCCATTTCTAGAAACAGCTACAAATTTCGGAGACCTCTCCAGAGATTGTATTTCATCTTTTCCTTGGGAGAATCAGAAGCCTACACTTGACCTGTGGGTCCTATAGGTCCAGTCCATAGACCATTATCATTTAAAACAAGAATATGTTAGCAAAAAAACCTGTGGGCAGGATTTCTGTCCTTTCTCTCCCTTCAGCACATGAAGTAGTAAATGAAAATGTCCCTCATAACACTATCAATATTTCTAAAGTTTCCAAAATTCAGGTGTCCTAGCTCTGGTATAAATTAGAGCGGTGTAACAGCGGCTCTAAGAAGGTATCATGGTCCCCAACGAAAGCACCTTTGACAGACTAGTTGGGAGAAATTATTTCCTTTCACTCTCATTTTTGTCACTGTCTGCAAAGGAAAAAATTAAAATGAATAATCAATCTCCAAACATTATTTGCAAGTTCATCCTGAGTCAGGGTTTGGATAAAATGTTCTTCTCCTTAATGAAGCTACTCTGGCAGTTGCATACTTAATGCTATTTTCCATTCTAGCAGTTAGTGGGCTCTGGATTTTTTTCTTCATCTCTTTACTTTCTGTGTGATTGATTGAGAAACCTCCTGCCTGGATGGCATCAATTCACCATAATCTCTGCTGCCTATTAGGCAGTTTAATTCCATCAGCTCATTTTTTATTTTTGAGTCATGAATGTAATCAGTCCAGTCCAGATCCTGGATACTTGCGAGAAACAACTGTCAAAGGCACCAGCCATTTTTCTTCACATTTGATGAGTTACCAATGGTGGCAGTACATAAAAACTTCCATCTTCTATTCCTAAGTACCTGACAAACACACAGTGTTTCTAAGGGCAGAGCAGAGAGGTTTTGTAGTCGTTAGAGTTTTGTTGTTCCTTTTTGGGTTTTTTTTAACACATTAATCTTATTGGATCTTTGCTAGTGTTGCCATACATGACTAAACCTTTGTCAGCCTAGCTCCTACGAAGGATCTTCTGGGAATGGCTATGGTTTTTATTCATCCCAGGACTGGGATAATTAGACAATCTATCAACTATGAGGCTAGCTGGGTTGTGATGTTTTCTTGTTGTCTCGACCTTAATGTTTTGGATGCTCTATGCTATGACAGATTTGCCAACCATAACCATTCCCTCAAGGTTATGGGCAGTTCTGTGCTCCCAAGACAAGAAAACAGAAACATTTATACTCTTCAAATTACCCAGTCGTCTACCATCTATCTGCAGTTCATCTACAGAACCCTGGTTTATCCTGCTATTTGACCCACTGTGTTAAGTAACAGTGCAGTAAGAGAAGAAATATCTGTCTCAAAGTCAGTTTTCTCTAGCTCCTTTGATAGATTTTACCCACTTCCCAGATTATCAGAATCAATATTGAGATCTCAGTACGAAAAACTCAGACACTGAGAAAAAAATGCAGGATCTCTAATTGCTCAGTGATGGCTACTTTTTATGGAATTCTCTCACACTTATTCTGCCTTTCTATCATAAAAAAGCTCTTCTAACTCTTCAATGTGTGAACATGAAAGACAATAAAATGCATTTCAAAATGGAAGCAGACTTCAGAAGACTCAGTATCTTAGCTCAGAGCTAAGAGTGAAATAGACAGAGCTCTTCTTTGCCAGTGCATCTCCTGAAGCAATAGTAATTCTCAGTGCAGCTGGAAACTCAGGTTTTCATGGGAAGTGACTTTCCTTTCATGATGGAAGAGCAGAGATTGCTTATACAGCACAAAGATTGGTGCCCCATTTCAGCATTAATGGTTTGCTGGCAATAGGGGTGTGTATGTTTTTCTCTGCCCTAATAATAGCAAATGGGCAGGCTGCAAGAACTAATTAAGTTCTGCACAAAGAAAAATATCCCGGGATGTTGTGAAACTAATATGACCACATTGGCAGCCCTGGGGATTAGTTTGAATGATGAGAAATAGCTGTCAGAAATAAGAATATCCCTGGATGAAGGGATGGGATGTAGCATCAGCAAGTTTGCTGGTGACTCTAAACTGAGGGGAACGGTTGGTACACCTGAAGGCTGTGCTGCCATTCCGTGGGACCTTGACTGGCTGGAAAGTCGGGCAGAGAGAAACCTAATGGGGTTCAACAAGTGCAGTGTAGGGTCCTACAGCTGGGGAGCAGCAACCCCAAGTACCAGCACAGAATGGGTGACAGCTAGAGCTGTCAGTGTGCCCTTGCAGCCCAGAGGGCCAGTATTATCCTGGAAGGCATTGGGAAGAGTGTGGCCAGCAGGACAAGAAAGGTGATCCTTTCCCTCTGCTTGCCTCTAGTGAGGCCTCATCCAGAGTGCTGTGTCCAGGGCTAGGCTACTCATTAAATGAGAGACAAAGAGCTCCTGGAGTGGGTCCAGCAGAGGGCAACGAAATAATGAGGGGTCTGGAGCATCTCTTATGAGGGGAGACAGAGGGAGCTGGGCCTGGAGAAGACTGAGAGGGGATCTCATCAATGTACATAAATATCTCCAAGGCAGATGCCAAGAGGGTGGTGCCAGGCTCTTTTTGGTGGTGCCCAGTGCCCGGACGAGGAGCAATGGCCATAAACTAAAACACAAGAAGTTTCACCTCCACATGAGGAAAACTTATTTACCCTGAGGGTAGCAGAGCACTGGATCAGGCTGCCCAGGGAGGTGGTGGGGTCTCCCTCTCTGGAGACACTCATGATCTGCCTACATATGTTTTTGTGTCCTGTTCAAGGTGACTCTGCCCCAGGAGCAGGATTGGTTGGTTTATCTGCAGAGGTCCCTTCCAACTTCCATGATTCTGTGAAGTTCTGCATACCAATAGATCAAATGGAAATTAACATAAAATGCAAATGCTCTGTTGTGCGGGGAATCAGAGCCCAAAGGCCTGGTTCTCAAGTTTGGATTTTTTACCAGATCAACAGCACAAGTTCAGTTTGAAACAGAATATTTTCTCCTTCAAACTGAGAGAAGACTCAACTTACAAAAGTAGTTGAATTCGTCCCTCCTTCTGTCAGTAGAATCTCATCAACATCAAGAGAAGGACATGTTTTATTGCAGATGGAAACCAGACATATAAAAATGTGCCCAAATAAGAAAGTGAAGTAAAAGCTACTTTAAGCATGCTTAACAAGTTATTCCATCACACCATCTCTCTGAATTTAAGCCTCCCTCATATTTAAACTCATCAGTTTGAACATCCTGTTTATGGAGTTTGCTCAAGACAGTCTGGTTTTCCCCATGCCCTTACATTTCTGGGAATCCCACAATGGCTTGGTAAATTACTGCAGTCATGTAAGATATATTGTATATTTTATGAATTACTTAGAACAGACTGAGCATACTTAATAGGGGTTATAAAAGTATACACTGTCTTTTTTGTGTAACTTATCAAATAATTCATAAATAAATAAATCATGTAAAAGCAAATACAATTTTTTCAAGCTATCATTAAATGCTCTATATTTAAAACAAATGCTGGAAAAAAATATTAAAAGTTTAGCTCTAGAAATAAAGTAGGCACCACAAAAATGAAAATCTCATTTCTCCCTGAAAATCTAGTGTCTATTATAGTTACAAGCAACTCTTGAAATTACTATAGATGAAAGAGGAATGTCCTCTATTTCCTGCAGTTTGTTATATTGTGCATTTGACAGTATATTGTGTGTAGTCATTTATTATATCAATTTCTACTCTGCTGAGAATATTCTCATCAATGCTAAGAAAAGAATAAAACAAAACAAAAAAGTGTATGTTTTTGAAAAAGAAGTTTATAAATAATTTCCAAGACTTGCTAGCCACTGCTAATCAAGAGAAACTATTGGATCTATATTGATTATTCTCTCACAGTCAGGTCTACGTTTTAATAAATGGTGTTATTAAAATCTTATTATATCAGAAGCTATATTTTCAATACTGTAACATCTCTTTAGTGTTGCTTTGCTATTTGGCAAGCTGAGTGGTACAGGAGAATAAAAGCAGGGGAAGATGTAGAAGGTAAGTACTGATACATCTGTTGTATTTTCCTTTAGCCATTGCATCTGGTCTCTGGAAAGTCCTTTGCCAATGGTGAATTCAGGGACTGGGACAATGAAGAACCACCTGTTGTAGGAGATGATTAGGTCCACTGCCTTGTGCCTACTGCTTTCTTGAAGTCTTAGGGATATCATACACATACTTGAAGTGATAAAACCTTTAAAGGAGACCATGAGACCCACTGGTGGGTAGTACATTACCCCCAAAAGGACACTATGCTCCTTCATGGAAAGGAAAATTAATTTATATTTCCTCCCCTGCTTTGTCTCCTTCCTTTTAAAGTTTCTTATAACTTTTGTCTTGCACCTTCCATGTGTTCTCACCTATCAATTCTTCCACAGCTAGGTTGTGACATGAAAGGTGTGTTATCATCAGTAAGGATTCATCTTACATAGGGCTCCCTCTAAATTTCAGCTGTATCTTACATAGGGCTCCCTCTAAATTTCAGCTGTATCTATGATATTGCAGGAGACAGTCACTGTTCTAATTCTGATTTAAAAAAAAAAAACCCACATCACTCAATAGTGAGCAAATAAACTTTATTGAGAGGACACTATTTCAGTGTGACACTGTAGCTACAGGAACATATTTCCCAGCTCACTATTGAAATTCTATAATCTGAATAGGAGAGGTACAAATTAGTTGGAAGGAAAAACAAATCTTTCCAATTGCACTTCATTTTTCACTTCAAAAGTATAATGGTTGACTGTGGTCCATGACAGACAGATCATTACCCCAAAGTGTAATATATCTTCAGCTCTCAAATCAAAGTACTTACAGTGCAGAAGCTCATGTTGTGACTTAACCCCTGCCAGCAATTCAGCACCACACAGCTTTTTGTTTATTCCTGGCCCCCAGGCGGGATAAATGGAACATTATTGGAAGTGTAAAAGCAAGTAAACTCAAGGGTTAAGACAAGTAGAATTTATTAACTGAAATTAATAATCCCCAAACAGTGGTCTCTGGGCAACAACATCCCTAGCTTCTCACTGATCATGGTGCATTATGGTATTGAACATCTGTTGGGTCATTTGGGATCTGCTGTCTGTGTTCTGTCCCCTCCCCAGTCCCCATGCACCCTCAACCCCTTCTCTGGGATAGGTATTAGCTAAAGGCTGTTTCTTACAAGTATTCTGAGTGTGTGAGGCTTTTTCTGTATTATCATGAGCCCTAAGCATCAATATCACTGTGATTAGTAAGATTGTTTTCTGAATTTTGATTATTCAGTTATTATATATATTAACAGTATTTTTTTTTCCATATATGGAGAATATGTTCCCTGTAGATCCCAGGCCAAATTCTCATTAAAACAGCAGGAATGGAAAAAAAGTTTAGACGGACCAGAGGAACATCGTATTTTAGCAGGACTTCTGAATTGACCATAAAGCAGTTGCTAAGGCTGACTGGCTGGATTGTTCCAGTAGCCAAAGCTCAGCAGCATTTACTGTGCTGAGGAACTGCCTGCAGGCTCAGGGCTTCAATGGAGAGGCACGGGGCATGCCACCCAGTCAGGGAAGCGCTCACAAAGGCAGGAGCTGCCCAGGTTTCTCCAACAGTGGGTCAGAAAAAAAAGGACAGGACACAGTCTGGGTAGGGAACAGGCAGATCACAAATTTTCTTTGCAGTACCCTGTACAAGTCACTGAGAGCAGCAAAGACCTGAAAAACACTTTCTGGGCATGAACTTCTCTATCATACCTGTGAAAGCCACTCCATTCCCTGGAGAGCCCTCTAACATAAATGCTTTGGCTGAGACTCCACAAGAATTCTTCTTCCTTTTTCATCAGTATTTCCTTTAATAAAGTTTCAGTTACCAGTGTATAAATCAAACACATGGGGAATATTAGTCCCATCTTTATAAAGAACAATTTACTGTAATCTGTTTTTCTGAAACTTTGGTCCATGATAGTTTGTTGCCAGTTCCTGTGCAAATAATACAGTAAGTCAGCCAACTGAGCAGCAATTTCTCAGCACTGTCTTTATATTTTACCTGTGCTGCAGCTTTTTTACTCACAATATTGTTTTCAGCCCTGAGAAGTGAGTCTGCAGAATGAATACTTGAGCCTGCATCCACAGTGAGTTCTGCTAGATCCCCCTCTGCACTTCTACTTCCTTCTGGAAAAGACAAGTGACTCTCCTTTGTAAGGACAGAGGCACCCACCATGTGGACAGAGACTTTCTAAACCCTTATCAAGAGTCATGTAAAAATATTCACAGGCTTATCCCGTGGCCATCTGCCTCTCCCTTTGCAACACAAAGCCAAGGCTCTTTTCACTCACATTGGCAGGATTCTCTTGCTTGCAACTCTGACAACCTTTGGAAGTAAGAAATAACAGCCTGAAGGACCCCTGCAGCATGCTTAGAGCCCTCAGCTCAGTGTTCCTCCAGGGGCTTCACAAAATAAATGAGACCTATGAGGTCCTGAGCTCAGAGGACATTTGTTTGCTTTAGGCTTGTGCAGTTAATGCAGTGAAGAAGGTGAAGGACTATAGTGCAGTAATTTGGTTTTGGTGAAAAAGAGGGAGATCCATTACTCTTTTATTCATTAATAAACAGGCAAATAACTTTGAAATACAGCTGACCAATATTTTAAGGGTCTTTAGCAGGGGTGGTTGCCTTTTTTTTCCTGTAACACCAGTAACATGAGAAACCACGAGAAAGATAGTCTTCTAGAAATACATATATCTAGAAATATGCTTAAAACAGCACATAATTTACAGTTTACCAAATTACCCAGAATCTTCAGCAACCAAACTATGTTACTGCAGAGGAAAACATGATGTTTTCATCTCTTCTTTTTATTTTAAAACTCTATTCCTTCTGGAAAGTGCATATTGTATTTCACTGTAACCTCAACTCTATCCACCCCTGCACCAAATGCTTGTTTTCCATTTTATCATATGATTCACTCCATGGTATGTTTTAGTTTCTTGTATAAAGGTGTTTCATGGAAAGACTATACATGCAAAAACTACATGATTGTGGTTTTGCATTGTGGATTTTATAAACTTTCTAAGTGCCTGATCGAGACTAAGGACAAAAGATAATGGTAGAGGGAAGGAACTGTATAAAATATGTTATCTGGAGTTACACTATGTGTCCCTCTCACAGTTTCTGTTTGATTCATAACACACCATCCCACTAGAAATTACTGGAAAAAAATCTTTTCAATATAACTACTTCTTAATTACCAACCTTTGGTTTAAGTTACACTAACAAATACCTTCATATCTGCATCTTCCCTCTCCCTTATTTCCAACACTATATCACATTGAGCAGTGGAAAGGAGAAAAATAGCAGAAAAAAAAACATTTGGAAGAATAAACAAGGGCCCAGATAAAGGCACCATAGTGTCCTCAAATGTCCATCACTACAACCTTTTACCTAGCACCAAAGAAATAAAACATTTAACAGTAGGTGGGTGATGCAGTAAGCAGAGCCAAAACCTGTGGTGAAAATTGAGAGAAATAATTTGATGGTGTATTTCTAAAACATTTACTAAAGAGAAAGAACTTTCAACACCAGTCAGAAGACAACTAGTAAACAAGCCAACAGAAAGGAAATGAGGTGTTGGTAACTAACTGTCATCCCATTGTCACTGAAATTTTTAGAGCTTCTGTTGGAAAGTAGGATGTTCCCTACCTGGCTGATGCCAGACTATAAATAAATTTCAAATCAAGAAGGTGTAGAAATCAGAACCTAGAAAGAACTACCTATCATTTTTTCTGAAGATATAACATCATGTCTGATCCTCTTCTTAGATACTAACAACCTCAGTCAGTATCCAAGTTTTGCTGTTTCCTTACTAAAATATACCACTTTAACAGCCAGGGCAGCTGAAAACTGCTCTAAGTAAAATTGTCAGTCAACTAAATCAGTGTCACAAATCATTCTTCTTGGTGATCTTCCACTGCCAACAGAAATTTTACATCTGTGATGTGTCAGTGCTCTACAACCTAACAGCATCTTGAGGAAAAACTGGCCAGTCAAAGTGAGGTGACTGTCCTGCTCTGCTCTGCACTGGGGCAGCCTCATCTTGAGTGCTGTGTGCAGTGTTGGATGCCACAGTATAAGAAAGATATAAAGCTGTTAGAGAGCATCCAAAGGAAGGTCATCAAGATGATGAGGGATCTACAGGGGAAGACATAAAACAGGCAGCTGAGCTCACTTGGCTGGTGTAGTCAGTAAAAGAGAAGACTGCACATCACAGTCTGCAGTTTCCTTGTGAGGGGAAGAAGAGGGGCAGACACGGGCCTTTCTTCTATAGTGACCTGTGGCTGGATCCAAGGGTATGGCCTGAAGCTCTGTCAGGGAAGGTTTAAGTTGGATCTTAGAAAAAGGTTCTTCACCCAGAGGGTGGTTGGGCACTGGAACAGGCTCCCCAGGGGAGTGGTCATAACNAATGCTGGCACTTTCCAGGGGGGAGAGCAGGAGTCCCGAGAGACAAGATGGATCCGAAGCTCGGTGGCTGGAGCTGGAGCTGGAGCTGTAGAAAACATCCCAGCAGGCAGGAGAAATGGTGTGGAGAGACCCAGAGCAAAACCGAAGCAGCCGAGGGTGCAGGGCAATGGGGCAGCAGCTCCCGGCCGAGCAGGGAGACACCAGGGTCTGAATTCCCGGGGAACCCACAAAAGTCACTCCGAGCTCAGCTCCAGGTGAGGTCTGATTGATCTCCCCGCAGTCAAAGACCAACCAAACCCTCACTGTTCCCTCCGAGCATCAAAAAAACTCCCCGAGAGAGAAGTGTAGTCGGTGCCACACTCTCCCTGACTTAGCTACTTCCTTGGTCTTTCCCAAGTACTCGTAAGTGCCCACAAGCATCCAGCAATCAGCTTCCTAGCAACTTTTGGGAAAAAATTCCATAAGAAAGCCACCTAACCCCCAACAACCAGCCTGACAGAGTTCAAGAAGCATTTGAACAATGCTATCAGGGGTCCTGGGAAAAGTCAAGAGTTGGACTCAATAATCCTTCTGTGACCATTCCAACTCAATATCTTATGATTCACAGATTTTATGGCTCTAAAAGAATAAACCATGTTCTGAATATGTCACTCAAATGCAAAATTCAACATTGGCTTCTTTTCAGGAAACCATAATCAAACTAGGTGTGGATGTCAAATTAGCTGTTTTCTACGGAGTCTCCAACACTGACTCCATTCTGAACATATGTGCGATTCTTCTTGATAACCTCACATCCAGGGTTGTTTGCTATGTGCTGGACTTAATTTGTAATTTTTTTTTTGGTCACATGATCCTTTTCAGGATCATTGGATCTGGATTCATTCACAGAGGGACATATTCAACTTGCAGTTGAGAAAAAGCCTTAATTTCATCATACCAATCTAGGATCACAACACCTTTCCAGAAGAAGGCAGTGCCATCAGTTGCAAGAAACAAGCTGCTGATCACCAATCCTACCATCAACCCTGCTGGTTTTGACTTCTTACACTGCCACAACCTGCTCCTGGATTAATCCACAGCACGCTGTCAGCCCTCATGGGCTGCAGCAGGTTAAGCCATGCCACAGCTCTGATACACGAATGCATCAACTGTTGGTTGGCTTGGCAAGTTTGCTGAGAAACTGTGAAGGTATTTAGATAACAAATATCAAACCAAATCCAGTGAGACCAGGAGGCCTGAATAATTGCATGGAATTAGACTTTAGTGCTTTGTCTTATTTATGTGTCCTATTAGGCTTTCTTTCTGCTCTTGACCTGTCCATCTAATCTTCATTTTAGTTCCCTCTTAATGTCATTTGCTTTCAATCCTTCAGATTTACACCTGTCCAACTTGAGCCTGGCAAAGTTTCCCCTTGCTAGATGAACCATCGGGCTAACAACATGTTAGAGATGTCTTCAGTTCTCCAATTATTTTTGGTTTTCATTTGAAAACAAGCCCAAATTCATCAGTATCTCTCTGGCAGTTATGTGTTCCAGACTGAACACAATGTGCTGGCTGAGGTTATGCTACGGTGATAGAAAGAAGAAATATAACTACACTGCTCTGAAACATGCCACCTCTGAACATGAAACTCTGAATAGCTCTGGCCTCCTTTTTCTGGCTTATTATATTGTGAAATTGCCTGCAAACACTTTCCAGCATGATCAGTTTCTTCTGCTTCATTTTGCCAGTGAGCCAAGCTGCTTCAAACTATTCTTCCTGCAATATAGACTTGTGAGTTTTCAAATTGCGTTTAATAATCTGACTTTTTGATCTGGCAGTTGTGTAAAGAATCTCTGTATAGATATATTCTCATAAACCTATTGGCTCAAGTGGTGCTATGACAGTTCATGTAGGCTGAGAACGTATTCTAAAATATAGCAGTGTGTGCTCCTGATGCCAATCAAGATAAAGATTTCCATGGGGATAAATATTTTTTTCTTGTGCTTTTCTGGAAAGAAAACTTCAGTCCAGCAGCAGAAGTTCCAAGCAACAAAGAATTAGTAGTGAGATTTCTCCTTAGTCATTGTTTCTTTCTCTGAGATAAAAAGAAAGTGTGTTTATGTATTTATGTATATGTTTCTCTTTATAAATATTTTATAGTAGTCATACCATCTGCAAGAAATTGAATTCACAGATCTGAGAGTCATGTCAGAATTCCACCTGTACTTACAAGCGCACATTGCTTATCAGTGCATGGCCATGAACAAGCCACTAGGTGTGAGTGACTATGTCTTTGATATTAATGTAATCATATTCCCAGAAAAACAAAATGTGTATAGAACTAATTATGTTATGCTTTAACCCATACCCAGCTCACATGTTCTCCCATGTGCCTGCATTTCTCCTACAGTGTACTATTTTTATAAATTTGCTTTCCTGGTTATAGGAAAAAATATTCCACAAATCCAGAAACACAGAGACCACTTCTATTTTTCCTGTTCAGAACAGAGTTTATGAAACAGACTTAGACGTGATTGCATTTATCTTTCCTACAGTCAGCCTTGGGCAGCTCCAGTTTTTCCCATGCCTGAGGCTTTGCCGATGAATAAGGCATCCCTTCTTTCAAGGCACTTGCAAAAATAGCATATGTAATCAGAAAAACACATGTGCATTTGGGAAAACTGAAAAAAAAAAAAGACATACCGAAGATTATAAAAACTACTTGTAGAACAGTAGCAAAAAAATTATCTCTTTCTTGAAAAATGCTTGGTTTCTCAAGTGCTCCATCCTGGTGGGGAAACATCCTTAAGTGCTTAGATCTAGGTATGGGTTACACTTCAACAGAGAGAGCTCAGCTTTTGCTGAAAAGCCAGTATGACTTACAAAACACCACTCTAGACATCTTTGTAGCCATTTGGCATTTCCTTCAACATCTTCTTTGAGCTAGAGTAAAAAAATCACTTTTCTGCATCCCAGTATTCCTTCTGTGAAAACTGGGGCAATGGTCCACAAACTATCCACAAGAAGTACAGTTCTGGCACTGTAGTTCCCAATGCTCTGTTTCACATTGATCTGACAGTACTGTGGGACTCTAAGATGCTGTAAATGTAGCTTTAAAGCTCTGTCAAACTACCTTAATGAGTAACAGACCAGCCAAGATCCTCTTCCTACAGGGCATTAAGTGTTCCCGGGGGTAGGGCAGGAAAGGAGAGCAGTGGTATAGTCATTGAAGCCTAATTGCTATAAAAGTACTCTTTCTTTAAAGTTGGCACATTAAAACCAGCCCTCTTCTTCCTTTCTTTATTTAATGTCAGTAGTAAGACTGCATACTTTCACCCTAAGTGGAATAGTTTCAGCCCAAGCAAAAGTAAAAATCAATTAATGACAACTAATTAGCATTCTGTACAGTCCACAGCACAGAACTCATGCCTCTTGCAATATATCTTACAGCAGCTTAAGAAGTATAGGACATAAGATCAGCATCTGAGAAATGTCAGTGAGTAATTTTAAGAAACTCTGAAATTTATTCAGTGATAACTCATGTAAGAACATATCTAGATATCTTTGATTGTTATGATTCACTTTACTGACTCTTAGAAGTACCTCAATCCTATAGACTGACCAGCTGAGTTCGATGAGATGTTAATTCATTTGTATAAAAGTGCTACAATCCAAGCCCTACTCTCATGTCACTGGGGTACACTTTTGTGTGTATTATTTTGTTCTTTACAGAAGCCTTATCCATTATGAAATCAATTCCATTTCCACAGTGCCTGGCATATTGCATTTTGGAAAAAAAATAATGTACAAATGCTTTTTAAAGAATCTTAGCTCAAGAAGCTAAAATCTGAACAATTTTTAACTTAAAACAACAATCTATAAACCCAAATTTCCAAAGTAGTCAGGGTAAAGATTAATGAAACATTAAAAATACTCAAAACATCTTGCATTTTGAAGCTTTGACCATTTGATTCTAAGACAAACACCCCACAATCGATACAAACTTCATGAATATATTAAACAACTGTTCCAGTCCAATTTAATAAGCTCCCAAAACATTTTATTCCATAAATTGAAGGCATTTCAGCAATTACCCCACAAGCATTTATCATATTTATTAGATATTAATTCAAAGTTTAGAGAGTATGTTTTAAATATGTGGACAATTCATGTTTTTATAAACACAAACTACAGGAAATATAGCATAACCTTCATTCTTTATTGCTCAGAGACTGAATAGGGCACTAAGCAAGCTGATCTAATTGGAGATGAACCTGCTTGTGACAGAGGGGTTGGACTAGAGGGTCTTTGAGGTCCCTTCCAGCCCAAACTCTTCTGTGATTCTGTGATTTCAAAGCCAGCTTATATACCTTGCTGCATACAGCCCTCTGCTTATTAAGAGTATCTTACCTTTCTTCTGCAACATGAGGCTGGTGCAGAAGATCCCTGCAGAACCATCCCACACCCTGGACAGCAGGAAGGAGGTAATTGCTGGAATCAGCCTGACAACAGAGCTATATTTATCCTTCAAGGCAGAGGCAGAAGAAGGTCATCATCATCATCATCATCATCATCATCATCATCTCCCCACTGTGCTCTGCTCCTCAGAGTCATCTCTCTTTGGCTATGTCATGTGTTGTGACCTTTTAGCTTTCACACCTGGCAACATGTCTATGTGTCTCATGGCCCAAGAAAGGGCCTATTGTCCCTTTTAAGTGAATAAATGAGGTGGTATATTGCAACTGCATACAGGTGCATTTCTGGATTTTTATTTCATCTGTAAATTGTCTCAGACCATAAGCAAAATTTGAGACTGCCAAGGCAGGGAGAACTGATACCTCCCATAGTAATGCTTACTGATATTGGCCACTGCCTGTCATGTCCTGCAGTTGATTTCTGCCCTAAAATCTAAGCTCACATAATCAATAAGTGTTCTCTATTATTCCATTTCCAGCAGAGACTCTGTTTTTCTATCTACCCCAAGTCTGGCAGCAGACTGCATTCCAGTAAGATTAAGAATCTGGAAAGGTTCCCAGATATCTGTGGATCTTTATAAACCTGAGTAAAAAGTTGATACAGGCAAGAAATTTTGTCTCTGAGATCTTGTCATGCTCACTATTATCATAAACTATTCAATGGGTCCTGACAATCAACTTAATATGGTTTATATGATGCTTCTTCCATGTTTAGTAATAACATAAAGAATGTGACTGCTATAGCAGAAAATTATTGCTACAGCTCTCTACTGATTTTTCTTCCTGTGTGTTATTTTGCTTTAAAGGTGAGAGTATCACAATGAACTAGTGATAGATCTGTTTATCCCTTAAGAGGTTCATGTCTGATTACACTGAAATATCAGACTTTTCCAGACCAAATTTCTGAATTGAAAATATCAAATAAAAGCTCTAATGTTAGATGAAAATGTAGTTGTAATAAACCTGAAAACTTCTATCACAGCCCATATCAGTGATGGCACTTTTTTTAAAGCATGGTAATATTTTTTAGAAGAAATAATTGTTTAGCAGTCTTCAACAGAACACAGACACTTATTACCTTAGGTGTTTTTTAATCTTAGCCTGATGCTTTTATATATATATTCTTACCTGTGTCAGTGTGCAGATGAAAACTAACAGAGATTCAGAAAACAATATTTTTACTGTCTTATTTTGATACGTTCAAAACCCAACGTTTTAAATTGCTGTTGGATAGCAAAAGCTCCATATACATGTCCATCATTTTCACCAGCTTATTGAGAACCACTATGACTGCAACCTCCACTTTACACAGTGAAAACAACTCTTATCAGTACTGAAGCTTGCTCATGCTCCTCTTTGGAATAAGAGCTCTCTGCACCATCATTTTGCAAGCCCTTGTGCAGTTCCTCAGGCAGTAATCCAGAAGGGAAGTAGCGGAGCAAGAGGATGAAAGCGTGGCACACAGAACTAAAAGGATCTTCAGATTCTTTTTTTGGCAATCACAAGCAGCCGTGGTGTGCAAATGCCTCACATGATGGGGTCTTTCTGCAGCAATGTTCAGCCAGCGTGGTTAGTGGAAGGTCAAAGTCTTTAGGTGACCTTTGGCAGCCAGGGTGCAGCACCCTGTTTTTTTTACATGTACAGGGTGAGTACAGGGTATGAAGAAGTGTGCAGCTAAAATATTCATTTGTTTACATGAGTTAGAAACAACTAATGACAATGTTCAGCATAAACCCACAATAATGATCGGATTTATAGCTCAATTTTGAATTAAAGTCAGACCATCTCTTCCTCGACAAATAACTGTAAATAATTTCAAGAAGATAATTATCTACTCTGTTGTGAGTCTAGATATTCTGGGAGTGGTGGTGATCAAAAATGTCTCATTTCTGGGGTTCTGAACCAGGTTCAGAACATTAGGTGCTTCTTCAAAGTTTATATGTGGATCATGGCAAGGTTCCTCAGTGTCACTTCTGTCCTTCCAGCTCTGTATATTTCTGCCACACAGCTGGAACACTAAGAGGTTAACACCACGAAGGCTGGAATGACCTCTGGAATTTACATGCAACAGTTTTATTATTCCTACCTAGAACAACTCCTGATGAACTGCAACTCCTCCTAGCACAATTCTGTCAAAAATATGTAGCTGTAAATTAGATTTTTTGGTCTTGTATGACCCTGAGAGCACTCTGATGCCTCCAAGCTTGACATTGCATTTATGCTTCTCTCATCCAGAGTCCTGGCTGAACTTCATGGTGTTTATTGCAGTTTATCTTCCCATGTGATAGACGAGTCTAATCTATCCAGCTCCAGGAAAGATCTTGGACCATCCTTTGTGCCTGATGTCACTGTTATATCATGGAGTAGGCGGAAAAACTAAATGTAAACAACCATTAACCGTCTCCATGATACCTATAGCCTTCCACTTTTCTCCCAGGAGAATAAATTACTGACTTGCCCTTGACCAGCTTCAAAGGCTGTCTGGTAAACAGGCTGCATTGAAATGGCCAGCCTGGATACTGTTCCTGTTCCTATCCAACAGATCAGATGTCACTGAGAAGTTTGTGCTCAGGGGAGGTTAGTGAATTATCACAAGCTCAGGGAACCACACAAGGCACTTCACTCTACCTCCAACAAGCTCCTCCAACAAACACTGACCAGTGGAGTGAATTCCCTAACTATTTCACAGTTCAATGACGGGGAGCAGCCATCTGCTGCAGGGAGTTCCTGAAGTGGCTAGGAGTTCTAAAGATGGGCAAAAGTACAACATTGGATGCTTGCCCAAAACCTCAAAATGCTTTGGGCAATCTCTGCTTAGCTGATACATGTTCGGCTTACTTGTCTGAGCTTTTTCAATTAATCCCTTTCACAGTCTGGAGAATCTCTGCTATATCAGCACAAAAACTTTTCTCAGTCACTAAAAACGTGCCAGTTCCTCAGGCAAATGCCTTTGAGACCGAATCTGTCTGCTCCCTATTGTACCCCCATGGGCACTTAGGTCTTTTCTTAGGTGTGATGATCAGTGTTGTTTATAGTGCTCTAGGTGCAGTCTAACTACTTTATCTACAATAATACTATCTTTTCTGATTTATATTGTACTCCTGGCAATTCTGGTTGCCTTCTCCAATACAGAAGCACAGTGGGTTGAAGGCCATGGGGAGTATCTCCATAATAACTTCCCAGATTTATTACAAACTCCTAGTAACATGCTGCAGTGACATTCTGTTTGTTACCTCATTGGATTCTTTGCTATTTTACATCGTCTCTTAGAAAAAGGCATTTAAATGATTTAAGTCCTCTGTGTCGAGCTTCATTGTTCTTCGTTATTTGCTGTATTTCCTGCATTAGTATCATATCCACACCTGAAAATTCAATTCTCAATAGTATTAGGTAAACCATTAAAAATAACAGAAACCTGAGGAGGATACATTGATTCTAGTGATCCTTTATGCTTTCCATTTGCAGTAAATCTGTCCCATCCTTTCCTACACAGGACTTTTATTTTGTTGAGCAAATGTTCTTTCTTCTTCTGAGGCTTAGGCATTGCAATAATTTGTTCTGTTCTTGCCTGTAGCAATATTTTTTTCTCCATGGCAGAAATTTTTATTCTACAGCAAGACAGAGGCAGTGGTTCAAGCAGTGTTCATCAAAATATGTATTTGGAACATGTAATATCTACTCAGTGATACTGCAACAGAGGAGTTTTTAATCCATCTATTTAAAAAAAAATATTTAAGAGACTTACTATAGTGGCAGAATATTTTGCATAACACTATGATTTATTTTCAATAATATATACCCATAAGTTTCTCCAGAGTATTTTCCAGAGCTAAAAAAGATTTCAAAAATTAAACCTCAAACTTGGTTGCAAAATTTTATAAAAAATTTTGCAAGCAAGTTAATGAAGCAGGGATGTGTTTGGAGACAGAATGATTCTCATGAAAGATGGTTTTCTCAACTAATGCAACAACATTCTATGACCAATATGCTAGAAAACTTTGGAGAGCTAAGCTGAAAGGAAGACACAAGATGTCACAATGAAAGACCAACTTTTTTTGAAAACTAGATTGCTTTTTAGATGTGTCTTAACAGAAATATGAGCCAGTAAATTGTCCATCCCATCAAGATATTAACTTTTTTAAACATTACTGAAACTCTGGATCTGATCTGCCCTAGTATAACAGTAAAAAATGCAGTTGTTAACATATATTTTGCTGTAGTCTATTCCTTCCTGCATTTATGAATTTGTCAGAGTCAGACTGTGATTCAGTATATTAGGGACCAAATGAACACGATTCCATTTGTGGATGTGGCTGTCCATCCTCCCTATGCACAGTAAACCAGTAACAAGCCAGATTCCTCTCCAGGACAAGTTTCTCGTTCACTACAAATGTCAGAGACTTTGCCTTGATGTTCAGAACAACTAAAAATCAAGCTGAATTACATTAAAGCTGAAATTAATATCTTAGAATCCCTACAGTATTTGCACTGTACAGGAAATGCTTCAGACCTGTGTATCCAACATGAATTATACAAGTGCTAGCCAGATCACACCCATGACAAGTTTTCAAGGAGAAAGAAATAAACTTGGCGTGCCTTGCTATAGTAATGGTTACAGAGCATGAACCTTCAGGAGAGGTGTTTTCACAAATGCAATTTCTAGCAGAAAAAGGCCAGTGTTCTCTTCCCATTCCACAACCAAAAAGGAAATTGGTTAAATCTAAACCAAAATTTTATTCCAAGTAGGTTTTTTAATTGAGAAAATAGGTAATAGGCTTTCACACAACACTAATGCTATATTATCCTTAAAAATACCTTAGACAAGTAGAGACTAAATTACCAGACCACATTTTCAACACAGTAGGGATTGAATCTTGACTTCTTGAGGACAATACCAAAGCCCTAACCACAAGCCAAATTTCCTTCTGTTCTTAAAGTAATTTTAATTTATTCCCTCTAGATATGTAACTGGATCAGTTTATTGCTCAAGTAAACGCATAAAACTTCTACCTTGCTCACAAGACCCTTCTATGACAATGTCATTCTCATGAATGCAACAGAGAATGAACAGAAAGGTTTGCCACTTTATCTTCAAATTTCACAAAAAAACATATTCCTGCTTCATACATTAAATATTCACAACTGCACATTAAAATATTCCTAATCATGAATCAAATTCTATTTGCCTTCACGGAATGAAATGCTTTGCAATTTATTATTTAGGTACAAAGTATTTCATTTGAATGTGCAACAAAGCTTTGATTCTGAGTCAGGTTCAAACAGTAGCATTTTAGTTTATATTGAAGCATGGAAAAAACTAAACATAATTTTAAGTGGAAAGCAACACTGAGAAAAATGAAAGATTGAGAATGAGAAACCATGGCACATCACCCCAACACAAGCAGCATGTAAAGAAAAGCTGTTAGATTGTGGTGATTTGTAATTAACCTGGAAAATGGATGACTGAATTTCTTCTCAAACAAAAAAACAAAAACAAAACCCCACATCTAAACAGGAGTCAGAAGTTTTATTATCTAGTGTATTGAAAGAGAAAAAGTGGGAAGTTTATCAAAAGATAGCACCTGTCTTTTATTTTAAGGGTTGCCACATTCGATTAACCTCAACGTGTCTAATGCAGACTCCCCCCCAGTGTGAGAGCAGCTGTTTTGGAATAGTCACCTTGGACATTGCTAGATTTCTGGAAGTGTCTTTAGGAGCAGAGGTCCCTGTGACTTTGAACGAAGCCATGAACTGATTTTTATGTGTATCTCCTACAAACCCATAGGTTTGCAAATTATCACGGTGAAAGTATCTGGGAGTTTTCCTTTTCTTGCTTTAAACAGTCAGTCTTTACAGACAGTTGTGTTGTTTGCTCTGAATTCCCTTCTGAACAAAGATAAGTCTGAAACCAAGGTTTCAATTTCAATAGCTAAAGATTCAAAATTAATCAGGAATCTAAGTCAGGATTTCCTCTAACAAGGTCAAGGTACTGTTCTCTGTTTTGTTTCAAATGTTGCCATGTGCCACGGTGATATTCATGGCTTGGTTTCATTCAGTACCAGTTCTATACCCTCCCATCTGTCTTCAGAACTGGAACACAACCTAATCTGTAAGGAAATACAGAGTAAAGTCTCTCAGATGAGGTTTAGGCCCGGTAAATCTGGATCAGTTTATTCTGAGGACCGTGATAAAATGATCACCCTACTATCTCTGCTATTATAGGCTTTGCTAGTTGGAAATTATCCTGGGTAAAAGACCAACCTGCTGTTTCACATCTGCTATTCCTTTATCCTTTTCGTGGAACTTGCTCATTCAGTCTGTTCTGGAAAATGAATGTTATTAGAAATGAAAGGGAGACAGGTAATACTATTAATGACCAGGCAAATACTATATACAATGTCTGGAGAAAAACCAACACAGAGAGTTGTCATTTATAAACACTAGGGAAATGATTCAGCATAGGAATAAAATTGGTGAAAAAGTACATCCTGCCAAACTGACATGAAAAGTAAGTTACAACATGATATTAATTTGCAGAAGTATAGGATTGAAAATGCTGGCTTTTGCTTTTTCTCTTATAAAATCATCTTTCTTTTCATATTTATTCACACTCCTGCAGAGACACCTATGTTCTTAGGGGCTGATTTTAAAATATTTTGATAACACCTATTTAGCTCACCAGAGTTTTCCCTCTCAGTTCCAATTTGACCCAGAGTCGAGATTTTAAGCCAAAAGTGACAGAATCTACAAGGAGGTCTCTGTTTGGATTAATACAAAACTGCATCTCCCGACTGACTGGACCATGGGAAGCAGCCAGCAAACTGCCTTCACTTTCCTGAGAGGTAAGTCTGCTGCCTCTGATGACCAACACACATGGAAAATGAGAGACTCTACGGCAGCAGAAGACAAGGGAGGCTGAGGAGATCACATCCTGCATCTCTGAGGAGAGCTGGACAGACAGTTCAATTTCAGTTTTTCAATAACAAATCAAAACAAAATTAATTGGCTTTTTTATTTTCTTTTCCTTCTCTAATCTTTTCAGAGGTAGGAACACTAATATTTCCTTTCAAAGTATTGAGAAATGTCCGTCTTTAAAATGCAGAGTGGATTGACTTAACAAAGCAGCAGTGCTAGAAGGACCAAGTGCCACTGGTTACAGTTTCACTATTTCTAATCACTGATTCTGCTGGAGGGGCCCAATCTGAACAGATTCATTCAACAGACATTAACAACTCAGAAGTCTTGGCCAAAGCTGCCATCTAAGTAACAAATGTCCTGTCCATGCTTGCAACTGGCTGCTGCAAACATCCAGGGCACCTGGAAATCTAAATTTGGCTTTGCCAGATTCAAACACTTTAGCCTGTATGATCCACATATGGACATCCTAAGTGACACACAGGGACAATGAGAGGAAGTCAGTACTCAAGAAGATCTGCAGAAGAAAATCCAATCCATCCATCCCTTCACTAACTTTGAAGCAAAAAGAGTTTTCAAGGTGGCAAATGTCTTTTCGGCATTCACTCTTTAAAAATGAACTTTAGCAGTACAGGAACACTTATTTGCAAAAAAGATAGTGGCTTTGGTTTTGCCAAATAAAACTCTTTGGTTTTGCCAAATAAAAAAGCAACCTTATAATCAGAGAACATAAAAAGAAGGGAAACAATCAGAGTTTAATCTAGGAAATTTTGAACACCTCTCTCCACTGAGTGCTCCAAAGCATGTGCAACGAGGAATTCCTGCCTCATTTGATGAACTAACCTATCATGCAGCCAAGATAGGTGTTGGCACCAGAAAGAAAAAACCAAAATAAAGAAATATTATAAACTTCTCATGTGATAGCTGGGAGAAAGGAATAAAACTGAGTGGCTCTTGGCCCTGAGATGTACCTGCAGTTCACATGAGGACTGGATTTTGTTGTCTGTTAGCAGCATCCTGGGCTGCATTAGACAGCATCACAAACAAGCTGAGGGAGGTGATCCTTTCCATCTGCTTAACCATGGGAAGACATTTCTGGAGTGTTATGCTTAGTACTGGGCTACCTCCAACATGAAAGACACGAACTTACTGGAGTGAGTCCAGCAAAGGACCCCAAAGGTAATTAGGGCCTGGAACATCCATCATACAAGGAGAGGCTGAGAGAACCAGGACTGTTCAGCCCAGAGAAGAGAAGGCATAAGGGGATTTATCCGATGTGAATAAATACCTGATGGGGAGAGTAAAGAGGACAGGGCAGATCCATGAGTGGTGATTATTTCCTGTTTGATCTCTCTCTTTCTCTCTCTTCCACCCTTCTTTTCTATATCTATCTCTCTACCTCACATGCATTAATAAATAAAATCCGACATATGGTCGTGTTTGTACCATAATCCGGGCAGGAGCACCTCTTGCTAAACAGATTGTAACAACATCACTGAAGGTATTTAAAAGTCATGTAGATGTGGTGCTTAAGGTCTGATTTAGTGGTGGACTTGGTAGTGTTAGATCAACAGTGGGACTCTGTGATCATAAAGGTCCACCTCAGCTTGAACAATTTTATGTTTCTTCTCAGTCATGCCCCATAAGAATAACAAACATGCAAATGTAAAATGCAATACAACAAATTTCCATTTAAACATAAGAAAAAACCTTTTCATGGTGAAGGCGGTCAGTCACTGAAATAAATTCCCCAGAAGGGCTGTATTGTCTCCATTCTTGGAGATATTCAAATCTGACTTGATATGGCCTGAGGAACCTGCTTTAGGTGACCCTATTTTGAGCAATGGATTGGCCTAGATGATTCCTGGAGGTGCCTTCGCAACTCACTCTGTAATTCTGTGAAAATTAAAAACAGCCATGGAATCAGAGACCATAACCTGGACTTCAGTGGGGGATGATCAAAGTTAGACAACTTCCAACACAAGGAATTCAGCAGCTGGATGGTCAACCAGTTCTGGGAACTGAGTTGGATCACTGTACAAGAATAAAGGTAGGTTCTACCATAATGTGCTGAGTAGCAGTTGCAGAGCTGCTAAAGTGCTTCAGAAACATTTCCCAATGACTGTACAAGTAGCCACAGCCCCACAATGCTCCTAAAACCTTCAGTAGACTGTGAGCATCCTTCCACACACCCTGCATAAGATCCAGAAAAAATATGGCTTTGCTATGTTTTCATAATACATAGTTAACAGCTGTCACTGTTATTTTGCCTAAATTATGTGAAGATTTCAGCCCCTGGTTTTTTATACAAATTTTATTCTGCAGGGCAAGAATAGCCAGCTATGTCTTTCTGACTGATACAGCAGCTATGATAGCAGGTGCAATATATGGCATAAAAGCAGCGGGGGTAGAGTGAAGAGAGATTATTATTATGACACATAGAATTAATGAGACCTTTTTGGAAACCTTTGCTAAGCCTTATACTTTCTAAAGAGAGGCAGAAAAACTTGAAAGATTAAGAAAAACAAACAACAGAAGATGGAACTGAGCCACACAAAATTTCTAAAAAGTCACATTAAAGTGTAAAAAAGTAAAGGTACCTAATTTATTTAATTTCTCAAAATACAGACTACGCCATCACTTGATCATGGTTTTCACATAATACACAGGCATGTACTTCAAAGAACAGAGTAGCACTGTTAGTAAATAAAGGTAAATAATAATCTGTTTTCTGAAATTTGAAAAAAGACAAATTGTGAGTAAGAAATAAAGTGTCAATCTTCAAATTACAATAGTGCCCAGTGGAACAATCTAATGACTGACACAATGGATTTTCCATCACCTGAATTTAGTACATCAGTACTTGAAGGCAATAGCATTATCAAATATATCCAACAAAGGGGATTGCTGAAAGAAGGATGTGAGTTGTCAGACTTCATAGATACCTGGTTTAAACACCTTATTGATACAACTGATTCTGAATCAGAGAAGCTGATTTTTTTAGTGGTGGTAATTACCTTATCAATTAATGTGCTATTAGTAAGACTCTAAGGATTGATTTAGATTAAACAAGATGTTTCACACTAGCAGTAGTTGTTCTGCAAACAAATAAATCTCTTTCTATGTTAATGTGCATAATAATGAAGAATCTTTTATTTTCCCAGTCCATTTTTTGTTGGTTTTCCCCCTCCTCTTGTTATCACATTGGAACTAAGGAAAAAAGTCAATACTTAAGTCTAAAATATCCCAAAATGCCAATCACCAAGCCTGAATACTAATAAGACAAACACAAGATGACCTTGTACTCTATAAATAATAAATTCTAGCTAATAAGGAGTAAGAGAGAAATGCATGTATGCCAGCTGGCTGTGAGCTGTCAAATACAGTTGGAACATGTGGGGTGAAGGCTACTCAAAGAGCAAGGTGTATATAAGTGGATTGTACTGTTCAAGACACCATAACAAATCACGACAAATCTTCTTTCTGCCCCTGCTTCCAGAAAACAATACCTGCTTGGTAATCTGCCATCTTTGAAAGGTTAGGGAGGTGAGGGGCTGTGCCTGGAAATTGAGGAAAGGAAAATATTTCATTCACTTTCAATAAAAGGCCAAGATAAATATCTAGAGAATTAAGTATTAGACAGTATCACTTCACTTCTGTTTATTTTTTTAAATGTTGCAATGTCCCACTGTGATATGCAGGTCTCAGTTTCATTCAGTATCAGCTCTACTGCCTCCCTTCTGTCTCCAAAACTGCCATACAACCTAATCATTCAGGAAATACAAAGTAAAATCACTCAGATAATATTTAGGCCTGGGAAAATCATGGAGTAAGTGCTCTTGGAGCATGCTTCTGCATACATGAAGTAGAATTATGTAGTTGGGAATACTCAGCATATGTTGACAAATGCTAAATCAATCTTAACCAATTTATTTGATTTCTAAAATAAAATTACTAGATTCCTAAATGAAGGAAGAGCACTAATTGATCTCATTTTCAGAATTATTTTCAATGTATTTCCTGAAATATCCAGGTTCTTGTATTTTGCTTCCAGGCTGAGATGTCATGGTTTGGATAAGGTGGATCAAACAGCAGTATAACACTCCAGTTACATGATCAAGCTCAGGGGTCAGTCCTGCAACATGATTAGCAATCTTCATCAATGACCTGGAGCAGGTGACAATGCACTGTTTTCGAATTTGGTGATGATGCTACACTGGGTGACAGCAGACTTAAGTAGAAACAGAAGAATTTGAGACTGGATGTAAGGAGAAACCTTTTCCTCACAGAGACTGTCAGGTGGTGTCATAGATTATCCAGGGGGATGTTCAGCCTTCATCCTTAGAGATTTTCTACACTTAGCTGTGAAAAGCAAGCCATAGCAAGCTGGTCACACCTCCTGGTTCTAAGTTCACATGTAAAAGCTTAGAAATAAAATTCATTGCCCACAGAATCAGAGGGAAAGTTATAGCAGGAGATCATGGAAAGTGAGCTTGGGCAGTAGGGGAATAAAATTATACTGGGAATAATGTAGGCATATTAGAAGGTATTGCTCATTGCTCATGACCAATTGGATAGGAGTTGCTTATAACAGACATAAGGGAATTAAAGACAGTCGTGGCATGAGTAAATTCTTGGGAAAATAAGCATCTTGTGTGGCTGGCATGATGAAAAAGTTAATTTTGCCTGAATCAGAGGAAATTAATAAAGATTGAGATGTGTGAGATGTGCTCACTATATTAAACACATTTGGTAGCTAATCCTTTCTAAGTAAACAGAATCACTGCAAAACCACCAAGATATCTATAAACATTTCCATTCCCTCTCTCCAACAACAGCATTTCTACAGTGCCACCATTTACCATGCTGCATTTTCAAGCTCAACAATAAGTATGTTTGTGAGCATTTCTACACAGGTACTGTCAAGTGGAATTAACTTCATTAAATGTTAGATGCCTATGAAGGTGGTGCGTCCCTTTGAATTGCTCTCCCAGCCACTTTCAAGTCTGATTTTCAGCACATCACTTAAGATAAAATTAACTGCACCCTAAATGTGCCTACATCATTCCAGGTGAATTGCCTAGTGCTTAATACCTGCCTTGTATATGATTTCATACATTCACATGAGTCTTGTTTTATGTGGTATTCCTACCAGCTGGAAAGTTTTGTGAAGATTGTATGATCAGATGGAGGTGGGAGAAGGTGAAATAGTAAGCCATACTAAACACAGGTGGGTTTAAATGTAGCCAAAGGAAAGATTGTTGAGTCTTGGCAGTGGGATGCAGATACCCACACACATTCAAGCGCTACGTGACAGAGCTTATGTTGTAGTACTTCAGCTTGGCTCAGCACCAAGCAAATGCATTCACAAAGCCTCTTGATCCAAATTAGTATCTCCAGATGCCACGGAGCTGTGCTGTAATTACTCGGAGTTTTAGGCAATACTGCATTATAAGTATCTTCCAACAGAGGAAGATTGCTGTTTCCACCCTCTACTCTCTGCTAAAACAAATATCTATGAGGAGACGCCCATCCCAACACCTTGTGTGAGAGCATTTACCAGGAAATTGTGGATTTTCAGAGCTAAAGCACATTTTTCAAGGTTTAGGCACCTCTACACCAGAAGAACAACTGATTGTTTGACAGGCAATAATTTCAACTAAAGTGAGTGTGTTATCGTGACCCCCTGAACCTGGCTCTGGAAGTGAGATGTAAATTCCCAGTTTTATTATACATACTATATACTGTACTATNGAAGTGAGATGTAAATTCCCAGTTCACACTAAACTACACATATTTCCTGCTCTACTTGCATGCTGGTCAGCTCCCAGAGCCCAGACCATAGGCACACTGAAGCCCTTCCCTATCCAGATTGGGATGTGGCAGAAATATGCTCTGACTCCTTTTTCCTACAGACCCTATTTTCCTTCCCAATGAAAAAAGCACTGCAGGGAGATGTGACTTTTGTTCAAGTCCCATCTTGGCAGAGAGGCTGAATAGGGTGAATGGAGAATATGTGCTGCTCTAGCTGCACCTGGGAGCTGGAGAGTCTCCCAGTGTCTCATAGTGCAGCACATGCAGGGCAACTTTGCACAGGCAGCTTGGCATAGAGCTCACATGCAATTAAAAGGTAAATGCCAATTCTTGTTCATTCTAGCAAGAAAAAAAAAGACAAACACAGAACTGATATTTTTGAGACAAGACTATAAAAAGGAAACTATTAAGTGCATTAACACACTACTGGAAATCCTGGACTTGCTAGTTCTTGGAGTTTCTTTTCAAGTTCTCCTTCATACAAATACAGGAATAATTTCCACATGGAAGTAAATATAAAATCAACAAGGTTGCTTAACTTGGCTTCATTGTTTTTTGGTTATGCTGCTAAATTAGAATCTTATATTTTTTCAAACATGAAAGTATTGAAATAATTCACAGGTTCAGTCTTTACCACAGAATACAAAATTTAGGAAGTATCTTAAAAATATACTTTGTATCCATATATTTTTAAGATAATTATGTTCTTGATGTACACAAAGTGCAACTATGCTACCCAACAAACAAAAAACAGATTATCTCTCCCCCTACAGTTCATTCATTTCCGTCATTTGTAACACCATGGTTTTACAGGGAAAGCATTTCTCAGGTTTTAGTAGAAAATCAGAATTTTAGAAACAAGATTGACTATTACAGAGAAGGTTCTATTTTCACAATATTTTGTATAACAAAACCAAAGCCTTTTATGAAACCATGAGATCTATCACATTAGCATGATTTCTGTAGTCATTTCTTCCATTTTCCCAGAACATTGATACAATCTGAGAATTTATTAATACATTGAAATCAAACAAGAAAAGAAACAGAAATGGTAGAAGTAATTACTACTTTGAGGTTTGATAAAACGTGGTTTAGAAAATGTTTAGAAGCCACAGAAAATCCTATAATTAAGGAACAAACTGAGTGTCACTGAATTCAATCTTGCTCATATCAAAACAGATAAAAGGGTATTATGCATTTTTGTGTTTAGAGGTGTAAAACATGGCTTTTTCTAAAGTAAAAAGGTTGTTGAAAAAATAGCATGTTGAAGTTGAGGAAAAAATGGAAGTGTGAAAAAAAAAGCAGAAGCCAGTTAAATGAATAATTAAGAAAGCAAAGAGATATACTGAAGTATGAATTTCCAAATAGTCTTTGACCTATAATAAAGGCTGTTCCAAGATGTTTTCTAGAGTTATTCACAGCGAAACGTGGGGGCGAATTAAGGAAATTATGCACTTGTTATAAAGAGTTGCCTGAGTTTTGCATTGTGCTTGGAAGAGTGCGAGAGGCAATCACAGAATCGTGGGCAATGAAAGCAGTAAAAAAAGAGACCAGGAGCAGAGATGGCAGGCCAGTTTCTATGGATGATGCTGCAAAACTGGATGCTAAATGTCATTCTCATGCAAAATCCTGAAGCACTTTCGTAGAAGAGTTTATTGACCTTTCACTAGTCCCACAGGCAAAGTGAAATATTGGCCAGCTCTGTCTCTGCTGAAATGAAACAAACACACTTCAGGTGTGGACTATTTATGGTCTTTCATCATCAGTCGACAGCAAAAAGAAACTTTATAATCACACAGCTAAATTAAATAAGAACAGAACAACAATTTATGGTCAACAATTTTTCTGTGTGCACTGGGGTGGCAATCATATTTTGCTTCTCTCAGTTCACTGCCATAACACTTCAGCTTGACAACTCCCGCAGCTCCCAGAGAGTCAACGGAGTTACACCACAGTAAAACTGGAGAGGCACAAAGAAGACTCCAGCCCACTGAGCGCTGTGGAAAATTAAAACAACTATTGTAAAAAAATCCTTCTCTCCCTGTTGTAAGTATGAACTGCTGTCAGGATGAAAGCATAAGAAAATCTGGTTTTAAATTGAGATTATTTGCTGTGAAGTCGACAAGTGATTCAACAACCAGACATTCAAATTACACTACTCAATCATGATCTTACCCAAATCCCCATCCTGTGTGCTTCCAATTTCTATGCTAATATCTTCACTATCCCCAGTAAAATCAATGTCAAAATTTCCATTCATGGAGAAGACCTAAGTCTCTTGTCAAAGAAGTCCTTCTCTTTCTCTATCCTAATTTCTATATTCTTTTCCTGGCAAACTTCTGGGCTTTTGAGAAGAGTCATAGGTCCTGAATGCCTGCTACAGAAAGATCTTCATGAAGTAAAACCACCCAGTTTTTCAGGTTCCTTCTGCCATCCCAAAACATTCCTCTTGTCTCCTTCCCTGGGCATGCTTATGGCAGAAACACACAGGCTCAAACACTGGCCACTAATCATTCCAAAGTTCTGTGGCCTTGAGGTGATATCAGGNACACACAGGCTCAAACACTGGCCAAAAGTGAGCACCTATGGGCACTAATCATTCCAAAGTCCTGCGGCCTTGAGGTGTTATCTGTAATGGAGAAATCTGACATATCTTCAGAGTGTCTGAAATGTTTGTTGGGGATGATCTGGCTTCATCTACTGTCTGGCAAAAGAGAATAATTTAGTTACCTAAGGACTGATCAGCAAAGGGCATGAGAAATCATCAAATCAAAACCCTCAGACAATCCGAAAACTGGATACGAAATTATCAACTCAGTAAAATAATTGTGTGGATCCAAACAGAGATGGTAAGGATTTCTATAGATAAGACACAGTTTATCATACTCAGGATGTCAATTTAATCCCAATCCTGCAATTCTTAGATATGTAAGGAAACTATTAATCTGAGAAAAAAATGTTTACACTGCTACAGATTTCTCTTGTGTATTAGGGTAGAAGCATTTAAGTCTGTACTGTCTGATGCTGGAGTTGTTGTGCATGAGGTAAGTCATTGAAAGTTTTAATCAACAAAGCAGAAATTACTCGTCACAAAAAAAATAATATCTATTTTTGCTAATAAGATTAGTGAATAGGATCTGAAAGATCATGGAATGGTTTAGGTTGGATGGGATCTTTTAGATCCTCTACTTTCAACTCCTCTACTCTTGGCAGGGATGCCTTCCCCTAGACAAGGTCACTCAAAGCCTTATGCAGACAGGTCTTGAACGCTTCCAGAGATGGGGAAAAGATGCATTTCTCATCTCTTTGGAGACCTGCAGGATATAGACCTTGACCTCACATTAGATCTCTAAAAGGTTACAGCAGGTGTTCATACAGATGTGTATGTCACATGCTGTTCTGGGGCTCTTATATGGGGAGCTCTACTATCTGTGTGTGCACATTAATTTGTGTTTATCCTTTTAGACCAAACATAAAACTTCAGACTTTTTTGTCATATTTATTGGTTTATTTTGATAATATTTTTCTCTCCAATAAAGATTTCAGATTTTTTTTTAATAAAAAAGAAAGGAAAGACATATTCTCTATAATGTTATTTGTTGTTCTCAGTTTTTATTACCACAGAGAAATATAATAACTTGCTAGTGATTCTGTACGTTTGAGTTATCTGTTAGTGTTAGTTCCACGAGCTGTAGAAAATTTTTGCCTTAGCAGAAGTTGGTGAAGGTTGGAGCTAGATATTATCTCTGATACACAAGGAAGAATGGGGTTAGGGGTTGGGATTTTTTGGGCATTTTTTTTGTTCATTTTTTGGTAGAAAGGTGCACTTGGGATCTTTCTGTCTTGGTACTAAACAGATTCATGCAATTTTTTGTTCTTTCAATGAAAAAAATAGATCTATAAGCCAGTTTACAGTGTTCTTGTAAATAAGCACCGGTCTTCTGAAATGACCTACTCTCTATTATTTATTGTGTCTCTGAAAAATGAATCTATTTTGCTGCTTTTGAAGTCCATGGTATAAATTCCAGTGCAAAAGATAGTAATTAATAGAGTAAGAATGGAGTTTCTTTTATCCCAATTCAGTGATCTCAAAATGCAAAGTCATTAGCTAGAGCCATCCTAGGGGTCTCCATGGTCACTCTAATCCGTAGCAAAATGTACCTTAGGGGTCACTCTCACCATCTTCAAGAGTTTTTTTTATGAAAGGCCACATCACCCTGCAGAGCTGTGACCCCTCTGTAACAGTCAGAGCAAGGAATGGGTTCAGCTATGTCAAAGTTACTCTTAAAATTAATTAATGGACCCTTTCACATCTCTGATGCAGAAAACTACTGAAAACTATACCAAGGACAGATGTTTTTATTGATCTTTTTGCTTTTTGGCCCAATATACTCTTTTTGTTTCCTTTTGGAAAACCAGTAGGAAATAAAAGGTAGAAAAAAAAATAGAAGAAAAAAATTGCAAAATGTGAGAGGCTTTCTGGTAGCTGCACTGCCTGTACCAGAAGTTTCTGGGCTACTGGGAAGTCCTCCAGATGCTGCTCAGATCCCCATTGCATAAATATCTATGAAATAAACTTTTAGGTATGAAAACCAGCAAAAGTAAAAGCAGCATGAAATTCATCAGATATCCCCAGGTTCTCCTGCAGGTCCATATATCTCACCTGTCAGCCCAGAACTGGAGGCAGACATATGGCATGGCTCTAAACAGTGACAAACACAAGCCCTGCCAAACCCATGCTGCCATCCCAAAGCTGTGAATTCACTGAGCCTTTTGCATCCATTGTTTCCTCCTGGGAGAGTGCACAACATGTCACACTCCCCGAGAGGAGCTGGGATAAGACCCTGTCATTCTTTTGCCTTGTCCTTTTCCTAAGAATCTCATTATGAACCTGAAGAGCTTGGCTAATGGAGTTTACAGTGACAGAGTCTTTTATAGTGCCATAAAGGCTTTTAAGATGTACTTCAGGGGCTTCTAATTCTCTCGGCAACACAGTAAATATAATGAACATAAAAATTATCCTTGCAGATGCTGTGGTGTCAGTAACAATAACAAAATCTCAGCACGGCACAGGACCAAAATAGCATCTGGGATTTTGATTCACTCAATTTAATCACACAGTGTTTGAGCATTTATGGTTTTACAGTTTTTGTTTATGGATTTACAGTATTTTAATGAGATTACTGTGAAAACATATATGCTGAACTGCTACTTATATGAGACATATACCAATACCCATCACTTCCCTCATTGCTTTCTACAGAGTGCTAATTTGCAGCCCTCTGGAACTCACAGGAGGATTTAACATTAAACAGTCTGCTGCCTAGTATGAGAGGAAAGAGACGACTAATAACTGTTTCCTAAGCCCATCAAAAGACCATGAAACCTTCTAAGACTCTAAAATAAAGGAAAATAAAAAATAGAGAATGAGGCCATTTATATTTCTCCTGACTCAAAACCAGGTAGGGAAGTATTAGCAAAGCAACACACTGATCTATTGGTCACTGCTCAGGTGATTTCCAAAGCATTGTGCATATAAAAGTAATTTGTTGCTTTGTGTCCAACAAAAAAGTGCCAATAATTTCAAATTTGTAAGCAAGATACCACAGAGAAGCAAACCTTCCTATATCCATACACTGGAGCACATACACACATGCAACAAGGGACTTGTGAAAGTTTTTCCACCTAAAAGTGAGGTATCTCAGCTTGAGAGCTGGACAATCATGCATCAATTACTTCCATGTCAGGGGATAATTCACACAACCTACCAAAATGCCATTCAAACCTCAAACAGAGGTACTCCTGTCTCTCTCTTGTTCTCTCCCTCCCCTTCAGCATCTCCATGGGCTCCAGCAGTAGCTCAGCCATTGCCTGAGACTATCCTTCACTTTTGGATGGCTAAAGCTAGGGGAAATGAATCCCTGCTTTGGGCAGTAAAGAGACAACAACATGAGCCAATATGGAGAATAAAATACTCTATAGACTTCCAAAAATGTACTCCCTTCCTTCACTCAGTGACGAGGTACCTGGGCTAAGTACAGGTACCCATTTTCTGCAAGTGAACAGGTCTGGCCTTAGGAGATGTTATACTGCCACCTCTCCTGGAAGCCACCTTTAGTAACCCAGGATTTCCCCCAGGATCCTATGAAATAGGTGCTCAAGGTGGCCTGCGGCCCTGCCTAGTACAGGGCACTCCTGCCAGGACTGTGCTCACCACCAGCACCAATGTTGTTCCTGTCAAGAAAAAATCTTGTGAATGATTGCATCAAAAATAGGAAGAAAAAAGGCTGCTGGGAAGATGATTTAATTTGTGACTTTGTCAATTTCACCTGAGTGAATATTTTTTTTTGCCTGGTGTCTCAGACACCTCTCATTGTAGAAAGGACACTGAATGCCAAGGTTTTGCAGAAGACTTGACAGTCTTTGTCCCTTGGTATTCTAGAGCACAGCAACCCCTGTCCTCTCAGCAGCTCCCATCACACGAGCCATGAACCCCTCCTCACACCAAGGCAAGGCTGACCCCCAGGCGCTGTCAGTTCGTGCAACCCCCTGGCATGTACAGCCACTGCTGCCAGCTGGACAAGTGATGAGACCCACACTGGGCTTGGGAAAGACAGGGAACACACAGGAGCAAAGAAATACTTGGGCATTAATTTTTGAGCAATTTCTGTTCCTTAGATTTTAAATTTTGAGCTATTTTTGTTCCTAATATTGCTGGAAATATTTTTCTCTCTTCCAGTGTCTTGGCCAGACAGCAGCTCTGAGTCAGGCTTTTCCTTATACACCATTGTCCTTTACATCTTTCAGGTGACCCAGAATGTATTACCATGGCAGGCTGAAATTTCCCTGCCACTGCTTGATCTGGCACTCCTTCAGCTGTTCAAGGGTCGAGGCATAACCTCTCTCCCTTTTGTAATGTTAATGCACACTTTGTGCTCTGGCCTCTGAATTTGCCCTGTGTAGTTGGCAATATTAGACTAAATCAGGCTTCCTCTCCAATGAATATTTATTTGGAGCAGTATTTTTTCTCTTGTTCTTGTTCAGAATAATCAACAGCAGGAGTAAAGCACTTTTCATTCCTTCCCAGATTAAATCTAAAGGCTTTCTTTAGTTCCACTTTCTGAGGGAGATTTGCTAGCAGTATCAGCTGGTCCAGTTTGGCATGGCTTGATGATTTAAGAACATCACTATTAATATCCCTGCCAGAGAAGCAGAATATAACTTTGTATGCCCTCCACTGGGGTTTTAATCCATTCAGAAAGCAGCTCTTTAGCTGATAATTCAGTAGTGTCAGACTTTTCACTTTAAAGACAATGATTCAGTCTAATGTTTTATTTTTTTCTGTCATATAACAACATTTCATTTGTATGCTGCTCTGTGTAGGTAGCATAACTAAACAACCACTTTGGTGAGAAGAGAAAGCAGGCATGTCAAGGAATACAAGGAATTTGTGATTATTTAGATTTTTCATCATTCATTTTTTTTACGTTGAAGAATGTCAATTCCTTTGCTGTAAAAAGGGAAACAAAAGGAAATGTCAGCTATTACTATGAACAAAGGGTAATTTACTGCAATCATGAGTTTCAGTATTATTTCTTAGTCAGAACATCCCATGAACAACAAATTTCAGTATCTACTGACATTAGCAATAAGGGCCACCCCAGGCAGAACATTTATTTCCATCAAGTATTATGTATTCTTAAGCTGCCAAACAGGAGATCTGATAGAGAAAGAAGCTGAGACATTAATGACAGCTACATACTGATATACCACAATAAGCATCTCAAGAAAAAAATTAAATGTATTTCAAAATAATTGAAATTGTTATTATGCTGAGTGGGCCTTGCATTTTCCTAGAATAGTACTTATGTTGAAAGTTCTTATAGTTCAGCAAAGGAAAAGGGTTAGTGGATGCAAACAGCTGGGTCCCTTTTATTAAAATTCTCCTGAGGAGTTTAATTCCTGAAAGGAAATAGTAAGAAAACACTTCTTTTTTTTTTTTTTTTATTTTTTTTTGGCTTTACATATACAAATATTTAGCCTCCTACATACCATTTCTAAATAGATACTTGCTTTGATGTCTCAGTGCTGGGACCTAAATTCTTTGCTGATTCATAGCCTGTCAAATCAATGCAGCAACTGCATGTAAACCATTACATTTCAAAGGCTTGTCTATCCCAGTCTTGCAAGCTCAGCTCTATTTTAATATAAGAAAATTATATTGTTAGTCTGGTATGTTCCCCAGGGCTGGGGGACATATTGCCACTCGCCATTGTGCACCTTGGGGTGGAGAAAGTACTAGATTGGACACTTTAAATCTTCTTGGTGAGATTTCACAATTGTTACCCACAGATTGATATGCATAGAGAATCCCTACTTATTTTGTTTTCATTGGGAAGAAATTGTCATCACTTTTTGACGTTTCCTTGAAAATTCATTTTCAACTCTCAGGACAGAAATAAGAGGTTTTATACAATAGTTAAAGTTCATTAAGTCACATCAGAAGATGCAAAGAAAGTGTTGATTCTTCAAAAATAGCATTTCACCCAGTAATACCTGAAGCTCTGCTTAAATTTCACTGGGAGAGATTTCTTAGCTCTGAGAGAATACTCTTTCCCTCTGTTAGAGCTGTTCCAGACAGTGTATATATATAATCAAATATTAATTCTCTGAGAGAGGCAGAAATAGAGAGACTGAAAAAGAGGCTGCCCCCAAAGCCCGATGGCTAAAGCAGTCATCTCAAGGGCTGAAAAACTTAATCCCATGGGCCAGCTCCGGTTCTGTCAGAGAGCTTGCTGCAGACATCACATGTAAGGGAAAATTGTATATTGTACACAGTAAAGTGCACTTCCGAAGATTTTATTTCCTCCCTTAACCTGTCACTCAAACATTCTACCTTGACCTAAATCCAGCACTAAGTTATCTATCTCTTTTAATGGTGTGTAGTACTCTGGGAGCAGTTAGCTTAAGAATCAATAAAAAATATTTTTTGTAGGACTTCTGTAGAGAAAATATACCATCTACAGATATTTTTAGCCAAATGCTGGTACTTGGTTCACCTATTTAATCATGATGTGGATAGATTTCAGAATCTTAAAATATTTATGCAGAAAAAGGAGGTGGCTACTGTGAAATAGATTTCATTTACTGTCTGAAAACCACTTGCATGTTCTTAGGTATTCCATGTTATTGACAAATAAAATAAAGATAGCTGTCATTTTAACCTGCCAGGTGAAGGAAATGCTAAAGCTATTATTACACACATTTATAAAGTTTCTGGGGAGCATAATTGATCCATCAGGGTAATTATGGGCCTCATTTTCCCTTCTCCCTAGCTGCCTGCAATAACTAGTGGGTTGGTTTGATGTCTTTTTGGTTTATTGCAGAAAACAATGAAACAGTTAAATACCATTGTGAAGTGTGAAGCAGCAATGAACCATTACCAGTGACCAATGGATGAGGGCAGAGGGAAGAGCCAGCCTCCTTCCAGCAACACAAGAAAAGGCATCATTCCTTCTGCTCCTCATGAAAATTCAGGTCTATCCAGAAATATTCCTGTGCACGCATGATAGAAGAAAATTGGGCAGAAGTTGTGAAAGCAGGTGGAGGAGCCACCACTGAGTCTAATAAAGTCTCTCTCACTGATACCAGTGTCCAGCTCTGTCAGTGGTCAGACAAACTCCTTTCTTCTTGTTACCCAAGTGTCATCTCAAATGTGTCCCTTAAATGGCTTCTTCAGACATCCCTTAAAGAGCTGGTTCTCTCTAATTTTTGGCATTTTTTTGTATATATGAAAGCTGACTTCTCACACACGTACATCCATCCCCACTCAAATATGTGTGTATGCAAATGTATATACAGGCATATATATATATATAGATATATATCTGCAGTTAAAACAAATTCACACATCCATGTAGCCTCTTGCTATAAAGCTGAAAGAGGGAAGAAAATGAAACCCAAACCCCAGTGAATAGTCCAGCACCAGGTGTTTCCACAGAAAGACATGTGCCCTCTGAAGTACCAGATCATGAGACAATACGAGCCCTTTATTCATTAGATAACCCTCTAATATCCAATTTCTAAACTCATTATTAAATTTCCACACTTGGTAAAACAGCCTTTAACTTTTGCTATTCTTAGCAGCATACATATTCTCAATATGATTATAAAGGGGAAATCCTTTTTTTTAAACGGAAAACATGAAACCAGAAAAAATCCTTGCATATGAAACACCATGAATTATTGTGCTTGAAATAAACTAAAAACATGAAAGACTGAAGCAGAAGGAGAATAATAGTACTGTATATAGATTCATTATAAAAGTATAAAGTTGGGTCTTTGAATATCTCCATATAGTCTACACAAGACATCCTGTAACCTGTGTCCATCAGGGGACTTTAATTGTATTCCATTTCCATGTAACAAAACGGGGAATTGCAGACAAGATTATTATTCAATAAAGTAGGGACCTTTTCTTTGTTGTAGTTAAATAACCCAGTGATGAGCAACATGATTCACTCTTCTGAACATGGTATCAAACAGACCAAAATACACAATGTGATAGACAAAAAAATTAAAATCCAAAAACATTGTTCTAAAGCACATAATGTTCATATAAATGTGGTCAGCACAAGCAATGAAGCAGAAAGTTAAATCACTTAACAATACCTAATTTATGCTCTTTCACCCACAGGTCATCACCTAACCATCACTACAAGTATTTCTTTCTACAGACCACAAACTGCTCCACATAAATCTATGCACAACTCTGGGTTGTCTGCAGCCAAGGAAGGGTGAGAATGATACAATTTTGGGAGGACCTATATCAACTCACAGAAAGATAGAGCCTCCTTTGTCATGTGCTTTTATGGATACCACTCATTTATTTGCAGAACAATAAATGTACTTACAAAAGAAAAAGCTCAGTGACATTTTCCATATTCTTTTGCTTATTAATGTCTTTGAAAAAGCACATGATATGCATTAAAAAAATAATTTAAATGCACGTTGCACATTATTACATCCTGAGTATACTTGGGATATTCCAGTCTGTCAACTTTGGTGTAATAATTTCACATTCTTAAGAGAAATTAATCAATAAAGAAAGATGAACAGATAAAATAGTATCAGAGGGAAATCCAAATTTCAAACCACTTTCCTAGTAGAAAATCATAAATAGAAATGAAAATTGCATGAAAAATTCAAAGGCCCTGGAAGCTAGACCTGTCTGGAGTTTCATACAGTCAAGCTATGAAGGATCAGATATCTTGCTGTATTTTAAACACATTTTAACACTTCAGTAGAGAAAGGTTATCAGCACATGAATGGTAAAAAATGTATCCTTTTCCAAAGAAAAAGTAAACCCCTCTCTATTATCTGTTATCTATGATCTGCTGTCTATGCTCCATTATTTATTACCTTTTTCCTTTGTAATATACTTAAAACTGTGTCATTGAGGATACTAAAAATGCTACATATAATATTAAATATTAGTACAGAAGAGGAAGTAAGGAAGAACTCCTTGTGAGTTGCTTAAGAATTTCCTTTTCTTTTATCTCCCAGTCTAAATTCTTTGGATTTATTCTTGACTAAAACACTTCCAGCTTATTTGCTCCAATAAAACCAGCTCAGGTTGTGGTAGTACTGGAGAACAGTGAGAGATTTTAGGTTAAGAGACTAGCAGATAACCTAGAGGGACTAAAAATGCTACTGAGATTTGTGGAATCGCATTTACAAAAGAGAGGGTTTTATTTTTCCTTTAGACAGACTTTGATAGATTTGGTATCAGTGGGAAACATGTACCATCTCTCCAACTGTCTAAGTCATTACACAGAGCTATTAAGATGCTAAATATTTCAGCATTTGGAGAAAAGAAGTTGAGTTGTTTATTTTCATTGTAGAAAGTCATTGGAAAGAAAGGAATGTGAGGTATCACCATCTTGGCTGAGATAGCTGACTAACAGATGGTCCAGTGTAGGAGATGTGAAAAACACAATGAATTACTTGCTCAAGCTGAAGAAGGAAGCTTTCACAAAAACAAAACACTGATCTTGGACGTTGCTATGTCATGATCTTATCCTCCACCCTCACTTCTTCCTAAAATCTTTGCAACTCCTGTGATTATAAAAATCAATGTGTTTATTCCTAAAATTTTGTATTTCTTATACAACTTTTTTACTGCACCAGAGATCTAGGTATGATTATTTAATCTTGAAGGAAGTGTTGAGTGTTCTATCACTGCATAATGATTTGCCACACAATAACCTCTGTGCTGGATCTCACCTTGCTGCCTTGATGAAGGCACAGAAAAGAAAATGGGTGTTGGGACTCTGGTGCTGGACTACTCTCTAAAAGACACAGGTTGAAATGCCAGATGTTTTTTCTGTCTTTGTGGTTCTGGCATAGCAGGTAATTCCTCTGTATCTTAGTCATTCACGTACTAAGTAGAAATCTGTTTAAATATGCTTCAATGAGGATGAAGACCATCTCTCTTCCACATTCAGATGCCCTAAATTCCATCCACACCCATTCACCCATCTATTCTGTGTTCCCTGACGCCAAGAGATGCCAAGCCTGTGGGATGCAGCAGACTTGGGTGGAGGTAAGGCTGTCTGTAGTGAGCAGAATGCCTCACACAGTGGATTTATAAGTATATCTTGAGCTGCTACTCATCTACTTCAACACAAGCACAAAACAGAGTTTCAGTTTTACACAACTGTATTGCATATGTATATATATATATTTGGGAACAGATGAAANTGATTTGCCACACAATAACCTCTGTGCTGGATCTCACCTTGCTGCCTTGATGAAGGCACAGAAAAGAAAATGGATGTTGGGACTCTGGTGCTGGACTACTCTCTAAAAGACACAGGTTGAAATGCCAGATGTTTTTTCTGTCTTTGTGGTTCTGGCATAGCAGGTAATTCCTCTGTATCTTAGTCATTCACGTACTAAGTAGAAATCTGTTTAAATATGCTTCAATGAGGATGAAGACCATCTCTCTTCCACATTCAGATGCCTTAAATTCCATCCACACCCATTCACCCATCTATTCTGTGTTCCCTGACGCCAAGAGATGCCAAGCCTGTGGGATGCAGCAGACTTGGGTGGAGGTAAGGCTGTCTGTAGCGAGCAGAATGCCTCACACAGTGGATTTATAAGTATATCTTGAGCTGCTACTCATCTACTTCAACACAAGCACAAAACAGAGTTTCAGTTTCACACAACTGTATTGTATATATATATATATTTGGGAACAGATGAAATGTCAAATCTGCTCAGAAGGAAGTCATTTTCTCCTCACAGAAATGCTTTATGCAGGAAAAAAAAATATTTATTTGCATCAAACATGGTCCTTTCCCAAAAACTTAAGATCCTGTATTTTCTTGAGTTGCCCTCTGTTTCCTCAGTTTCCTTTTTGTAACAATGATCCAAATTTTTCTGTCAGGGTAATTAAACTAACCTAGTTAGTGGTCAGAACTTTCTTTTCAGTTCTGCAAGCCCAAAATGAGTAGTTTGTCAAAATGAGGAGAATTTCATAGTCAGGTAGAGGCAGAGGAAGCCAAGCCCTCACTTTTCACGTACTTTTAAATGGGCATTCAAGCAGTGACATGGAAATAAGTAAAACAGTGATTAATGATCTGGTTCCATTAACAAATGTTCATTTGGATGGTAAGTGACCTGAGACAAAGAGGAAATGCAATTTTGGCTGCCAATACAATAAAAAATAACTGCTATTAGTGCTATATAGGAGTCATGATCAATTATACCTTTAATTTGCTCAATTCATCTACACTGTAACCAATTAAAACTTGGTTTTGAATAAAAAAAAGGAGTATAGTGGGTTTTACAAAGCTACCTTATATACAGTTTCTTTAACTTATGCTGTTAACGTCACCTTGGTTACTGGAGTGATGGAGCTTATTCCTGACATGTTGTTTTTAGCTTTTGCCTTATTAGCCTAGTTTCCCAAAACACTTTTACCAGGAGAAGAAGTATCTCTCTTCTGGACATTAAATTAGACTCAGTTCACATCACACAATACAGGCACTTTAGCCAGTGACTAGAACGTAACCTGATTCTGCCATCTTATTTTATGCTGAGTAGTAACTCATTCCATAAATAGCAATCTACCAACATGTATATATGTAGTTACAATTATCTATTATGATACTTAATAGGATTATTTATTTTTTTTAGTAACAGCTATTAACCAAAATGTTTAAGTCAATTATTCCATACAGTACAGAATTTGTAGAAAATCATCAATTTCCTCAAATTGTTTTGAGTCTTAAAGAAACTTTACCACAGAGATTATTATACCACAACATTACCACTTCGTCCTATTTTGGACACCAGTGTTAGAGAGGACAGATCCTGCCCACTGGACAAACCCCTTGATATCAGCTGAAAACACTGTGTCAAGAAGACAAAGTATATTTGGGTCCAAGTTTATACAAGAAAAAGCTTACAAATAGCATTTAATTCCCAGCCCAAATCTATTCTTCAGATCTCACTGACAGAACTAAAATAAGAGTTTGATTCTAAGGAAAAACTGAATTCTTTATTTCTAGGTGGCTTTGTGCTAGTCCCGATCCCTATGCTTTTCAATCACATACAAAGAAATGGATATCTGATTGTGTCTTTTTAAGTAGCAAATTGTTTTACACCTACAGCCCAGAGGAATAAAGGGAGATGTTGATTGTAGCTAGAAAATAATTCAAAGACTAAGGGATGGGCAGCTGAGGAGAAGGCAGTGGAGTGTGCTGAAGGGATTGAGAAAGATGGCTGAAAATAGGGGGATCCAGAAACAGGAAAGTGGGACTGGAGATGGGAGGACACTGGGCATGAGAAAACCAATAAAGAGTTTTAATCACAGGCTTTGAAGCAAGATACAGAATTGAAGCTGAGTGAATCTGCAAGCAAATCAGAGAACCCTTATCTCCCATGGTCTTCTCCACTTGAACTTTTGAAGGAATGAGCAGTTAGAAGCATGGGTGAGTGCAGAGAAAGCATAAGGCCACAAGACTAAGACCAGGTTCCCTTGAAGGCCTGTCCTTGTAGGTTCATCCACTTTGATGAGGGTGCTAAAGCTGATGAAGCTCTCTGCTTTTCCCTTACATGAAGTCATTACATGATCTACCACATGACATTGACTGTGGAAAGGATTCAAAGGTTAAAACTTTTAATCACTACCCCAATACAGGCTGAGGAGTACCAAGAAGAAATAACAGTTCTGTGTTACCTGCACACCCAGCGGGCTCAGCAGGCTTTGGACCAAACCTTTGAGAGGAGCCATTCTTTACCCTCACTGTCCTCAACTAGCCAAGAGTCAGTGTCTTTTTACCTCTCCCTTTTTTACTAGCAAAGGCACTTCCCTTTAAATATTTTATTCAAGGCCTTCTTCCTGGGAGGGCCTCAGACTCCAGCACTTGAAGAGATTGACAGCCGAATGTCTCACTGGAGTCCCAGTTTGGAGAATGCCTAGACATAGCCAAAACTCTGTACATTCATAAGGACTCTCACTGGAATATATTTCCATCTACAGTATTATTCCCACACACCTTTGTCATGGTTTCTATGGATTGGAAGTCAGCTACTCAAAAATAAAATTATCTATTAAAAATATTTTCCTACCCTGTAACCCCTTCTGGCTAAGTAAGCATGAGCTAAAAAGAGTCAAAGCTACATTTTCTTCCTGAGCTCAATTTGATTTTCAGTACTCACCACTAATGAAATATCTAGAAGTGATTTATTGGAACATACCAGTTATATTTAAGCAGCAGCCAAAACAATTACATTTAATTAAAATTAAGGTCAAGGAAACACAACAGGCTAATGTGACACTTCAGACATCTGCATGGAATAGGTGCTTTGTTGGTTAGTTATCAACTAGGTACAGTAAACACAGTAAATATGTTCAGCAGGAAATTCTCTGTGAATTCATTTCAGGCAAGCAAATAAATGCTGTGCCAGAATTTTTTTTCACTTTCTCTGGATTTAAAATCATCCTGCACACTGTGCTGTTCTTTCTATCCTTAATCTACTTCAGTGATTTATTCTTTTTCCTTGAGGAAAAAATATTCTGCCAGAAGCTCTCACTGGAGAGCTAGAGAAATGTGAAATTGTGGGGGAAGGGTTTTGTTTTTATTGTGTTGTTTCATCACTTCACCTTGAAATCACAAAGTCTTCTCATCACAAGCCTCAGGTTAATTGGACTGTGATGGGTATTTGAGAATCTTCTACATGGCTGCACACCAGCAAGCTTAGAAAAAGGGTTTACTATGAAAGGTTTAGTTGTTTAGTCCTTTGAGTAGCAAAGATTGCACAACTGTGATTTTCTTTGTGTTTGTTCTCAGTATAAGCCATTGCTTACAAAGGTACCTTTAGAACTGGGCACATTCACTCTGTATATTTATTTAACTAGACAAATACCTTAAGGCTTGATGTCAGTTTTCCCCTAAACTCCTTGATGATTAGAAGGAAAGGATACTGTATGAATAAATACTGCTCTGAGTGTCCCCTGACAATGGGGATTCAGTCATGTCCAAAATTTCTTCAAGCTCCTCACATCTGAAGCCAAGATGATGATCTGGCAGTGCTGTAAATGGCTGTGGGATCTGACCTTCAGTTTCCCTGAATGCTTTGTTTCCCATGACTCAAAACTAAGCAACAAACAGAAGCCATGCCAAATATGTAGAGTTTTTGTTGGGTTTTTTTTTCCCACTTGTAAAAATAAGTATGGAAATAATACAGAAATAAGTTCCCCTACAGCCTCTGCCCATCAGGTAGGGCCAGCAATCACGTGAACATCCCCCAGCACAGCACGCTGCAGAGAGCCTCAAGCTCACATTGAGTGGTCTGGGTGCACCCACACGGAACAGCACACACACACTGGGTAGGAATAGCAACTGATATGACAAGACCAGTGCTTCTACTCAGTTAAAACCTGCCCTCCAGCTCACCAATTTCCTTGGCAGCTTCTAGCCCAGATACAAGAGTGCTCAGCCGGCACACGTGAGAGTGATGCTGTCCTGGGGATCTCTGTGCAGCCGTCAGTCACCAACACAGCCCCAGCATAGTGCTGGGGCCTCCTTGTGCTGCCACAGTCCGAGCAGCAATGTGGAAATTTCTCTTTAAAGCCTTAAACTTTTAGGAATGCTGCATGAGGGTTTTTCAGACCAACACAAATAGAAAACCAAAGCTTAGTAGAAGAGGAAAAGGAAAAGGATGAGTTATCCATTTAGTACATTCACAGGGACAACACATTATTTGGGGCCATGCCAGACCCAATCTGAAAATAAATCAGAAAGCATTATCATAGAAACTGGGGCTACAGAAAGCGTAACTAAAATGCAACAGGGTCATACAACAGTATGTAGAGACTGTAGGGAGGGAAGTCACCAGTAAAACAGGGGAAGGATGAAGAGAAAATCACCCTAACTGGGCAGTTTCTGTCTTGGTAAGTTTTTCGCTCTTCCTGTAAAAAAAAGATACTGAAGGACCTAAACAGGCTTCAGAAAAACAGCAGCCCTTTCTTACCAGTGGTAAAATGATGAGAACTTGAACACCGTCCTGATACAGTCCTTGCTTATCCTGATCAAGGCAAAACATCACGATGAAATAAATCCCAACCCAATGATAAAATTACTCCAGGTTTCAACTAGGACAAGCTTACGATCTTCTGCTTTCTTCTGAAGACGGGAACAAAATGATCATATCTGCAGGCAGATCCAGACTGGACTTTGGTCCTTCAGACTACTTTGGGGGCTTCCATGTAGCTCTCAAAATGTCAAAAGAAGGTAGTGACTAAGATGTAAGTGCACCTTATGCTGAACCTGGTGGTGTTTGGATTAGGTATCTGTCCTTTCATCAGACCTACCTTATTCACTCCTCCAAGCAATCATTCACAATGTTCCAAAAAACTCTTTGTGATTCTCAAACGTCTGAGAAAAAAAGAAGACAGATCAGAGAGTCTGGAAGGGATCTCTAGGGATCATCTGACCCAACTCTTCTCAAAGCACATCCAGTTTCAGGGTTACGCTGGGTTTTTCAGGCATTTGTCCACCTGGGTCTTAACCACCTCTGAGGATGGAGGCTTTGCAGCCTTTCTAGGCACCATCCGATTTTCTGACTTCCCTCCTATTAAATGTTTCCCTGAATACTGTTCCCTGTATATTCATGTTTCCTGCGTTGTAGTTGTGTTTGTTGCCTCTCATCACCCAAGTGCTCCAATTAAACTTTTGCAGAAAGCTGTTAGGTTCCCCCAAAGCCAACCCTGCTCCAGGCTGACCAAGCCCAGATCCCCCAGACTCTCCTTACAGGGCAAGTGCTTCAGTCCCACGGTCTTGAGGACTTCCCCTGAAATCCCTCCAGTTTATCAATCTCTTTCCTGCACTGCAGACCAAAACTGGGCACAGCTGTGATCTCAGAAGGTCCAAAAAGAGGGGAGAAATCATGTGCCTCAACTTGCTTATGGCTAGGGCTTTGTAAGCTTGAGGAGGAGGACTGTGACTGAGTTTTACAAACTCTCTAAGACTGTGGGCAAGCTGAATGTTGAACAGTTGTTTATTAAATCCTGAAATGCAAGAGGCATTTGCTGAAACTAGTTTTAAAAACATCAGTGTAAAACAGTCAAAAGAAAGTACTTCTACACACAGCAGGTAGTGAATTTGTAAACTTTGCTGCCACAGGAATCTGAGGAGACAGCATCAGCAGGATCACAAAGTGATCGGATAAATTCATGAACAGAAGATGCTAAAAGTGCTCGGCAGGGATGTATACACTGCTGCTGTTCCAGCTGCAATGCTTGTAGCTGCTGGGAAAGACAAAGAGACATGAGAAAGCAGTGGGACTTTCATGCTGTCCCTGCACGGCCTCTCCTCTGGTCACCGCTGGAGGCAGATGGACCTCTGGCCACTTCTTGTTCTCTTGCTCATCTGAGCCCTGTGGGAGGTTACTGAGTTGACACTAATTAAATGACAGACAAGGGACAGTAACTGATGTTCTCTTACATGAGAGATCGATCTTGCCATGCTGAGAACCATCAGAAGCTACAAAAAAGCGTATCCAAAATTGATTACCCATAGAAGATAGACCAGAAAACCATAAGGTCCAGCTCAGGAGAGGATTTACTGCAGATGATCTCCATGGGCTGCAGGAGGCTGGCAGCCCTGCAGGATGTGGTCCTAGAGATAAGGATGGTAAATCAAGCAAAAACAATTGTCCATCATCTCCAAAATACAAATAGAAATCAGTAGCATAAGAATTGAAAACTAGCTGAAATAGATCAGTATATTAAGCCATTTAAGCACATTTAAATGTGCAGACATGAAGGGGTTTAACATAGAAAGTTTTGATAACATTTTTAATAACATATCTTACTTAGGTATACTTTCCTTTTATTTTCTGTTGTCAAACAGTTCAAAACCTTTTTTTTAAATAAAAATCATCAAAATGTGGGGCATAGTATTTATAAATTGTGATCATCTGTGGGTTTAAAAATGTAAAATTAAAATTCCCCATTTAAAAAAAAGAACAAAAACAACTCAACAAATTTTTTATGTTACCTGTAAACCAAAAAAAATCTTTTCATTTATTTTCTGCTGTTAAAGTTGTTGCTTATTCTTTGAAAAGTAGTCATGAGTGTTTAAACTTCATTTGCAAACTTCAGACACTTTAGGATATAGGTTATATATATATAAAAGCAGAGAGAATAGAAATAGTAAATAGTCCATGTAGGTTAGAAGAATCTCCAGTGCCCTCTTCACTAGTTATTCCTACAGAAAAAAACACAAAGAACTTCTTTCTTAGGTAAATCTGAACAAATTGTGTTCAGTAAGTAAAATCTAAGAATGCCCTAGAAGAGCAAATCTTTCTCTAATAACAATACACAGTTCCATGATGTATAGCTCAGCTGAGGAGCTTTTTATAAAGGACAATGTCAAAATACATCAAGAACACAGCATGAAGGTGAAAGAAAACAAGTTGGAGTTTCCCTCTAAGAAAGATGCTGGATAAGGAATTATAAAAATGCAATTTTTCTGAATGTACTTTGGAATTAATATAATTAATATAATTCAGTGGGGTTATAAACTTGCTGGAAGCAGAACTATGTTTTGTGTAGGTCTGGTGTAACCTAGAAATTTGCCAGTCATAAAATTGATGAATTTCCTGGTCTAGGAGCTACTAGTGAAATTGTATTTTCTGGTATAGTTTAAAACACTTCCTAAACATGAAAGAGAGCATTTTTTTTGCTACTTCAAATATACCTGGGAAAATGTTTTGACCTTCATTAAAAAGGAAGTTAACTTAAAAACCACAGGGAAATCAAAAATATCTTTCTTTATTGAAAAAAAAAAAAAAAAAAAAGAAGCAACAACTCAAAAATTCCAGATAGTAAACAAGGTTTCTATGCTTGGAAGAATATTTAATACAACTGTATCTAGATTTAATTCATCCTTTTCCAGGTATTATGATGAAAGTAAACTAGATCACAGCAATTATGCTAAAAATATTATGAAATAATTTATTTATGCTGTAGAAAGTGGCTACTGTTTGGCATTTCAGCTTACCCTGAAAGCAAATAGGTTCACCTAAACTGCCTATTTAGATTCTAATTTGTGCTGACCACTGCATAAGTGGTTTAAAGTCTCTCACTCAGCCAAAGCCAGATGAGAAAAGGTTTGAGAAGTATTAAGTTAGCAGCTTGCAATTACATAAACATAAACAAAGAATTAGAATTAAAAAGAAGGTGGAATTACAACCCATAAGAAAGAAATGAGAGAGCACCATAAAGTCACAGTTCTCCAGGGAAGATGAGGCAGCCTGTCAAAGCTTCAATTCTGACAGTGCTTTGCAACCATCAATTACACGCTGCTGTGCCAAGCTCTTAGTACTGTCTTATCTGTTGACTAAACACCCTTCTTAAAATAAAATGAGCCATCAGTTTGAGAAATTCCCCTAGTTATAGCTGTGTCAGCCTGCTTAAGCTGACCTTTAGAGAACTCACATGAGAATAAAGGACATCTTATTATTCAAAGAGCATTTTTGTGAACGGGGAGCTGCTGGTCTTAAACAAAAGCACAAGATTTCCTCCTAAGAAAACCGCTGAGGATTTGCAATGAATCATTCTCTTGAGTAGTTTATAGACTGACATCAGAATATAGCTGGGGGAAAATTAATCCCTGGCATAATTTCATCATTTTACAATCAGGCAAAATTTGGCTCATTTGAGTGTTTCTATTGGACAGTGCAGGGCAGGAATGCACAGGTGGGGGTATGCATGCAGTGGTGGAAAAACGAATTTGGCCAAAGGATGGGAAGATGGTGGGGCTAGGGGGGTTGAATTTGCTGTGTATATAGAGGCCAAATAGTCTTAAAATATGGAGGTTAATGGCAATGTTTGTAATATCAAAACAACATTAGTACACCTTTTATTCTGTAATTTCAAATTAGTTTTCCAGACTTAAGTGCTGAGTCATGATAGCTGGTTGCATGGGGAAAATTAACATCATCTATTCCCACTTTCATTAAACTGATGATCATGCTCTGGGCTTTGGGAGGAGAATTTGGGTTTCCAGGTTCCCACTACAGCACTTGACTAGAGCATGTGGAGGTAAATGGTAGAAAAAAGGTGGCCACATCAGGTAAGTATTTTTGCATACATTGTCTGTCACCAGAGAACTCATATAAAATTACTACTTCATGCAACATACCCTCCTGAAGAACTGTTTCACTGAAAGTATAAGGATGTTCCTTGGCCCATGTGATTTTCTTTCTCTAGCTGGAAAAAAAAAAAATCTCATTGGACTGATTATGACAAATGCAAGTGAACCACATGAACCCTGGAGTGATGACAAAGACTCAATGGGAAGTGATCGAAGAACATCCAAGTATTGCATCTTGAATAAGCACCAACTTGACTTAGAGTGCATAGTAAGTGGAAGACAAATGGGAAGGTGGAGAAGGAAATTGGGAAGATTCCCATGGGCTATGTTTCCAAGCCAAATTTTTTCTGACATTTGTTAATTTGTTATTTTCAGACCCATAGTATGAAAAGGGTTTAACTGACACTTGACTCTGCTAATTTTCTAGTTTTCCCTAAACTAAGTAAGGAGGAAAAAAGAAAGAAAATGAGGGAAGGGGAGAAATTTATAGAACAGGAAGCGCAAAACAAGGTAATTATAGCTTTATTCCATTATTTCAGTATCTATCTTAAGCATATACAGTACAACAGCATTCTTTAACCGGCAAAGAACCTAACTGTACATTATTATTATTATTACTGTAATGAGTAATAATGGATAGTGATAAAACTATGGGAGCCTTCCTCTGTACAGTGCCATTACAGGCATGAGTGCTTAAATAGATTTTGATTGAGATAGTCGCTAGTAAATAACGACTGAATCTTTTTCTATGCCATTTGAAATAGCTTCAGAGTCTGTTTTTACCTTCAACCCACGATTTTGTGGTTTCTTATCTTTCTTACTTCCCAAGGGTCACTGTTTCCTTTGGTCATCCGTGCTCTGGCATTGGATCCTCCATGGGCTGCAGGTGGATCTCTGCTCCATGAGAACCTCCAAGGGCTGCAGGGGCACAGCTGCCTCACCAGGGCTGGAGGGGAATCTCTGCTCCAGTGCCTGGGGCACCTCCTGCCCCTCCTTCTGCACTGACTTCGGGGTCTGCAGGGCTGTTCCTCTCACATATTCTCACTCCTCTTTGACTGCATTTTCTCAGGTGTTTTTGCTTTTCTCATTTTAACTCTGTTACCCCTGAGGCATTACCACTGTTACTGATGGGCTCAGCCTGAGACAGCAGCCAGTCCATGGCCCACAGCATCAGCTCTGTTGGACACAGGGGAAGTTTCTGGAAGCTTCTCACAAAAGTCACCCCTGTAGTTCTGTTGCTACCAAAATCTTGCCACTCAAACCTGTTACAGTGTCAGAAACTGTTTCAAGGACTGTCAAATGTGCCAGTTGAAGATAGAAAGGAATGAGCAGAATTTGGTCTGCCTTCACATTTCAGTTTAACCAGTGACCTATTTACTAATAGGAAAATATATACCATTACTAAAGAAGACGATATTCTGGAAAACTTTGTCATTAAAAACCCAGCACAGAAAAACAGCTTGTTCTCAGTTTAGCAGGTTTGAGGTGACTTATGTTTCCTGAAATTAGAATTCTTTGGGATGAGATGTATCTGGATAGGGACTGAATCCCAGGACAAAAGTCCAAGTGAACAGGAGAGGCTGGTTGCAGACACGGGGTGATAAACTCCGAGGAAATAAGAAAAGCCTGTTTGCTTCCTGGAAAAGTAACATGTGAGACAGATGTTTTGCCACGTGGTATGTTGTCCCCCTTGTCCAGAGAAATACTTGTGTGTAGGCATCCATGAAGCATAGAATGCGGATTCATACCTTCCAGACAGTGGGACTTTCCTTCCTCATTAACATCTGCTATCCTAAAGAAGCAGTTTGAAGATTTGTCAGCAGAAAAAAAAACTGGGATAAACTGGCTCTCACAAAGCACAAGGGTCCTGAGGTGAAACTGACTCCTGTGCCTGAATCAAAGCTGTCCATAAGTGCAGTGCACAGCACAGATGTGCCCTTCAGTGACAGCTCTGGCCCTCCTTGCTACTAGGGTAAGGCAGTGATGGTCTCTTCACATGGATCAGGAATAACACAAAGCACAGCCCAGAAAGCCAGAGATCCTCTAGGCTTGGCACACCTTCAGTAAACTCAGCTTAGGAAAAACAGAATGAGGACTTGAGAGCAAGGAAAAGAATAACAAACCTCAAAGCTCAGAAAATCTACCAGGGCACTGATGATTTTCAAGCACAGTTCAGCACATGTTCCAGCTTTAAGTCTGCTTTGAATGAGGAAGTTTGAGGCTGAGAAGTTTCTACTTCTAATGATATATTCACTTAAATACAAAGGTTTCATCAGCAGAATCACATCTCTGAACGTGATGAGTCAGCTGAAAGTTACAATTCAAACTCTACTGCTATTTCAGATGTAATTCAAACACAGTTGGATGATTCTAAAAAGAAGAAAGAGACATTGATGAGCTGATTAATAGATTTCTTGGGATATCTGTACATTCAAAAGTAGACTTTCTGAAATATTTAAGGCACAATCCATCTAGCCAAATGTATAAGTCAGAAATGCATTTAGATCTAGCCCAGTCATCAAGATTTTCTTTATAATCAGAAAAGAGAAATAAGCTCCTTTAAGTCACTATCACCTCACTGAAACAGATATTAAAAGCAGGTGGCCAAACACCAGCAACCTCTCCTGGAATGACTCCATCATTAGTGACTAAAATTAAGCAGCATCAATCTTGCCCTTTCTCACCAAATACCTAAAACACGTGAATGCTATTTGATCTTCTGAGGTTTTCTGGTCACTGAAGCTGAAGATCACCAGGTGCTGTGCTCTGAAACACTGCCCCTTGCCTAAAACGTGCCTGTCTGCAGGGGTTCTCCCACGGACAGCCCCCGGTTCATAGGGACCATTTCTGTGACAGGACAGTAAAGTGCTTGTCCCACAAAGTGCATCATCTGAAGTACAGCCTACAGGTAGACTCTTTACTGGTTAAATTAATTGCTTGAACACCATCCCAGATAACTAACATAATGATGTACTGGGCACTGTGTTTTTGCTCCAAGGGAGATCTAGTTTCCCTAGAAAGCTTTTCTCAAAACCCATTATTATGTGTTGCTTCCCAGGACAACCTTGAGATGGGAGTGAGAGAAAGGTTGCAGTCTTTATGTATAAAGAGAAACATAGGACAAGTACTAAAAAAAAAGTCAGGAGCTTGTCCAATTCCACCCTGAGTTAAAAAAAAATTAGTAATGATAGTGGGGATTACAATACCATATAAAAACACTGGTAGGAGATTACCAATTGTTACTCATTCAGACCAGAGACCTGGCAAACCTTGCTTGCCAGGCACAGTATAGTCTGACAAGCACGAATAGGACTTATTCTTTTGACTTCACGAAAAGAAAAACAAAATAATTTAATGATTTTCTTTCTTTCAAAATGAAAGAAAATCTTTCCTTTTTCCCTCTCATTTTCCTATCCCCTCTTGATCTTCCTGTCACCCTAAGCACATCACCCTAAAGCCATTAAGTTTTATCTAAGGTAGTGCAGTAGCTAGATGGAATTAGATCCACTGAATGCAAGGAACTGACCTGGTAAGCAATATATTTTTCAAAATGTCATTTCCTTTTTTCAGAGGTCAGGAGGAGGGAAGTAATGCTGTCTTTCTTACGTCTTTTCTTGCACCCTCTAGCTAAGTATATCCGTTCTTTTTATAACATCTGCTTACATGATTTCTACATGTTTTTTGCATATAATAAAATATTCTAACAGAGGTCCTTCACTTCCTTTATTAAAATAAATGAGGATGGCCATGTCCCTTGAAAATTTGCGGAATAATTGAGAAAGGGTTGTTTGGAACAGTGCTTAATATCTGAAATTCCCTGATATTGCCATGCAAAAGTCGACTGATTATTTCTGAGAGATGTATGCTATGCTGTTAGTCTAATTGCCAGAAGTGGCACTGCTCAGCCATAAAGGAGTTCACTGCATCAACAAAATTTAATTGGGGCACCTCAATATACTGGCATTTTCTTGCAGAGCTAGTTAAAATGAATACAGAAACTGCTCTGCACAAGGATTGAAGCGTACGTTCTTCACTTGAACCAGGGAAATTCACAGAAAAACTAATTTTGCAACACCATGCTGTGATTCTGCTTCCTGTTCTTCACTCCAGCAATCATTAACTGAGCACATACACACAATAAAAAGACTCATTTATTCTATCACATGACCCTTTGGGATTACTTAACTGTCCAGGCTTTACTCTCATGAAAAAAATTTAGACAAGAAAAGAAAAAGCAACAACAAATAAAAGGGAAGGGAGGGATTTCATAGCCATTTTTGCCCTTTTTTTAAAAATTTTTTACCAGAATTAGTCAGTCTGGTACTGATAATGACATCTGTATTAACATACTGTTGTTTCCTAATGGGCAGAAGTGCTTGTAATGAAAACAAAATAAAATTTAAAAAAGAATAATTTGATATCAAATCTTAAAAACCCCAGCCATCAACCATGCCAGGCACTAAATGTGTTATATTTTTATTACTCACATCCTCCTTGGTTGGCAGATTCATTAAGATAAGGAAGTGGTCTAAAATATCCACTGACATTAAAGTGACTTATAGGCATAAAAGTAAAGAGTAACATTGAAGAAGGAGAAAATTTAATTATTTCTCTGTGAGTCTTTGGGAGAAAACGAGTTCACCAGCCTAAATGACTAATAGGGCAAGTTTCAGAAGTGACGTATAAAAGCATTTGTTGTAATGCTGAACTTTACCTTCTCTCATTAAGTTGATTCATTGTGTAGGTAACAAGGGAAAAGCTGGCAAGTGCTGACTGCTGTGCAAGCGTCCCCACTGAACGTATCCATCACTCAAAACTTTGAATTCCAAACCTGATGGCCGTGCTTGTTTTGATGCAGCATAGGTTGGTTTTATGGACCTGTGAGTGCACATTGCTGGCTCATGTCTGGTTTTTCATCCATTAGTAACCCCAAACCCTTCTTCTCAGAGCTGCTCTCAGTGTGTTCCTCACCCAGTCTTCACTGATACCGGTGATTGAACCAGATGTGAGGTTCCATGTCTGGGTCAACACAGTCACGCCTGTCAGTGCAAACGGAGTGACGAACAGATTGAGAGAAGATCCTTGAAGGGACAGCCCCACGCATATCATTGTACACAATGGAAATATTCTCTTGGGCTTCAAGACTCCCAAGTACTTAAAAAGAGCAACCTCGTCTAAAAACTGTCCCAAATGGAGTGAAAATCAGGCCCTAAATCTGCTTGGTATAACTATTTCCCAGAGGGACTTATTTCAGAAATGGATCCTTGGAACTGATTAATCAAAAAGTAGAGGTGATGTCTTTTTGTTGAGGGTCAGGGGATTATTGATTGCTCTGATTAATACACTGCACTCCCACATCTTGGAAATGGCAACTCAAATTGGAAGGCCCCTTTTCTGCCCTGCTTTCATGGGTACAATTCCCCTCTGAAATCAGTGTCTCAGAGTAAAAAGAGAATCAATGGTTCCAGGCATTAGTGAAGGTCAGAGTGCGAGGCATAGAGGGCAAATCATTGGCCACTGTAAATCATGGTCACTCTCTTAACTCACTGGATCTATTGCATTTTAGTCAGGGATTTGACCCTAAGAGCAATATGTATTTTTCCCTCAAATCTTTTGTTTCCTTATATGATTTCAATGGTTATTTGGTTTTACGATCTGAGCTATTCAAAATGGATTACAGTCAATGTTCTGTTAATTTCTAAGGTTCACAAATATTTTGAGAAAAAGAAAAATTAGTTTTTTTTATGCCTTTGATCTTTTTATGATTTCTTGGTTTGTAATCCCTACCTTTCACTGCTCAAAGAATACTTCTGCTCTAGAAAAATGGGGCAACCTAAAGGGAGGTGTGAGTATATAATGTGAGTATATATATATATATAATTTCATATTGAAATGTGGAGACTACTCAGCATCCTGAAGATATGCACTTCATTTTTTTATTCCTGTTGGGTATTTCTTTTATTTCTTTTTTCTGCATTTACTTCCCTTTCTCAAAAAAATAAAGAGATAAAAAATACACAGTATAGGTCCTAATAAATTTAATATTCACCTGAATTCTGCTACTACAAAATTCAGCAATTTCTCTAAAAACAAAAAAAAATCCTACTTTTTTCTCTTTGTTCCATGGTCCCCAGGCAGCAACTAAGACAGCTGCTTGTTCACTTCACTGCCACAGTGGGATGGTGGAAAGAACCAGAGAAAGGTAAATCCTATGTGCTAAGAATAGTTTAATAATTTTATAATAGGACTAATAATAACAACTACAGGAAAAAGAGAAGGAAGACTAAAACCCAAAAGATGCAGAGAAAGCACAGTGCAATTATTCACCACTCTCTGACCTATGTCCAGCCCCTTCTCTAAGCAGTGACCAGCTCTTCCCAGGCAACTCCCCCCAGTTTATACATGGAGTGTGATGCTCTGTGATATGAAATATTGCTCTGGCCAGTTCAAGTCAGCTCTCCCAACCATTCTCCCTCTCTCCACTTCTTGTGCACCTGCTCAGTGATACTGAAAAGTTATTAACTTAGGGTAAACACTGCTCAGCCAACACATTAGTTTGTTGCCAACATTATTCTTACACCAAGATCAAAACACAGTGCTGTGCCCTCTACTAGGGAAGAAAATTAACTCTATTCCAGCCAAAATCAAGACACTTCTACAACTCAGATGAAAAACAATCTTTAATATTTCTCCAAGGAGGAAAACTCTGCAAGAACAAAGTATCACTTCTAAAGAGGTGTACAGTGGAGAGTTTTGGGTTTGGAGGTTGGATTTTTGCTCTTATTTCTTTGACTATTCATGGATTTTATAAATATGATCTTACCTATATATCCTAACCTGAACTTACAGTATAAGCACAAAGACAAAGAAAATTTGTTTAATATGCTTATCCCAGATTTGCAGCATCAGAAAACTGAGATGGTTCAGAAAAAATTTAATCACCAAATGAGCTGACTTTTGATAATTAGAGATTCACTTCTGGAGTAAGATAACTTTTTAATAGACGTCAGTGCTGTCTTTTAATATGAAGATTAGAGGAAGCTTCTGTTAAATACTTCTGAGAAACAAATCCAAATTCTGCCAGCACAATTTTCAAAGGGTTCTAAAAACCCAGTTTCTCATCTCCCACAAAAAGACAGCCTATGGTCACAAGAAAGCAATGCCTCCGGCTGCCTTTGGAAATCCCAACAAAAACTCCTCTAGCTTCCCATTATCCCTGTATAAGGAACAGGATAGAGAATGAAATACAAATAGATGTGGATGAATGAGACTCTAATTTAATAACTACTCACTAGAACTGCCCACTGTCTGATGCATTGCTGCATAAGGTGCTATTGATTTGAGGAAAAACATTATATGACAGTTGGGAGAAGATGTCTGGCACTGTTCCTCCCAAGATTTATTGTTTCTGATAATGAGTAAATACATTTTATGCATGGAAATCTAGCAAGGCTTTTTCCAACTATCTTAATACTGTCAGCTTCATGGACAAAACCCCTTCTAAATACAGGGATACTGCACATGCAGATAAAATGTCTGCATGTACTCAGTTACCCAGTCAAGGCTCCCATGAAGTGCAAGCAATAGCAGATAACAGAAGCTGACAAGGATCCCTTCTTGTACTAATTTTCTCACGGTATGTATTCTCTTCTTTTCTATAAGCAGCATAGAGATTTTTGATATTCTCTTTATGTCAGGATTAAATCTCACATTAAACTTGGTATTTATTATCTGGTAGGGCCAGGTAGCAGTAACTTTTAGGCTAGGTACTCCTCAAAAATAATTGCATTCTGTTCCAGGACTTGTTCTTCTAAGGTCTGTCAGGATCAAAAAACTCACTTATGGCAGTGAGGGGTAACTAATATGTAGAGAGCTATTAGGTCTGCCAAAACCCTTCGTATCCATCATCCTATTTGAGGTTCTTCTTTATCTACTCTTCCTCAATCTTTTATTTTGAGGTTCTATCTTTATCTAAAAATCATCCTGGGTAACCTCCTGACTCAAACATAGCCAAACACAGCATTAGTTCCAGCTCTTTGGGCAATTCTACAATAAGCTGGCTTGTGAAAGAGCTTTTAATTTACTATTTTCCCTAAGAAAAATTCCTCTTGGCAAGGGCCCATCAGATAGAAGACTACCATTCTCTATTAGTTTACCCTTAAATTGCTGCCACCTCTTAGCTGATCTTTTCATCTGAGTAACACAGTTTTAGCATCTTGGATCTAAAAGATACTGAGCTAATGATTTTTCCTGCCACAGCATTAGAACTGAAACGTTTAGAAGCATATGCCACTGAATTATCAGATTTCTATTACTAATTCTTACATGCATTAAGAAAATTAGAATAAGTGGGAAGCAGAAAAAGAGCTGAGATTTACCCTCCATCTAGACACCCATATATACTATATATACCACTATATATTGCAAGGCACAACTTTTAGCAGTTGTGTTAAAATTACACCTACAATAATTAGAGAACTCTGCCCACTGCTGGGAAAATATATGCCTCAACTCTTGTGCAACACTTTTCTTTAGAAAAAATCTTTATCTTTTATATATCTGTGTAAAAAGAGCTCTAACTCTTAGAGAGATAGACATAGATGTAGATAGATCTATGAGAGAAGGGAAGCAACATACATACAGCAAACACACTTTTTTTGTACACTTATACATCTGGTACTTCTTAAACTCAACCCAAACATTGGCTGAAACACAGTTTTGCAACTATTTGAACTGCTTTTTGAGAGACAAAACATGAAGTCAATTAGTTGCTGCCAAACTCTTTAATACAACATTGATCTTTTTCAGATCTTGTGTCAAGTACACTTCCACAAACTAAACAATTTCGTTATTTTCATTAAGATTGGTGCATTTTGAACCTCTCTTCAAGTCAATAGCATCCTCATGAAACTCTCCAGGAATTATTCAAATTAACTTCCACTAGGCACAAAGTCTAAGAATCATAATTAACCTCTGCATAGCAATCATTTTATAAGGATGATGTTTTCCAGATGACGCATGTCCCTATAGACTTCTCATTAGGGGTAGAAATGAGCCAAGACACAGACATTTAACAATGGGAAAGGGTTCCCAGTTTATTCTTTATAACTTGGCCATCCTGACACTGATTACAGTGAGCCCCTACTGTAGGGTCCAACTGCAGACTCTGCTGGGTATTTCCTGCTAGATTATGACTGCAAATATTAGTTTGCAGACTCTGACTGCAGGCTTCCACCTAGCTCGACTCCATCAGACATCCTCCTGACTGCAGGCTCCAACCACATCAGACCCAGAACGACCTCACGGTAGATCTTTTGCCAGCAGTAACTCTTTTCCTTGTTTCATTCTTCTTTGTGTCTCTCTGGATCTTTCCTTCTCCCTCAGGACACCTCTACCTCCTCAAGGTTCTCTTCCACAAAGGACTCCTCTTCATCAGAAGGCTCCTGCCAACCAGCCAGCCCACCCCTTTTATCACACCTATCGTTCTTAGTCACAGCTGCAACCCTTTAAGGGCAAGGCTGTTCCTCTTCTTTGGTAATCAGTACAACTGTGACTTATCAGGGGTGAGGTTGCCTGTAATCCCTTCTTTCACACCACAGATGCATGCTTTGACAGTTCTAGCTGGATAATGGTTTTAGGAAACTGAGGGGGATTTCTAATTTTGTATGAATGAAAATCAGTATATATTTCTTTGGATTTACTATATATAACTGTTATAATTCTCACAGCATATTGTCAGCTACTACACTGGATCCATTTGAACAAATGCCTAATGTAAGACAAGCGCTGTACTACTCCCTGGGGAAACTGAAGTAGAATTTTCCTTCTTGGTATGATTAGACCAGTGAAAGTTGTGTTTGTTTATTTTCCTTGTATATGACAGTCCAGAATCAACAGCAATAGCAATTAGGATCAGGCAACTGATACCCTTCTGTCCTGCACTGTGTCAAGAGGCTCTGATGCTGAAGTGTGGATGTTTTGGGAGATAGGGACAGATGTGTTTCCCAGCAGCATCAGATCTGTTGGGTCCAGTAGCCAGAGGTTCTGTGGTCCAAGTGTACATGTGCAGGCACATTATCCACACCTCAATCTCCGGACCATAGTGAAGATGTTCATCTGATAACACCAGCAGAACTAGAGAGTCTTTTACTGTCAGTTTAGATGGCAGCAATACCTGTGACTAAATCATCTAAAACATTTCTTTTATAAAACCTGAGGTGTAATGCTACAGAGATCCTGCCACCACTCCAGGCACAATTACTTGTCAATCAGAATAATCAGATCTGCAATATAGTTTTAAGTGATTGACTATTGAAGATGGGATCAGCCCAAGATTCTGTGGGACTCTTCTCATTTGCTGAATGCCTTCCACAAGGTCAGGCAGCAAAACTGAGCTTCAAGAGATTTTTATCTCCTGATACTTCATTTTCATTTTTCTGTGGCCTCTGTCTTCAGTGCTTTGAATTCCTCTGGAGTTGGCTCACATTTGCCATAATGCTTCTGCTTTCCTCCATCTTACTGAAGCTATAGCTTTGGTGCAGAATAGCCTGGGTGTAAGAATCCTAGATGGCGAAGACACCTTATATAGTAAAAAAATAAATAAATTTAAAGACAAGACAAACTCTGAGTTTCAGAATCCCATTATCATCTTGAAACGATTGCCTACGTTTGTCTGTGTCTGATACAAAGTCATCTTAAGTATTCTGCCTCACCTATGCACAATCTGGGCTGCTGGCACAAGACTTCTTTTTCATCAGCCATGTACCTCATTTAAAACACTTCATTTTCCTTCCTGGCTCAGCTCAGTACTCAGGACATATTTTATATTTCCATTTTATCCCCTCTTAGAGTTTTTCACTCCAACTGCTCTGAGACTGATGGAGATGTGCTAGGCACATTTACAAAGGTGTAGCATTACAAACAAACAACTAACTATGCATCCCCAAAATTTTTAGCTATGTTACTGCATCCTTTTTTTAATATTTTTTTGAACAAAAATATCTGCATTTGCTTGTTTACACAGCAGGGAAGTGGTTATCATTCTCACATGGTAAAAAAACCCAAACCATTGTATTATGCCAAACCACTTGAAATAACAAATAAAATACTGATGATAAAGCCTTGCTCCTTGAAATCACCTTTTATGTGATTATTTTGCCAATAACTTACCAAAATCTGGTGATGCAGCTTTAAAGACTAGATCAGGTTAATTGCTCTGCTGTCCTCATTGTCCAAAGATTAGTTCTTTAGTTCCCCATATTGGGAAACAGATTTCAAAAGCCCTGGAGACAGACCTAGAATGATTTTTCTGAGATATCTTTAACCTTAGTCTAAAAAGGAAGGGGAAGCTGAAGAGTTGATTCGCTATTTCCTTAACACAAGAGAGCATATTGGAGTCTGGTTATTTTTCAGAGGGGAAACCTTCTGATTATTATTTCAGGGTCATGCTATTCTATGGACCTAAAGGGAATGCTGAGAAGAGAAATCCTTGTCATTCTTAACAGATAACAGACTATGAAAATCACATTATACACCCAGTTGTTATCTTTAATTGAGAATCTGTTTTACCAAAAGTAGTGAAAAGTAGAAGCAAAATTCAACAATATAATAAAAAGCTGATCCCTCAGGTGATACAAATATATATTTTGGAAAACAAAAAGGCCATCAGTAAATAGGAAACTCATTGATGTTAAAGAATGAGTTGTGTTGTATGTTGAGTTTTGATAACTTTGTCTGCAAACAATGTTTTCCTCCTGACCCAGAATGCCTTGACTATTTGAATATTCTTCCTTCTGCCAATTTGGACATGAGCTGAGAAGCGCAGTCATGCTTATTTTGGTTCTTTGTTCTGTGAGATGTCTTCCCTTGCTTACTTGCACATTTCATTTTTTATGCATGAGGAAAAGCCAGAACATAAACATTGCATTGACAGTTGTATATTATGTCAAAACTTTTATATATTTTTCTATCATACCATGAATATGCATTTGTTAATGTAAATGCATACAGTATCTCTCTAAAGTTTTAGGAGATATACAACAACAACAAGTCAGAATATAAATACATATGAAAAAGAACCCTAGAAAATGACTACTCTTTCAGGTCATATATTCATAGTAATCACTCTGAGAAGATCATAAAAATAACTCTTCTCAATACTTTTAGGCTAAAAGCAGCCCCCTACATTTAAATTGAAACAAGACACTTCACATATTTCCTTCAGAGTGTGTATTTTAAGTACCAGTGTAATCAAGTTCCACAGTCTTGACCTGAGCAATCTTCTGAAAGTGCTCAGAGGATTTTCCAGGTCATACTGCACCCACACTGATTTTTGATCTGTCATCAGTGGATCTCTAGTAAGGAATTATGCCAGCAAGTTAAGATTTCCACAGCTTGAAAAGGAGCAAGAAACAACCCAGGAGCAGACACTGAAGAGCAACTGAATATAGGTACATTTCTTCTCTCCACATCATTGCCCAAATAGCTTTCTTGTTTTCTTTCTCTCTTCTTGGCTCCTCTCCACGGAATTTCAAAATTGCCCTTTGGCATGTGATCAGACACACCAGAGTGATCTTCATCTTCATGTTCTGACACAGATACAGTTTTTAGAAATGTGCTCAGTGGTTGTGTCACCAGTGGAAACTAGATTTTGTACCAAGGTTGTGACACACTCTGCAAGACAAGAAAATTATCTTGGGCTGCTAAAATATCCTCTCTTTTAAAACACAAAACTTGAAAATGTTAGTGTTGCATATATTCTAATCCATGACAATTAACCTATACATGGGATGTATTTCCAGTTGTAAGGTAATGTAGCATTCCTTCAAAGAGGTATCAAAAACAATCATAGGCTAATGAGATTTTACAAGAACCACCTGCTGGTTGCTTTCAATTAGATAAAATGCCCTGGCTGGAAGTGAGGAAATGCATTTTCATTATTTTCAAAAGAGTTGCACAACAGAAAGCGATAAGAGGAAAAGAAATTAGGAACTAATAGAACAGTCTGAGCTTTCCAGCTCCACTTCCCTCTTTGTTTCTATTTGGGGAAAACAAACAAACAAACAAATACAACAAATAAACAAAAATTACGGCAATACTGAGTGCCCAAAGGCACTGAGGAAAAACACAGAGAAAGCTTCATGAATACCTGATATTGCCAGTTCACTGACAACCCAAGATGAATTCGAAGACCAATTTTGAGTCAGATGAAGTATTTTGTTCGAGAGGAAATGTTTTCCTTTGCATTTCTGTTGTCATTTTTAACATGAAAAATAAAAATATATTTTTTTAAAACAAAAGGATATTTTAAATAATGTAGTTATTGCATTTCAAAATTTTTAATGAATTCAAATTTCAGAATATCTCTTGGGAGGAAGGATATGATCAAAAAGAATAGTTTGACAAAACCTGACATAATAGTCAGATATACTTTTAAAAATTTTTTTTACCAAAGAAACGATGGGCCAAAATGTACTCTGATGTCACATTGAGACCTGGACTTTCTAGGATAAAGTCAGAAATTACTTTGGACTCTCCTGTGTTTAGAAAACTGATAAAAATCAGAAGGCAAAACCCCCAATACAACCCCCTATGAATGGAGAAAGAGCATGGGACAGATTATGACAGATTCTTCCTCTTTAATGTTTATTATATAAGATTTTCATACCTCAAAGTTCCAGAGAAAAAATTGAAAGAGCACAGAACTAAAGAGCCAACACTCTTTACATTTCCTCTCACCTTGTATCAGGGTGTAAAGGACACTGACAGCAGAATCTGTGACATTAAGAGGTTATTTACAGGGATGTAAGTCATTCAGATTGGCAAAAAACCTTCAACTTAGATTCTCTCTTCTCACATAAACCATAAATGTTTCATTTGTAGTTTTACACCACTGAATTTTTTGAAGCATTGTGGAGGATTTAAAGACCAGTGTACAGCACCATGGAAGATGGGTCCTGAAAACTGCTTTGGAATCCTTTACTGTGGATATGGTTTTCCATGGAGTCTGAGTATTTATATAGTTTTATTATCTCTCTTAGCAACAGCATTTTCAGATAATTAAGTCTCTAAAAAAGACTTTCTAAACATTCCACCTGACATCTAAATGATTTTATTTTGTTCACCATTTTGCACAGCTGAAAAAATATATAAAATATTTCTCATGATTCTTGTTCTACATGAACAAGTTATCTTTTTCTAAATTAAAAAAATAGTCAATGGATGCTACTTAATTCTACAGAAGAGGAAGATTCTATTCAGAAGAAGATAGAAAACACAAGTTAAACATTTTCTCCACTGCCTGGCATTTGTGATGGGGAAAAAGAAAATCAAGGTTGGAGGAAAAGAGCAAATCCCTTTACAATGAGAGACTTGCCTTTAAAAAAATAAAATAAATAAATAAATAAATTTGCTTTAAAAAGAAAAATACAGTAAAAACAAATTAAGGACCTCTGCCTCCTTAGGTGTTTGTGATGAATTACCTTCAATGAGGTAGGAAGGATTTAAGGGCCCCTGGTTCCAGCCAGAAGTCAAAGAGCCTTGCAGAAGGAAGAAGCTTTGTCTGTGTGAGAAGTGAAAAAGTGCTTACAAAAGGATTTTTACTTCTGTCAACTGAAAAAAGGTCAGATCCATCGATGATTGATAGAAACTGAATGCACTGTCACACTTCTTGAAGTTGTAACAGCTGTGTATCCTGAAGATATTGTTCAAAAATATGCATTTCAAACAGTGTCACAGGCAGAATACAGTTTAAAAATCTTATGTAGCACTAAAAACTAAAAACTCATGCTTTAGAGGCCACATCCACAACGTCCACAACCTTGGCTTTAATACAGCTGTGGCAACCAATCCTTGCCTGCAGAGGAGAAAGAGAGAATGTGTCATCTAGAGGCTAACATACTGCATGGATTTCCCAGTTAACTCAAATAAGCCAAGCAGATCATCAAAAAAATAAAGTATTTTTGCAAAAGCGGGCTGAAAACCAAAAAATGAATAATCTTGGTTTTTCATAAAGTTTAATATGCAAATGAATTTAAAAATTGAGGAAATTAAGCTGTGGGTAAGTTTTGGTTTTCAACATTCAAAACAAGAAAGGGTTAATTTTAAATATAAAGCAGTAAGAACTCTTACTTATCATCATTTGTGGTTCATCAGGCAGAAAAAGCCAGATTATATTCCACAGGGACAAATTTGCTCACACTAGTCTCAGATCAATCCATGGAGAGGACTGGATGCATTAAAGCTCACTTCCCCCTGCTTTGTAGGATCATCATTTTCTTCTGCTCAGCTCAGCCACACATGACTGACCTTTCCCTCCATCTCCCTTAGCTTCCCAGCCTGGCAAGAGGGCTTGGTCAGCAGTGCTCTTTGGGCTATCTGGGCTATCTTTCCCTCTTACTGGTGAGTCTCCCACATAACAGCAACTTTTGAAATATACTATATATATAAATATATATTTTTATATATATGAAAAAAAATTATGTATGTATATACATATATGGTGCCTCCTTCTGAACAAGAGGCTTGCTTCAGGCATGGGGAGTTCTTGCAAAACAACCCTGTATGTTGACATTAAAAATTGGTTATTTTAAAAATAGAGTTCTTCCTGGGGAGGGAGAAAACTGCAGTTTCTCCCACTGGCCCATTTTGCCCATTCATGCCCACAATATTTAGAAAGTAAAATCAAATTTTATTTCCATTTACGCTACTGCAGAAATGCCTAATCCAAGCTGCAGTCTAGTCCTAAAGAAATAAGAACAGTATTTTATTTGTGACAAGGCTGGCCAACGAGTCTAGCTTTTAAATATCATATTTAAGTTATTCCTACATGAAGTTTTCCTAATGAATCATATTATTGTTGTGTTGCCTTCCAGCACTGCCTACCAAGACAGGAGCAGGTAGCGTATCCAGAGCTGCTACAGCAGACTGATTGAGAATCATTAGCAAGACAAAAGGGCAGATGACAGACATTAATATGAGGGAAGGAAAAATTACCTCATGCCATGCCCAGGAAGAGTATAATTGAGTTGTTTCCAAATGGGAAAAGAAACCACTTGCAGAAGGGAAGCATGCTGATACCATTCATTGACTGCCAAGAGAAATGGAAAATCGTCGTGCATCGCAGCTCCAACCAACAAGGTAGCCTTGTTACTTTGCCTGTGAAAGACCTTGACTTTGTCATGACTGATCCCCAGGGCTACCACAATACCTGCAGAGAGTCATTCCTTGCCCTCTAATGTTCATCACTGGCTACATGGACTATCAGTGGAGGAAGAACAGCTTGGTGGGGTCGCCCTGCTCCACAGGCTCTAAGCGGATGTGTGCCCCTGTCACTTTCAAACCCCTTGCTCATACCTGTGTATAAACTTACTGTGTCCCTGGGATGTGAATGGAAGGTCCTCGCAACCCTCTTGGGTCACCCTATGAGAGGGACAACAGCTACTTCAAGGAGAAACAGCTTTGGAGAGAGAATGTGAGAGAAGAGGTTCCTCTGTCCTATCAAAGTTGCAAACAGCTTGGAAAACAGTCTCAGCCTACTGACATCCCTGAGGTCTTCTCAAACCCGTTTTTTCATCTATGAGCACTTCTGAAAAAGAAAGGGGCAATATTTTCTTACAACTCTATGCAGCAACCTCATCCTAAAAATGCTGTTGAGGGCAGAGCAACCTCAATGCTGTCATGAGAAGCTGGGGAGAAAGGAAATTCTTTCATCCTGCCAACGACAGCACCAACAATCCTGTGCCGACTTATTGAGGATAAGCCTATTTTTTTATTCTATTGATTGAAGAAGAATTTAGCCTGCTACTCTTCAAAACTTATTTTTTGCAAGATATGGTGCTTGGCTTTTTCATTACTGCTGTTGATCAGGATTCACATGGCTTTTTATTTCTTTTGAATGAGAGCTTATGAAAAGGTGTGTGCCACTAGGTAGGGTCTTGGGGTATTTTACCCTACATATTTCTAATACATCAGTTACTTATTTTAGCCTAGTAGATCTTGATTCTTTCATTCCTTGTATCATCTATGTTTTGCTTTCTTCTGCCGTATTGTATACTCAGAGTTGTCAGAAGATGCATGTCAATCCTCAAATCTAGGCCCAGGTGGTATATATACAGATCAAGTCAAAAGATGCCAAACATACATGCCCAAATTAATTCTCTTCTTCTTTTTAATTTCTTTTTTTTTTTTTTTCCTGGACAGAATCATTACTCTGAAAAGGTTACGAAAATGTTGTTGTTGAATCTCTTTCCTATTTCATACTACAGACAACCTTATTGTGCAATATAAACATGTATTATGTTACAATTAGTGTTATATATATATTCTATAAAGTACATATGTAATGTTACAATTGTTTATTCTGAAAATATATTGTTCTACATAATACAGACAGTGGAAAGCAGAAAATGTGGGTGGTCTTCCCTATTCAAACCGGAGACTACCATGGTTGTCAAGCAAGGGTCACTCATTCATCTTGAAAACATTTTCTAAGCAGTCAATTAAGAAAAAGTGACAAAAGGTTCAGTGGTAAGTCACGGAGTAAGCAAGCTCACAATGTTGGTTCAGAGGATATAAACTACTTATTTGTCTTTCAGCTGCAGCAATGAGAAGCAGTAATCCTGAAAGATAATTTTCCACTTAGATCCAAGCATGTCAACTGTTTTATAAAAAAAGCTACATAACTGTATTAGTTCATAACATAAACTAACTCTGCATTCCCAAATCAAGTACCTGAGTGGGCAAAAGCTAGGAAGAAATATCCTTCTTCTACATGTTAGTGGAGATCATTTCATCTGTACTCAGCACAGTATGACTTGGAGCAAACTTACCAAACTCTTTCACTCCTGCTCTTATTACAAGAGTCTCTGTCTATCAGACCTGTATTGTCAGGATCATTTCATGTGTCACTGAAATGCAGGCACTGCTGAAGAAAAGCAAACCCTTAACAAAGCAATATATTAGCTGTAAACAGACAAATATGAGACTCCAGGGACACAAAAGCAAAAGGGGTGACCATGACCCTGAAGCTCTGCTTAAATGAATTCACAGTAAATTGCCTCATTTCTCCTTTTTCCATAGTATGGATGCAATAAGTTGCAGTGTTTTCCACAGCTCAGTTCCTCCATTTGAATATACAGACAGCACACACACCCAGGCCAGAGTCAGCACACACACACACACAGATCAGTCTGATCTGTCCATGCTCCAGGGAAAAACACATGGATTGAATACAAGAGCAGAAATTTGATATAATAAGTCATTCAGTTCAAGCCAGACATTCTCAAAAAAAGGACCCTCCCTGTAGTCTCCTGTAAGATTGCACTTCAGCTGAACCTTTTGTGAATACTGCATGCTCTAGAAGCAAGAAGCCACCCTTTGCCCCACAGGTCTTAAGTGGTGGTGCTGAGTTATCCACAGCGTGGATCCCATTATGTCAAAGGATGATCATCCCATTGTCCTCTCCATTAAGGCTACAAATTGCACTGATCCATAGTGCCAACACATGACCATGCAGAAGTACTGGTGTCATTTGCAGTACACCTAAATTAGGATTATTTTTCTTAATGCAATGTCTCTCTCCTAACCTTTTTTATACCTGTGGTAGATGAGATTTCAGAAACTTTTGTATGTGACAACAATATACCAAGGAAAAGAAAACTAACATGAAAAGCCATGTTTAGATTTATTTATTTCAAAAACTTTCTGAAGTCTGCAATATCAGCAACAGGGAAAGAATCTGACAGACTAAAGTAATCACTTCTCCAATCAGCTGTCTTTTTTACCAAGCTACTAGATGTGCAATTATTACATCTGCTCAAAGATTTCTTTAACTTTTAATTTATATATAAGACCACAAAAGATACAAGGTTGACAGGACTGGAAATGGAAAACCTCTAATTTATCAAAAAAAAGGCAAACTGCTTTTACTAGAGGCAAGAGTGACGGAATGCTCCTCCTTCACACTTCTGACGTGCCTCAGCTTGAGAAACAGGTGCTACTGATAAGTTGAGTAAAATATAAATTAATAAAAATGAAATACAAGAGGACATGGAAATTTAAGTTTTACAAGCGCCTTTGTGTATTTTTAATTAGAGCTCTTCTGAAGCCAACTGTTGCTGAGACAGCCAAGTTACTTTGAGAAAACCTAGTTAATTTACCTGTGAAATAGGGCAGGAGTATGAAAAAATAGGATTGCTTTTGTGAACAGTTGTTTGATTGAAAAGGATTTGGAATCCTCATCTTTGCCTGTTTCTGAACAAAATAATACTTGTTGAACAAACAGCTCACATGAACAGCATGAACATAGATGGACAAAATGGAGCAGACATTGGAAGCAAGGCAGACCAACAGTGCACATCAGATGTGAGAATGGACCCAATGGGAGTTTGCACTTTAAACAAGCAAGTTTTTAAGAAATGTATAGAAAAATCAAAATACCTAGACTCTGTACTTTAATGCAGTTTTCAAATCCCACCACAACCCGCATAGTGTTTCATTCTGACTGGACAGACCAACCAAGGGCACCTGTCTGCCATGAGAAATGGCTGATCCAATGCTCCAGTCAGTGACGTATGTAGCCTGTGTGTCTCAATTCCCTCTTGCATCTCCTGGGACTCCTAGTCCTTGGCACAGAGAAAGAAATAAATACAACTTGCTTTGAAGTCATATTCATGGGCTTTCAGAATAGAGAGTACACATTTCCTGCACTCAGTCCTTCCCCAACTCCTTAATCTTTCCTGCATATTGGTTATGGATTGGGGGTAACAACTCAGATTTAAAACAGGACAAGAGAAACATATTTTTTTTCTGAACCTTGACCTTTTCCAACATATAAAATTCTCCATTAGAATGGCACATGGGCCTCCAAAGAGACCCAAAAATGTCTTTACAGTGCAGTATTGCAAATGGTAAATGTATTTTTGGGGAGTCACATTATCTGTGAATTTATTAATAGGGAATCACTTGCAAAGCAAAAGAAAAAAGAAAAGAAACAGAAGTCTAATAATAGAAAAACAGACACTAACTGTGAGAGACGATGGTAAATAGATAAAAACTAATAGTGAGCAGTATGTGGGTGAAAGCAAACACAGTTTACACCAACCATCTTAAATTTATCTCCAGAGGCTCTTAGAAACAGCAGAGGCTTAACTGCTTTCTCCTTCTTTTCCTCTGTAAGGCAAAGGTGAAGTTAATATCTTCAGATATTTGTGATAGTAAGACAATTCCTTAGACTATCACCTGGGTGGGGAGGGGGCACAGTGTGTAGCAATCTAGCACATCTTTAGGAAGCTTTAGACAAAAACAGTGGATGCAAATTTCAACACAAAAAATGAACACAGCAGTTCACTTGCACAGCAATGTTGGTTTGTTGCCAAGGAGGGGTTTATGCTGTTATGTGCTGCTCTATATTATCCAACAAGATGTTATAATCCAGAGTTGATGATTCCTCTAAATGCTATCGACCAAGCTCCATGCTAGTGTGCTAGCTTCATACCAAAGCCTCAGCAGGGACTTCCACAGGAGAATCAGGAAACAAGATTCCGCACTTTGCAGTTAGAAAGGCGTGCAAAAACTTGATTTCCAAAATGCTGAGAACACAATTGCCTCCAGAAATGTTTGCAAAGGAAAGTTAGCAGAGTCATTCTTTCCTATCAGGTGTTAAGCACCTTTTGATTTATTTGTGTTTTCCCCCACACGTCACCATCTGTTTCTTTTGTTGCCTCTAACCTATAGTGATTTTGACAAAGCTGCGTTTGACCATAAGATGTTCTAAGACCCTTCGTGGAATTAGTACAGCAGTCATGAAGCCAGACTAAATAGCCACTAGTATAATCCACAAACTCTCAAAACAGCTAATATAATTCTTTGTCCAATGAGAATCAAATAAAAGACATTTCAAAGACAAAACACAAAGGATTTCTGTAATCTTAGATTGCCTACGGACGTCCGTGTCAATAACAGAATGAAAACCTCTTTACAGTCGATGAAGAACAGAATCTTCTTGAATTCCTCATACAGTTCCCATTCATAACATAAGATAATGTAATAAATCCTACCTAAGCAAACAGAGGGAAAAAAAAAAAAAAGAAAAACAAAAACAAGGAACTTCTTTCTTTACAGTGGGATAAATCAGTATGAGGAAGTACCCAGGTTTGTGTCCAGAAGGCAAACAGTCTTTGTAATTGGATCCTTTTTCTTGGGGTGTCTCATCCAGCTGGGCTCACCATTCTGCAGCAATCACAGAGGAATACTCTGCTTTCATTCAGTATATTTCCACTGTGTATGACTTATTAGCATGAAGTTTCAGCCTAGAGCTAAAAATAGAAACTTAGCCTCTACTAAGCACCACCTTCCAGTTAAGCAGGAGTATTTTAGAGCCTTTTAGCTATAAGTAGATCTGATTTTTACAAAAGAATGAGAGTACAAGAGTATCAAATCTAATTGCAGTAGATTGGGTGACATTACTTGAATCCTTTTTTCCCAGTACATTTCAGTAACGTACTAAGCATTTGCAGAATCCTGTCAAAATTAAAGCAAACCAGCAGGGGAAGAAGAGTTGGCTTGTAGGGAAAAAAAATAGTCTGAGTTTTTAATTGGTATTTTAATTCTGTTCAGAGCTCCTTTCTAGATGTTTCACAGACATTGGTATATCTAAAATAAATGGCATAAAAATATAATCAAGTAACTTCAGAAAAAAAGCACCAAATTGTTCATCTTTCAAAATGTAAAGGACAAAATAATGCATTCAAAAATATTAGTTCCAGGGAACTGTAAAATCAACCATATGAAAAGAACTCCATCAAAAAAACAACTAATAAAATTGCTGTGATGTATTAACTTATAAAGAAGGATATTTTTATCATTTTCTGAGAGGCTATTAATAAATTGCACAGAAGTACAGTGAAGGAACTGTTGTGATTGCAAAAACTACAGTAAAAAGGAATAGAGTGTCAGAGACACCACATTTTACTTACTAGTAAATTTTTTAAAATTAGAACAAGCTGCATTGCTGCTTGTGCCCTCCAAATGAGGGGGAGATGTGAAGAGAGCTGACCTCTCAGGGCTGGCCATTTCAGTGGCCACACGCTATAGCCAGATGGTGTTTCTTGCTGTATGAAATAAAAACCCATGGAGCTGCTGGGCACAGGTGCCATGCTGCCAGGCTGTAGCAGTGTCATCCCAGGACACAGGGGACTCATTGCCCAGACACAGAACTTCTCTGCCAAGACAGGATGGCAAAGGCAGCTGCCAGCTTGAGCCAACTCCATCAGGTGCCGCCAGTTTCTTACTGAAAACTGCTCATATTATTCCATGCTACTTTTCTATCAGTTCACCAAGTCACCAATTTCAAACAGATCTTTGCTGTGCCTTTCTATGCCACATCTTGACAAAAGGGATTCTGGCATGGGGATGATTCTTGCTTGGCCCACGGTATCTCTTATGTAAAAATGTCATCCTGCCACACTCCTTCATACAATTTGAAGGATGCTCTCATTCTAAACAGAGTCTGCACATTCTTTTACATCTCTATATGAGATCTTCTGAAATCTTTTTTATCCCTGTACTTCTCACACGACTTTCCCGTTTGTTCCTAATATTGGTCCATGACAAGTAATTCCAAATTAGTTTAGTTTAGTTTAGTTTATGTTTTAGTTTATTTTCAGATTTACAAATATGCTTTCTAAAACCACTTTGTGATCTTTCAATCAATGGTGAAATTTTTCACCCTCAATTTATTTGCTCAGAGCAGAGTGCAGTTCAAACTTCACCATGTTACATATTGCCATCTGTATTTTTACACTGGTGTTGTCAAATATCCAGATTTTACTGAACCTGAAAAATGTTGCTCTGCTCTTAAACTCTGTGAGCTGTTAATCCTCACAAGAGCATCTCATCTCTGTCACAGAAATTATGGCTTCTAAATGATAAATTTTTCACTTGTTTCAAGTCCATATTTGCATCTTCTCCCTTGTCTTCAATAAATATTATGAGCAGCCAGCCCCCCAGCCTTCTCTATGTTCTCCTTTAGGTACCTCTCTTTTCAGCAGACACAAAATTAACCAGCAAAATCTGGGTGATACAGCCTATGTGATTTTTTTCTACCCTTTTCTGCTTATTTCCATTTTGCTATGTGTAAACAGGTAATGCACTATCCCGTTTCACGTCTAATTAGAAAAACAAAAATGGGAGGATAATTTCCTCTTTCTGCCTTCCTCTAGGAGTCAAGCCTGAGTATTTGCTGCTGGTGTAAATATGATACCCCAGCTATTAATTTACATTTTAGCAAACACATAACTTCATTGTATATTCTCAGGCATAGGCTCCCTGTTCTTCAAAATCAATACTTTACAGAATTGATGAAATAGGCTTCTATCAGACTTTGATATTCCAATCATTTTGCTGTAATTTCCTTTAGGATGAATTAAATGAAACCACACCCATCCACATGACCTATGTCCCCTGCTTTTTTGATCCCTATTGATATTGCTATTGCAACTGCCTCATCTAATATTCAACAAATAATGGAATGGCCCTGAAGTCCTCACTTTCTCTAGTATCAGTCTTCAGTGGAAATGATGCACCTACCTTTGAAGGTTTTTGAGGCAGAATTTTCCAAAGGATAATACAAGGAGGTCAAACATTGCAGTGTGTGCTCCCCACTTCAGCACTTCTGGGGAATATGATCAAATCTGGGACAGATGTCAGTCCTTATTTTCACTATGACTCCCTCTTTATTTTCAGTTACATGAAATTATTTTACAAAAATCTAAGATTACATTCCTAAGAATTTTATTATTACCATCGGTTTTGGTGCAGCTACCAGAAGTGGACATTGCAGTGATTCACCTTTTTCAGTAAGGTTTTATCCTGAATTTCAATGCAATTTTCCACAAAACATATTTCCTCTAGAACTTCATGCACTTCATATGCACCATTGCTTCTACTGAATTCCTTAAATTCTGAGAGAAGAGCTCCCTTCCCTTGTAGCTGGTTTGTATCCAATTGAGACAAAAGACATTGCAGAAAAGTTGACTAAAGAGAAAACAATACAAGGTATATATATATATATGTGTTTTTTTGTTTTCTGTGGGTTTTTTGAGAATGGTTTGTGTTCAACTATTTTCCTTAAGTCCAGAATGGCTCCATCTTCTTGAAGAAGACACCCTTCAATTTTGGTGGCACCACAGCATTCATCTTTTTCAACTTAAACTTGTGGTTTCTAGAAGCTTGAACCATCACATGAAGTTTGACAGCTTTTAGGAAATTCTAGTTACAGTAGACAGGAGAATCGAAACCATTTCATTTCAGGTGAAAAATGAGGAAGTTTAAATCATAGGCTTTGAAAGTACCACATGGGGAGAGGCCCAGATATACTTGGTTTGACATCTCACTAAGAGAGAACAAGGCATTGCAATGTAAAATGAAGCACATAAAAGAAGGTCAGCACTGCTACCTTTCAATTAAACTTGTGCTTCTGAAAGGTTGAGGTGAAGGACCTTAAGGCCTCTCATATCAACTTTTGATGCTGAACAGAGTGTCCATGTAGAAGTTTGATCTTAGAAAAGAAATAACTGGACATTGTCTTGTAACACATGACTGATACCACAGATTAAAAAATAATAAAGGGTCTGATTCACTATTGATTTTTCATGTTTTTGGCTATATTCTGAGCTGGTGCAAATCAACCTAGCCTATTGATGTCAGTGGAGTTATGCCTTCTTTGACCTCCTGCAAGGTCCACACTGAGCAAGAACTTACATTTATGAAAAAGAAAAATTAATTGAAATTAAAGCAAATGAAACTTCAGCACTTCTCATTCCACCAAAACCAGAAGGAAACATTCCTTTGTCTAGCGAGAGAAAAGGATCCCTGCCTTCACTGATGGATGGAGCAAGGATTGCCATTTCTGCCACAAACTAAATTAGCAATGAATCAAACACTCATTAAAAGAGATTTTCCACAGTTATTTTGATTTGGAAGATATGCCATGGGAGGCTATTAGGGCTGTAACAGCTTTTTTTAGCAGTGCTCAGTGCAGCAAATACTCTGTAGCAGAAGGTGCTGAATCCCAAGTGGTTTCCCTCATTTTCCAATACCGCAGCCTTACCCATCCCTGTCTGTGACTACAACACAAGCACATTGGTTCAAAACTTGGCTTCCTATTTCATCACACACCAGAAATCTGTGCATAAAATTCAAGTTTTTAATGAATTGCTTGGAAAAATAAAAGAGGGAAATGCATATATAAATATTACATTGATAAAAACAGATATTTTCAAAATTTGCTTACCCTTATTTGATATCTGACTTTCAGAGTAAGCTGGTTGGATTTCATTCACACATGAACACTTATTCATGCACACATGCACACCTCACATGCAAAAACATAAATCCCCCTCAGACTTATTTAATGTGATTTATAAATACTTCACTGCAATTACTTTAGCTAATATAGTGAAAATCAGAAAAGGAACTGTCTGCTATGCAAGAACTAACTAGAAAACTGGTGAACTCTAGATAAGAAGTAAAAACTCTTTTTACATCTTATAAGAATATGTAAGACAAATAGTAAATTTCAGATGGATATGTCTCTGCTTGAGACATATAACCACAGAAAGCAAGATTATGGAGCATTACAGAAATGAAATCACATATTTAGTAATAGGAGATTATTTCATTTATAGGTGCTGTTGATTACATTTTTTCTGTGAAATAATATTATAGTGAAAAATTGTGTATTCAAAAATTTTCTTTGCATAATATGACATAATATTATAAATTAATGGAACGTATAGTATATTGTTATACAATGATATAATTAAGCATTTCTTCAGATAAAATAGCTACTCTCATTAGAGATTAAAATACAGTTTAAATATTTAATTTCAGACAAAAACATGCTGTATTTTTGAGTTATAGCACTTTTAAAAGCAAAAGGTTTTTTCTGATGTTTCGACAAGAAAGGTCTTTCTTTTCTGCTGACAATAGTCACTGTTTTCAGCACAGTATTCCATGGGGAAAGTCAGATCCAGGAAAACATATATCTGAGACTGGCATTTCATGTCCTAGTTCACCACAGGTAATCATGAGTATTCGTTGCAATCAGAGGTATCACCATCATGACATGACACATCATGACCTACAATGTAATACCTTATAACAGGATGGAGAGGAAGCTTGATTTGATAGACATTTTTCATCTGCTAATGACAAATTAGAGGCACTTCTGAATTATTCATCTACAATTCCTGCATACGCTTAACTCAAATCGACTTTGATGCCATGCAAGTTTCAAACTTACTACAAGTGAACTTTTTGCTTTTATATGTAACTAACAGAGAAATGTCAGAGAAATGGAGTAATACAAATCTCCTGAAATCAAAAAAAGTTTTGTTTTCCTGACTGTTTGCAATTCTTGCTAAGCAGACAAGATTCATAGCAGACAATGACTCACCAGATTTCCTTAAATAAAGTTTAAAAAAAAATGCAAAAACAGAGCAGCATTTCACAGTCGTTTGTTTACTCTGCTAACTTGCAAGTAATTAAATTATGTATAGATGCTCCAATGAAAATATATGACTTCCAATGAAATTGTACAGGTTGCTGTTTACTGTATTCATTCACGCTGATAGATGCAGGAAATATAATGGATTTAAGGGAAGACAAATGCCTGTTTAATAAAACAAACTGATTACCACATGAGTCAATATATTTTTATATTGATGTGTTCATTAGCACTGGAACATTCTATTTAAAAACCAATCAACGTACCTTCATACCAGGACTAAAAATCAGCTTTGTTAGAGCAGCTCAGCAATGGGAATCAATACAGCCTCTGGTTCTGTAAATCTTGGACAACAGACAGACCTTTCCTCCCCTCAAGACTGCCTGAATGGTGCCATCTTCTGCACCAGTTCAGCTCAGGGGGTTTCTGAGTGCTCTGAGCCATTACCCTCTGTAAGGGTGGGATCCATCATCACCCAGCCAAAAAAAATTATCTGATGAAAATCTATATCCAGGCTAATTAAATCTAGGCTCTGTTAACAATAGAGAAGGACAGAATTCTCCAGAGAGTGCCTTGTTCCTCGTACAGTTGACACCGCTTAGAAGAACCTAAACTGCATCTTAGAGCTTCCACCGTTCTCCAATGTTATGGACCTTTCCTAAATGTCCAGCGTGGGCTTTTGGGGGGTACTGGACATATTCTTTCCTGTTTGATGTGCTGGTTACAGTACTGTGGAGATGAGTTTGGGGAACATAAGTTGAAAAGAATTCAGAAGAAGGACTTTTTGCCTACTAGTATAGTCAAAAAGTAGGAGAGGTTGCCAAGGGAAGTTATGTAGTCTCCTACCCGAGGTGTTTTCAAGGCTTGACTCTATAATCCCCAGAGTAACCTAACCTGACCTAATAGCTGACCCCCCTGCAGCAGGCAGTTTTTCCAGGGATTTCCTGAGGCCCCTTCCAACAAGAATTATCCCTTGGTTCTATGGTATTTATCCATTGTTGTTTTTTGTACTGAGTTGACTCCCCTGCTGGCACTTCAGAGAGTTCAGAGTGACGAGGAAGTTCAGTCAACTCAGTTGGAGTTTTGCCTTTAATTGCAGTTCAGAAGTCTCAAAAATTTCATACCAGTGCCTGCTGAGCACCTGCTGGGGAGGGTGTGGTGACCTTTTGAGGACTTCAGGCTTATTAACAGAACAGAGATAAACCACAGCAATTGACTCACCTTCTTGCTCAGTCCATCTTTAAGAAGTAACCTCAACTGCAGCGGCTTACAGATGTTCTGTATGAGTGCAAGAAAATACAGAACTTTTAAATCAAATTACAATTTCCACAAATGACTGTCTTTTTTTTTGAGGATTTTTTACTTCGGTTGTTTTATCCTAAATTCTAGGTTCTACTAGACTGCCAAGAGCCAGGAGAGTGGAGGAAACCCATTAATTACCTCTTTTCTCTCACTCCGGTGGTCAGAAGCAGCAGCAGCAGCTTCTCTGTTGCCTTAATGCATGTTAGGTCTTGGACACCTGAAAGGGAGAGGGCAGTGTCACCCTGAATTTTCAAGCTTTCCTGATGCACTTTCTAACTCAATGTTTTCATAGTTTTTAGTTCTTTCTCACACACGGGTGTCATAATTAGAAGCATGTTTATGTTAAGATGAGGTTGTTTACATTCTTTCTCTCGGTGTGACAAAACAACTGATGGGCAGTTGTCTTGACCAATGGGATGGGAGAGGTGTCAATCTTCTCTTCCAATCCCTGGTCTGTGTAGAAACACTATAAATATGGAATCAAATGTTTTAATGAATAGTTTCTAGCCTTCTCACGAGAAAGTGTGTCCGTGTGTGTCCTTGCATGTCCCACAGCGACAGGGCAGAATGTGGGACAAGGATGCATTGAAAAGATAATGCAGCAGGTGTCTGGGTATGGGATAGTGCTGTTCCCTCTCTAGGAGTTTCAGTGTCAGCACCCTAGCAGCAATGGCTCTGGGGAGGGTGACAGCTCATGGCGTGGCACGGCAGCTCTCTGGGAAGTGGGCTGCCCAGGCCAGTGGCTGCTGCAGGCCCTGGGAATACACCAGCAAATCTGCATGCTTGGAAAGGCAGAACAACTTGAAAAGAAACATAAGGAGCTAAGAGGCAAAATCAGTTTAACAAGATTAAAAAAGGATAAGGTATTTATATTAATAAGAACACACTTTATAATTATGCTAACTAGGCTAAAAATTATAGGACCAACAGTCTTTCTTTCAGACATAAGATGATCACCATCTGGGTGACCAGACAGAAATTGCATCTCATGGTAAAATATTGCACAATCAGGTGGAATGTGTGGGTATTTTACCTTCCTGTGAAACATCTGGTGCGAGCCACTGTCAGAGACAGGATGTCAGACTAGCTGGACCATTTATCTGTTCTGGTGCATAATTCTTATGCTTCTTTAGCTTACAGGCTTTACTGACTGCTTGAGAACATTTACGAAATTGTAGGGCAGGGAAGAGGGATGTTATTTCTAATTGAAGAACTTGCTATGTCTCACCACCTGTTGTTTGTACATAAGATGATAGGGTTCCAATCACAAGATTAATGCACAATTTAGTCTGGAAAAATATGAGCAAATCTGTCTGATTCTTCTATTTTAAACCCTTTCATGATCTTCAGAAATATTTTACAGTGCCAAGAACAATTTAAAAAATAAACCATAGGATTTTATAAAAAGCCTTCAAAAAGCTGCATCTGTTATTTGCATATGCAAAACTTTCTCTGTAGATTCATGAATAAGATCGGTTATGTAATTTCTGTAAAATTTATGGGTGTCACGATTAAATGATTTTTTTTATTTTTATATGATGGAAACATTCAATACTGACGTACTGAACAAAAGTGTAGAAGATAAAAACGGATTCCCACAAAAACTTTCTCCAACATAGTATTTTGCTCCATGTTAATTGGTTCAAATGTTGGTTTTTTTTCATTAATGATTCCCTCTCAGAAAATTTCTACTTTCCTTTAGAAAACAACAAAAACTTACTGAACTTGAAGAAATTCCATAGCAATTACCTGGATATTAAAACTTAATTAGCTGCCTGGGTTTTTTGCAGTAGCCATGGCTGATTATTCCTGCTGGATATCCATTTGTGTGCCTGAACTTTTCTTCCCAAGATTTTGCAACAGCAGCAGAAGCTGAAGATGTAGTTTTTTCCTGTCTCTCTTTCATAAAAACAATACTGGATTTGAAAGTTATTTTAATATTTTTGTTGACATATAACTATGTTGAATACTTAATGGCCATCACATTGTAGGAAAATGACAGCAGAATATTTTTTTAAACTTTATCTTGTTCATAAATTTTGACAAGGTACCAATTTTCCAGGTATAAAAATGATCTCATTTTAGCTAAAATTTTTATTAATTGATTAAAAATTATCTCTTACAATGTTTTTTCCTACTTTAAGGATGGTTTCAGCCTTAGGGAAGCATTTCTTTTTCTGCAAATCAAGTAAATAAAATAAAGGGAAGTTTACAAGCTTACTATAACCATCACATAACCAAAACATAACTTGAGAAAAAAGGAACTTTGATCTTTGACCCTGAAGAAGGATAATGACTGATCTTCACAAATATTTACTAGTTTAACAGAAAATTCTTGCAGAACAATCAAAAAGATTTGGAAGACTGAATGAAGAAAATGGTGAGACACAGGTAGGTTTCTAATTTTCTTTCAAAAATAATTCATATAATATAGTCTAAATAAATAAATACCTGTATAATGTTCTGTTCTCATGTTAATTGCAGTCTCTGACAGACACTTTTGAGAAGAAAGTACTCTTTTCCTAGTTTACAAACACCTAAATGTTGGTTTTTTGAAGTTAAATGAAAATCTGCTTCTAGTTAATAAAATAATAATTTAAAATATATTTCCTAACTTTAGGGAATTAATTCTTTCATTAAAATATTTTCTTTTTTTCAGTCAGTTTTCTGAGCAGATCAAAAGCTCTACTAGTGAATTCTTAAAAAATAGGTCTCTAAATCAACCTTTGAGGGCAAATGAATAAAACACTGAGTAGAAGATCTACCATTTTGGAGAGGGATTAAGAAATACTTCATATCTCATGACTAAGAATTACCTCTTGTTTTTCTTGATAAAGAATTCAATAACACAATTTTTTGTATTAAAAATAATCTTCTTTCATTTCTTCTTTCAGCTAGTCAAAGAAAGGCTCTTGGGTTTTGGCTACTGTTGGAAGAATGCATAGCATAATGGTAAAAACCTCATGTTTAACATTCAGACAAAGTCAAAAAAATCTCTTACCAACCTGTAAAAGTTTGTAAAAATGCTTAAAGAAACATACCCTGAAGTGGCATAAAATATTGAAGCCAGCAGGATTACTGATTTCACATAACTGAGCACAGAAACCAAGAGAAGCATTTTACCCCAAAGCCAGCAAAATCCTGCTAAATAGTTCTTGTTTGGAGTCTTAGCAATCCAAAAGCCTGTGTAAGCTCCCTGCATACAATCTAGCTTGCTTTCCTTTAACAGACCTATGAAAATGCACAGATTCAGATATATTCAAAATGTTACCTTTATTCACACCCATTCATGTATAAATGCATATATGCAAGCATTCAAAAACATAAAATAGGAATTTTGCATACATCTCTGCATTATTTATATGTTGGAAGCATTTTTCCTGGCATTTGTTTCCTGACTTTTATTTATGATGTTTGCAGAGATTGCTCTTCACCACAAGATCAACTGTAATACTGTTGAAGGCCATTGATAATGCAAAAAAACACACTACAATGTTCTTTAAAATTATATGCATTCAAATTCCTGTTTGTTTACCATTTAGCCAGAGAGTCCATCAAAAAAACATTTATAATCCTTGCTATTCCTGAGAAAGATTAATATCTTCTGATCTCTCAAAGTGCATTATACATTCTAGAGTTGAAAGCTCTGTACATTTAACATCAGCACATTTATTCAAGTGCTTAAGTAAGGACTTCAGATTTTGCCTGTTTCATAGTGATTAGAAGGTGCCCAGCTTTCTGCTGAGATCATGGAAGTGCAGTCTGTATAAATGACACGGCCTTAAAGGTGATTGTTGCTGCATTTGGGTTATTGGAATATAGCCTGGACATTTTCTTCATTATCCTTTTCATTCACAGAATGGTTGAGGTTGGATGAGACCTCTGGCAGTCATCTGCTCCATGCTGCTTTCCCGCCCTGCAGGCAGCTCAGTACCTGCCTACACAAAAGTCCAGCTACTCTTGGGTTGGAGCAAAAGTTCATGAGTCAAAAGTCACAGTCAAATTACCATACCATCCCCACAGACTACTGGATGGCCTGGGGTTGTTTTCTTTCTGATGGCATTCCAGGCTGGGAGGGTTAGCACCCAGGGAATCCCACACATGATTCTGCAGGACTAATTAGGTCATGTTCACCTCAGTGGTGCTCCAATAACTTTGCTGCCTTCACAACACAACTCCCAGAACACCACCATTCCCCAAGGAGGCTCTTTTCTTCAGCCCAAAGAGGGCAGAAAACAGCTGAAACTGTCACCTCATTTAAAGGCAATTTATGAAGATCCATCAAAGAGCAGGGACTTTCTGCTATTACCAGCTTTGATTTGAGCAAAGGAACCAAGGCTGAGTGGGTCTACTTCTTGCCAGACATTTATGCTTAAGCAATCACTCTTTTAATGTTCTTTGGGATAACTGGGATATCTAGCAAGTGCACATGAGCAGCAACTCTGCTGAAGGCCCCAGACATTCTGGTGCAGAAGCAGGATGGGAATGAGAGCAAGCTGGCACACGCTGTCACCATTTGCCAGCCTGAACAGCAATCATCCAGACAATACTAATACATGGATGACTGGGAGCTTGTAGAGCTTGTATTCTTCTCATGATTTAACCTGCAGTAAAACAACCCTTGCAATGCTGTGTGCCTTTAGAGACAGCTGATGTACCAGGAGATCTCATGTCAGCTCAGGAACAGCACACTCACAGCATAATCAGGGGAGCAAAAGAGTTCACTGCCAGGGGTAGCTGCTCAAATACATGTGATCTCTGCTGTGTTTGACTTACAGGAATATTGACTAATAAATACGCTTCATTTTCTTCCCAGAAAGCCAAAGATTAGTTGCAGCATAGGTGATGAGTGTTACTGCACTAAAAAAAGCTTCCCAATCTTCTGAAGAAGCAATTTGATGGTTTCATTGCTTTTCCCATCAGGGACTGCTGATAGCAAACACCGTGCTCTCTTTTGCAACACAACAATGTGGAACCTGTCACACAGTTTAAACAGTATTGAAAAAACTCAAAGTGGAAAAAAAAAATTAGGTGTTTCTGCCTCAAAAAGCAGGCAGGCAAATATGGCAATTTCTTACTGAACAATTCTACTTACTGTGTATAGTTGGCATGATCTGTTCATTACAGTAACTAAAAATTTTTTTATTGTTTTTTCTTCCTGTTATCCTGCTGCTCCAATGCAGTTAAGGGAGATGACTCTGAATCCTGCTCAATTTTGTGCAACCTAAACAGAATTTATGCTGCAATTATGAAGTCAGATTCTGCCTCCAGTTATTCCTTGTAACTCCCATGAAGGAAGAGAGTACAGCTGAACCCAGAGGGTGGCCTCTGGAATCTTTATTGACAACAGCAAAACAAGACTCAAGGAGAATCCAGCTTGACTTCCAGGCACAAGGTTGAGTATATCTTGGTAACACTGCTAGAGCCTAGTGGTGAATGCTTTACTATAAAGAGCAAGGACAGGTGTATCAGTGGGGATGGCATTGCACTCATAGCTTTGTAGACTAGGAACTTAGTGCACCAGAGGAGGGTTCAAACTGTCTAAAGAGAGTTTTCCAAGAAGCATATATATGCTTCCCCACTGATAAATGAGAGTTTAGAGATATTTCTATTCTCCATTTTGAAAATAGAATGTATATTTCCATTTATTTTTGTTTACCTCTATCTATAAGGTGAAACATCTTTGTGACCCTAGAGAGGTTATTTGTACTCTGACCATCAATTGATCAAGACCCAATTTCTTTTCCTCACCAGCAAGTCTCTTTCAAAATGCTTCTAACAGTCCTAAAGGAGAGGAAAACCTTCATTTAGTACATGTCCTTATATCAGGTATGTAAGAATTAGTAATGGTTGGCTTCTCAGACAGTTAATATGAAGAGAGAGAAAGCATGAACCCAATACAAAACTCTCTCTGGAGAAGATGATTTTTCTAATATCTACAGAGAGCACTTCTAGATGAAGTGCTTCAGTAAGGCCTAAAGTTGGATGTGATGAAAATGGATTAGAGCATTCCTGTGAGCAGCTGCCCTGGAAAGGGTTGTTCCACAACACCTGGCATCCCTCAGAGACAAAGCCATTCCACAGGTGTGGGTCAGACCTGTCCATACTTTCATGCTACTCAATGGACACACCATGCTCCTTCATATTCCTGAAATTCAACATTGGTGACCATGAGACCTTACAACTGATGGCTCAGGAGCTGATAATCTCTGTGAAGAGTAACCCAGAGAGAGAGAAAAAAAAAGAAAGGAAAAAAAAAAAAAACAGCTAATTTTCATTTGGGTCAGATGCCTATACAGAGTAACCCTGTCAAATTAGAGCTGGGACTAGCATAAAGTAGGTAGGGAGGATCACACTGTCATATATGGAGGGCAACACTATCTTTCTGGGTGCCAGCCAGACTTGGATCTGCTTAAGGCAATAGTGAAACTGCCTTCAGAAACTCTGGAAGAGAGCCAGACCATTCTTTTAAGAATGGTCAATATGTCATTTTAATTTTTGCCTAGATCCCTCTTTACATATAAGACCTTTCACTCCAATAAGCTTTTTCTTCTGATGAATAAAGCTATGGAACAAGGCATTATGAAGAGGGGAGGACACGAATTGTAAAATTCTGAGATGATTCCTACCCAGAAAACTCTAGTCTGGTGGACCATCCAAGGATTAAAAAGCAACAGATGAAAGAAGTTCATGAGCAAACTGCTTTGTGTCTCCAACATGTGTGGGTTTTTTACTGCCTTGGCTCCAGCACATAACTGCAGGGCTGTGCAACCTACGCTGCTACCTCCTCCTCACTGTGCCAACACTGGATTGAAGGGATTCTGTGTATCAGAAAATGACTTAATGAAAAACAAAAGGATTAACAGACTGAGCTTTCTCACCGAAGTCTACACCTCCAAAAGAGCCACCACGTCCAACAATGTGGTATTTGGGCAGTCATGCATATGTTCAAATCACTGTGGAAGACAAAAGAAGAGAGGGATCAAAATTCCTGGTAATGGGGTCCATGTATATTCAAAAAAGTTAGCTGATTTAGGAACTAACACTTCAATGAACCACCAGAAGTCTGAATGAGCCCACAGTTCATCCCAGTCTGCATCAGTGTTCACACAAGCTGACGCTGGAAAAGTCAGAGTTACTCCACACGGCTCCTTCAAGGACAACTCTTGGGCTGGATCCATGGGGAGGTTTGTCCATTTTTCTGAAGCAGTTCTAGAATTTTTAAAATCATGATGAAAAATAAATAAGTGATGGATAAATGCATTCTTGATGTTTTCACTGTTATTAGAAGTCTTTAAACAAATTAGGTGGAGAAAACATTTCATGACTGACATGGTGATGGCTTGATATCTCATAGCACAGGAGGAGGGTTTGCAGAGGCTCTCCTAACTTGGAAAGTATCAGGTGTTTTTTTCAGAAACCTAGAAACCTTTATGAAAGAGTTTTTCATAATGCCTTTGTCTGCAATACCTCACAGAACCTAATAGTTTGGATCATTATATTGGATCATATATCCCTCTTTCCAAAGGGACTTTGGAAAAGTCCTGGACTTCAGTCTTCTGTTGCAGTCAACTTTCAAAATGCTCCATCACTTTTAGAACTAACTTCTCTTGTTCTCTTTCCTCCCATCTTTCACCTACATCTTTAATTTTCTTTATTTTTTCCCCAGTTTCCAGTTTTTTCCAGTTTCAATGACTGCTGGCATGTTCCCATTTCCCCTTGATTCCACTTCACAAACTGAGGATGTGTTCATCCATAAAGCACACAACATAAATTTCCCCCAACCCTTTCATCTCAACACTTTTCCAGCCTAAACATCCTCTAGCCAAGGCATTTGGCTCATTCTCTTCTTAGTCTTCCACTTTCCTAAAGCTTCTCCAGTTTTCTCCTTTCCACTATTTCTCACTTCTTTCTACAGCATTAGAATTGCTGTGGAATTTGTGCCGCTGCCAAGATCCATCACAAAAGCAAGGTCATCACATCAAGCAGGTCAGACATCCAAGGAGGTCAGACATCCACAGCTCAACATTTTTCTTCATTTCCTGACTCCCTCCACAATGGCATCTGTTAGTCTTTTGCGTTTTCAATATCTCTGTCCCATCCTCAGGTTTTATCCCATGAGCTCACTGGACATGTCACGAGGTGCCACTCAGAAAAACCTACATTTGTGATGTTTGCTCTTTGGGGGAAGCTCTGTCTCTGAGTAACAGACCTGCTGTCAGTGCTGCAGGCCAAGTTGTGCTGACAGTTTTCTTACCTGTGAATTAACACACAGGTCTGCCATGGAAAAGCAGCCGTGTAATTGGTGAGGTCCTGCAGTTTGGCTGTTCAGCGGTGTCAAGGCACTTGGGGCACATCTTGTATTTATCATTGCTCCCCGCAGGTAGCACAGAAACATCACTTTAAATTGACAGAACACAATAGTGAACACAAAATCAATACCAGATATGCCCAGACATTAGTGGACTCCTTACGCTTTACTTTATGTGAGTGGGGAATAAAAGATATTTTTGTCTTTTCTGTTAGTTTTGTTCTTTTAAAATGACATATCCTCATCAGTGACTCAAGATGAAATGATTAGGTTACTTTCTGTGCATGCAAAAGAAGGACACTCCAATTTTCACAGCTCCCAATCTGAGATCAACTATATGATTTTTCCACTTTTTGATTACATGTAGGGACTCATTGTCATTGTATTAAAATAATCATCAGAAAACCCTGACAATACTCTTAAGGTGGCAAGAAATAACTATTTTCTCTGTCTAGAAACAAAACATGGAGATCTGATCCACAACAGGAAGTTTTCGACAATGGCAAAAAGATCCAGTTGCAAAAGCCAATTTTTAGATGCCAAACGGGATATTCCCTCAAGGGGTCTGATTTTTTGAAAAGTTCTCAGTCTATAGAAAAACTGCTTCTGCAAGGAGTCATCACTTCGTCCACAAGTGAGAAACTAAAAATCACCAGGGTCTAAAGAAAATCACTGTTGTGTTCCTATATTCCTCTAAATAAAACAGAGATGTTTTCCCAAGAAATAAAATTCATATCTATTTTCTTTTTCTGGAGGGGAAGCAATTTGGCCTTCAATTTCTAAATACATTTTACACTGCCTTCCAAACACTTTGTATCATACTGAATGCAGGAAAACTATTTTTGAAATAGCTTTTTGCACAGGTACTCTGATTATATTTTGCTTTCTTTGATCATTTTGTTGCTATGCTATTGATTTCTTCATTAAAATAGAGACACAGTTACCAACATACATGTTTAAAATATAGAAATCTTCCCGCTTTGTAATTAGTTCTACCTTTGCTGGCTCCATTTAATGAAATCTCGAGGGTCAATAGCTACATTTCGTATTCAGTCAAAACTCTCATTAATCCATATATGTTACCATAATAATTTGTAATGAAAATAGCAGTGATATCACATTATCATTTTCTAACATTATTACATGGAAGAGGAAAGAGAAGGAGATAGGTCGTGCAGAAAATAAGCTTTCATCATAAACCAAACCATCCATAATCATTAGTGATATCTGGGAAACTTTTGTGATTACAAAAAGTAAATTGATTAATTTTCATTAATGTCTCTGTTTTACAGTGGCATCATTCAGAGTGCATAATGGATGTTTTCCCTGTTGATTTTCTTCCATGGGACTGTCTCTGTCCCATTCACTCCCATCCCCAACAATTCCAATTTTTATTTGTCAGCTTGACCAAAGTATGGCCTGCAGTGATTTCACATCCTAAGCTCATTCATCAGAGCATCTAATAAAAGTGTTGAACTCTTTTATTGATAGGCAGTGGCACAAAATATGGGGCTGGGGAAAGATCAGCCACCTCTGACTTTCCCTCCTCAGCTGTCTTAAGAAGTAACAGAGTATTTCTACCCAGTGACAGAGGGGCCTTGGTTTGTGCCCTCAATAAAATGAATCCTGCTGGCAAATAAAACCAAAGATGGTTATTCTTCTTCTGAAAAGTACTGTCCATCACAGTCTTCCAGAAATCCTCAATGGCCAGTTCCGCTTTCAGCCACGGTTTTCCGATTGCTTTATATGTCAGAATGAAAACTATCAAATACACTATCTGTGGAGTGTCACTGGCCATCACAATTTATAGCTCTGCAAATACAAGTCAGGCTGAGTCTACATCTTCTACTTCGGAAAGAAGAGCTGTCTTGATTCTGCGGAAGAAAAGGCAGCCTCAGCAAATGCAGCAGCAGAGATATATATCCCAGTAAAGAGAGGGCAAGCAAGTGCCAGGGTTAGAAGAGGCCTACAGATTCCAGAAAACCCTATTATTGATTAGAAAATTCTGGTTTTGATTTTAAAAAATGTAGGTTTTTGGGGTTTTTTTTCCAAGAGTCAACTTTCTGTGGCACATAATATATTCCCTTATTCTTTTTTCTTATAATTGCAAGCATATTCTATTACTCATATGATAGTGAACTGGAACTACTTAAATAGTGAGACTATGGTCCATCACAAAAGATGAAGCCAATGACACAAATTTACCATAGAGAGTGGGAGCATAAGGTCACACAGGAGTATTTTATCTAAAAAACATTTTGGTATAACTGTGGTTTTTTCAGTATTCAGCTATTTACCAAGGGAATAAACCTTTCCATGAGAAAACAAAAATCCCAAAACCTCATACTCATGTTAAATTGCATATGGGGTGTACTCATTGCACAGACTGGATCGCTGAGCATCAGCTCTTCATATGGCTGTCTCATATAGTATTAGCGCTCACAAGTTCAGTAGCAACACTTCAGCCTATTTAGTGTTCAACCATGTTACTTAAAAATCCTTAAAAAATGCTTACGAGTGCAGGACAAGTTACACAACTGGAACACTTCAATCATTGAATCACACCATTGAGGGCTGCAAGCTTTTCAAAAGGGATAGGCTGAAAAGGAGGGGTGAGGTGTTGTGTTCTGTGTTAAGGAATGGAGACTGTGAAAAGCTGCCTCTGAAAGACACAAGATCAAAGGCTGTGGGTAAAAAGGAAGGACAGGACCAGTAAAGGACACTTGTGGTGTGGATCTACTACAGTCTGACTGACCAGGGGGAGGCTGCTGAGGAGGTTTTCTTGCTTCAGTTACAGGCAACATCCCACACATAAGCTCTCACCCTGTTAGGAGTATTCAACCACTCAGACATCTGTTGGGAAAGCAGCAGAGCTGGCCGTAAGGAATCCAGAAGCCTCCCAAAGTGCATAGAGGATTCATCCTGAACTACATCAAAATAGGAGTGGCCAGCAGGTCAAAGGAAGTGATTCTATCCCTCTACTTTGATTTTGTGAAACCTCATCTTTAGTGCTGCATCCAGATCTGGGGCCCTTGGCACAGGAAAGAGGTGGACCTCTTGGAGTGAATCCACAGGAGCACCACAAAGATGATCAGAGGGCTGGAGGCTTTCTCAGAAAGTCTAAGAGAGGTGAGACTATTCAGCCTGAAGAAGAGATGACACCAAGGAAACCTCATTGTGACCTTCCTTCCAGTACTTAAAGGAGACTTAGAAAAATGACGGTGTTCAACATTTTACATGGACAGATAGTGACAGGACAAGGAGGAATGGTTTTAAACAAAAAGAGGAGAGATTTAGTTAAGATTTTAGAAAGAAATTCTTTATTATGAGGGTACTGAGGCACTGGAACAAGTTGCCCAGAGAAGTTGTGGGTGCCCCATCCCCAGATGTGCTCAAAGCCAGCGTGGATGGGGCTCTGAGCAACCTGGTCCAGTGGAAGGTGTCCCTGCCCATGGCAGGGGTTTGGAACTGGCTCATCTTTAAGTCCCTTCCAACCCAAACCATTCTATGATTCTATGATCCATTTAAGGAGCAAAATTGTTGCTGAAGTACTGCTTTCTAACCAGGAAATGGATGTAAAGCTTGGATGAGTTTTAAAGGAGAATAATTTTCATTTATCTCTATAAAGGACAGTGAAAAGGCAGAATCATTTTACTAGAGAGATGAAAGAAATATAGTCAAAACGTGTTACAGCTGCATAAGACATATCAGGGGATTCCTAATGACTTGGAAGTCTAACACTAATCACAGCACTAAAAGAAACAAGGACATCACAAGCAGTGGTATACAACCTCTTGTCTTCAGTCTACACCAAAAATGATTAAGCATGAGCAGACGTCTAGCTAAACTGGTTTAAATAAGGTGACAGTAGTACAAGCCAGTGCAAAAAGAGGTTAATGAAGCCTAAGATAAATTTGGTGTATCTGAGTCATCAGGAATTCATGAAATTCACAGTAGACTACTTAAGAATATAGCGAGGGTATTCTCTTTGCCATTAATAATTATATCTGAAAATGAATGAAAAGTGGGGGTAGTCCCTGAGGACTGTAAATTAGCTATCAGTATAAACAAGAAAGGAGGGAAAAGATCTAGGGAATTATGAACAAGTTAACCTAACAAAGATTCTAACAAGAAAAATACTGCATTAACACTATTAAGATTCACCATCAATTTATAAACACTTAGCACATACAAAGCAGATAACATGTGTTTCAAAGAAAAAAACAGGAACAACCAAGTTAAGTTCATTTGGTGGCCCAGTGGAAGGGGGGAATAGGAGCTGTCAAAAATCTGGAATGAAGTAAACTTTGAACATGGTACTATAAAATCATCTTAAGAGCAAATTATAGAAACAACTTCTGAATAAGATAGGTACACATGTGATGGAAAAATATTCATTGAGACACTAGTTCATAACTCAGTTGGAGAGTGAGGAAGCTTGGTGAGTCCTCAGGCAAACAGGTGTCTGTATTGATATTGATACTCTTGGTATTTTCACTGGAAACCTGGATGAATGAGTTAGCTAGTCCTATATATAGCCATAGAGAGCTGTGAGCTGTTGGAAAGAATAGTCCCTAAAAGTATCTTGTCATATAAAAACTGCCCAAAAAACATCAAGACTGAAATACATAAACACAAATGCAAAATTATTCAAAGAGAATTATGTAAATGTGAAAATTACGTTAATGTAAAAATTAATAACAGAAAATATATGTCTATCCAGGAAAAACTGCATGAAAATATCAGTATAGTGGCTCAAATCAAATGAGACAATACAATGCTTCTGAAAAGGAGAAAAAACTTAATTCTCAGCTTTACTAGCAACAATTTCTAAAGCAAAAAGACAGGAGACAATTACTGGTTGTGAGTGAAGCACAAGATAAAACAGCTCTATTCATTTGGGGACTTACTCTCAAAGAAATGAAATGAACAAATGAAAAGAATGAAAAGAGATCAGCAAGAATGATGTGGGTTAAAACCAGTATCAGTGTTGAAAGGTTGAAGGACCTGAATTGCTATATGTAAATAAGAAAACTGACAGCAGCTTTCAAAGATATAAGAGCCCATTACAAGGATAATTGTAGTCAATAATTAAACCTACTGTAGGACTAGGCACAATCAGATTAGTTTCTAGGCAGCAGATTAAAGTTAGATTTGAGGAGACAACTAACTAGATATGTAGAGAAATAAACAGAATTAAGACATTGGAAAAACTTGGAAAAACAAGCAATATAGATCATGTCCTAAAGAAGATGCTTTTTCTGGCTCCATTGTGAAGAGGGGAAATTCAAGTAAACCACTTTAAACCTTGTCTAACAAGGTTTGCAATGTTTTCTATTCTTTCACAAGTCTGCTATTTAAATACTGAAGTAGCATGTAAGGTGCTCATCCTCAAACTCTTCTTGCCCTTCCACAGGGCTGTACAGAGAGCACACCTGGAAAGTGCGTTGTTGCAGTGTTTTAAGTGCAGCAAAGCAAAGGTTAGCACCTGCAGTTCTGCCTCCTGCATTTCCCTCACAGCTCTGAGCCCTTCACCCAAGCTGCCGTGGCAGGGTTTTTCCCAGGGCACAGGTTTTGCCTTGCTCTTGATTCTGTTGCTCTCAGGTTGCTATTTTCACAGTCCTGCATCTGCAAATCCCAATATTCTTCTTGTATCAGATTTCCCAGGGGAGGCAATGCATGAAACACACATCTTCTTTCTCTCCTTCCTTCCTCCCTTCTTTTGTAGGCTTTAGTTTATATTAGAGGATTACTCCAAATGGAAATGTGAGTCAAAGTGCTAGGGAGAAAGTACAGGGAAAGTTCACTATGTCATCTTTATTGTCATCACCTGCTGCACTGTAACTTTCACTGTTGCAATTGATGTCTGCCATCAGCTATGGACACTGTAATAAAGTTTTGTGCATGTAAGCCTGTCTCAGCATCCTTTGTCCAAAATTTTAGATTACAGAAAAAGAAAATTGCTTAGTGTAAGCAGAAAGTGCCACCTGGGATGCTGAAAGTGTTATTAGTAGAACCCAGGCCTTTTTTTCTGGTGGACAAAACAAGAAAAAAAACTATAATGACAAATGGATAATGAAAAAGTCAAATTTTCTGCTCTTGGTAATGATCCTTACCTATAACTGCTAGAGAGGAAAAAAAGCTACTGCAAAATTTTTGTCATTCCTACTGAAACCCAGCAAAATCTGTGAGTTTTGGCCATTTCAGACAACAGTTGCATCTCATTCTTGGTTTATAGCAGTACTACAGAATCTGCCACATTCCTGGCTGGGCCAAAACCTGTTTAAAAATATATAGTGAAAGAGTGAGTAAAGACAGAGAAAAGTTGTTTTGAGAAGGCTCAGCCAAAGAAACCATTGCTCTCAATTCCAGTGTGGTGAAGGAGATTGTGATGGGTGCCCTTCCTCTCCTTCACTGTGATCAGGGTGGTGAACACTTGGTATGAGCCCTGTGGCCCGATGTCTCTGAAGATAGCAGATTAACAGTAACAAAGGTAAATATTGCTTCCTTCAGCCCAGAGCTCATGATATGAGTGTTTTACCAGAATCCCCATAAGGGCTTGGTAGGGAAAAAAGCCACATTCTTTCATTGTATTTGTTAATGACTTAAATCTGATTTCTGGCACAACTATATTCAATCATAACCTTCAGTCCTATTGTCTTATTGTGCAGACAAAAATTATACAAAATCTTTTCATCAAATAAATAGATCTTTATGTCTTGACTAATTCAACATTCAGAAGATTTGGTAAATATATATACTGGGAGAGAAATAATGTCAAAAAACTTAGGAAATGTGACTTATAAGGAAAAGCTGAAGAAATCAGCCTTAGTTTTGCCAGCAAACCAAAAGTGCAGCAGAACCATGGTAACAGACTTCTGGCTATGTAAAAAGCTGTGATGAGGAAGGCAGTGAAAACTTGTTCACTATGTTTATTGTAGATTCGACAAAGAAACAAACCTCTGAATTTCCACATGATGTTTCAGGTTAGATAATAGAAAAAGCTTTCTGTTCACTACTCATTGACCAAAACTTTAAAGAACAGACTTCAGAGTCACTTATCAGGCTTAGGGAAGGGGTACTGAGTTCTATCTGAGTAGGGATGAATTAGGAGACCCCTTGAGATCTCCTCCTACACCTATAAAACTTCCATGATGTAAGTTGGAGTTGTACCAGAGACTAATAAACAGAATCTTTCCCTCTACTCTCACTCTTGTTCTCCTTCTTGTTCTAGCTCTATGTCTTTCTCCTATATAGCATTTGAAATTAAAAAAAAAAAAAAAAATTATTACAAAATGTTCAAACCATTCAGTAAAGCCCATGGGAGACTTAAGAGTCCCTTTCATATCTCCAGTGTAAGAGCATACTGTACAGTCATTAAAAGGATGATTGATAGTCTGAAGTTTAAAACATTCAGGAAATATCTTTGATTTACAGAAAAATAATAACTACATTCTTCTTTTATATTAAAGAATTCTGCATATATTGTGAGCTGCTCAGATGCTGAGGCAGGGTGACCAGCTTGCTGCTAAAGGGAATCCAAATCTTCTGTGAAGCCAACAGCAATTTTCTTGACAGTAATATGACAGGTTGCTTCATTTAATGTCATTTTTGTGTTCTGCTAAAAGATTTGGACATGTGCTGGTAGGATTTTTTAGCTGTTAGGTCAGGCAAAGGCTTATTGTCAGTGATTTTCAAGTATTTCTGTACTACTACTACTACTTCATATCTTGTAGTTGCTTCTAGAGTATGCAACAGTACTTAAGTCAGGAACTAAAGAAGAATTTAGTGCCCTATTTATCTCCTTCAAAGAACCATTAGCTTTGTATTAGGGCTATTACACCAGACAAGCAATACCCTGCTGTCAGGGAATCAATGCTTATGTTGACAGCCTGAGGCTATACTCACCACTCTCCTTGGTAATGCTGGCTCATTCCCAAATTATATTTATATAGACTCCTGTCACTTACTTGGTGTTTTCCAGGTGCCATTTATAGCTGACAGTACTTCATGTAGCACCTGAGGTAAGCGTTACTCACTAATCTAATCAGAAGGACACTCACCGTGGACAGTTTCACTGTAACACTAATTCTTGATTACAAAAGTAAAATACATCTATGGCAGCTTCAATCTACTTGTTTCAGTCCCCTGTCTTTTGCCTGGATTTTTCAGAGGACGAGTTTGAACTGCACATTTAAGGTCATTCACTTAAATGAATTTATGAGTGGTAGAATATAGAATATACCAAGGAAAAAAAGACTAAAATGTATTCATAAGAGGAACTCCATCTTTCAATATTTCTGTAAGGCTGAACTGGTCGTATAGACACAGAGCTGGACATACTGATCAGTAATTGCAATGGATAAAGTTACAGTTTATGGTGTCTGACAGCTTTCTGGCAGGCAGGAATATGTGGGAAGAAGTTAAAGAACTGTTTGTAATTTCTTTAGGTAGCCAGCTTTTTGCAGATGTGGTCAGTGCAAGGTCTTGACGGCATTAACTGAGGATAAATTCTACTCTATACAAATAGGTCACCTAAATCTGGATTAAGTGGCTGATAGGAAGAGCCAATGACTTCTGCTGGGCACCAAGTGGGGATATATTGCTTAGAGGTTGAATAAAAGCTGAACTGTTTGATTGGTTTTATTCCAAAATAAAGAACATCTTAACATTCATGGTCTTCTCAAGACTTTTTTTTTCCCTGTGGGCCAAATAGTTATAAAACTGTTTTTCACTGATTTTGTTTTGATATTGAACTCTTTAGAAGCTCTGAAAAAATGTCTTCAAGTACAGCAGTCTTTCATTGATTCAGTTTTTTACTCATCTTTTATACAAGAAGAGTCCTGAAAATAAGGAAGACATCTGACAGCTTGCCTTGTTTTGATGAGCAATTTGTAGACTCTTCTTCAACAGGATCTATTTACCAGCGTGTTTGTGTTCTTGGCAGGCTGTATGGCTATCACATTTTCATCTACTTGCACCATATTGCTGGCATCTTGGTTCACAGAACCCCCAAGCAAACAAGCAATAGAATCTTCATTTTTTAAAGTTAACATTTTCCATGATGTATTACTGTTTGATCCTGGCCACTCTTGCAGATTTTAAGAATAAGATTTCTGGGCACTGGTTGCACCTCCTTTCCAGTGTCTTTAGAATGCACCAGTTTTGGTTACCCAGGAGTAAGTCCTGTACCTTTTTTAAACATTCTTTTAAAGCCCTAGTAATTTTCAGTTACTGCTGATGTCTTCAAAACTTTGAAAAGTAACTTCAGTTAATCAGATTCTAGGAAATTTTGGGATGTTTTCATAAATGTCATACTCTACTCGCTACAGATTCTACCAAGGCTTAAGCACTGATGCCCTACCCTGATAATATGTGTAAGGATATATTGATATTACTTCCCACTGTGTGTTTTTGTTCAGCTGTTTTATCATGCAAAATAATATGAAGATCAGACATTTATCTCACTCATCAGAAATTTCTCTTTTTTTTGTTCTTGTATTATAGACTAGTCATTGGTTATCCAAAGATATGTTTAAGAACAGTCCTCTCATGTAGCTAATATCAGCCTCATAAATGCTGTGACATTTGAGGAAGCAGTGGAGCAGGGGAATGAGTGAGAGAGATACCCAGAAATCTGTTAGTAAGGTTCAACAAAAAGTAAGGCTTTCAGATGCTTTTCTAAGGCAAAATAACTAAGAACACAGTAGTAGAAAGAGAATAGGACACAAAAAAACCCAGAATTTTATCAAAGTTACACTATCCAAAACTGTTTTCTTACCTTTGATAAAATAACTACCAAGACAAAGAAGCTATCTTAATCCCATCTAACAGTAGCTGAATAAAGTGATTCCTGTGATGATACACAGAAATTGAACTAGGAGCTAGTACAAAACACTGCAAATAACATTAGAGAAGAAATAAAAAAAGAAGTAATCACATGTTGGGTTGAAGTGAGTTGCTAGTACGTTTCCTAAAGGATGAGTCTTGGAAAACTATTATTGAATTACTTTACTTATTTATAACAAAGAATAGCCACAAAAGTCCACTTATATAAAGTATTAAATAAAGTTTTCAATAATGAATTTGATAGAGATGTGCTCAAAAAATTTGATGATAGAAAAGTTGGGCGGCACTGCCAATATAGAATTGCTATCCATGAAGTAGCACTAAGTGACCTTGCAAACTGGAATAATAGTAATAATAAAAAAATCTAATAAGACCAATAGCAAGGTCATTTCCTTATTGACTATTATCTTGAGCTTTAACTTTATAATGAGGTCTCATCAGCTGTAAATGGCAGAGCAAGACTTTAGCTTATCTGTTCATCACAAGATGTCCACATACCTAGGATATGTGATCCTGGAAAATACAAATGTGTTAGCTGCAAAAGTCAAGGGAAGTATTTCTAAGAGGCAGAAGTCTCTTGTGCAGCTTTTAGGAGTACTATGAGAATAGAATTTCCTCTCCATAGCAGTGATATATTCCCAGGGCTAGGTTAGTGATGAGTTAATGAGGAAGTCTCATCTGGAAGAGTATGCAAAATGTTAAATAAATGTTAAATGATAAATTCAAATAGGGCCAGGCTAAGACAGGACTTACCAGTGTGCAGAGAGACCATTTCTTTAGTGAATACTTGACATGCTTGACGTGTTTAGGCTAATGGAACAAGGCTTTAACAAGAAAATGAGAACTCTTCATAAATATATCAGGGACATAAATACTAGAAAATAACTTTGTAAGTGAAGGCACAATGTTAGCATCAAAAAAAGGTATTAATGGGCTCTGGAAGACTCAAACCAGGAAAAAAAATGAGACTCTAGAATATCCCTCAAGGAGGAAAAGTGGGTGGAAACAGCCTACCTCAATTAGTTCATAAAAGTTTGATAAAATATTTATTTGAAATAGCAGGGGACTGCCTAGCTGGTCCCTTTCCATTCTGATGTAGTCCACTTTTGTAGTGAAAGAGAATAAAACTTTCCTTAATAAATAAGGATCAAAAAAACTAATACAGCTCAAGCTGTCATTCCAGAACTGAGAGATAAAACTGTGCTATTACCCAGTGACAGTACATTTTCTCTAATGGAGTTAATTATTCCATTACTATTGGTTATCGTTAGTGTTAATTATTTATACTAAAGAATTATCAAGACATTCCAGCCAAAATCAAGGCTCCACTATTCTCAGAGACTGAGAGAATAAAAATAGCAGAAGACAGTCCAGGTTCCTCAGGGTTGTTTTGAAGAACTGCAGCCTAATTTCCCAGCTAGTTCCTCATGGCATGCGTGTGATACCCACCCCCAGCAAGAGCACATTAATTTAGTAGTGTAGCTCTCAATATGCCAAATCAGGCGAGGTCTAAGTTCTAGCAGTCCATAAGGACAGAAAAAACTGGGAGGGTGAAAACTGTTTCAAGATTCCTGTCTCTGAAATTTTATTCCTAAAAGATAATATAGAGACACAAGGACAGGCACAGTAAAACAGACCAGAGTGAATTTGACAGCAGTCAGAAGGAAAAAAAAAGAAATTACGAGGGAAAGAAACATGAGTTGCTTTCCTGGTCTTGTTTCCCAGGTTCTGGTAATCTGTAGTGAGAGAATATATTAAGTCTTAAGACAACCAATAAATCTGAGCCTAACAGACTTTATTGAACCATAAATTTGTCCAGTCACTTCTGGGACTCATGTGAGGTTTGGCCTTCATAGTATTTTGTGACAATTGTTTCTACAGCTTAACTAAATGATTCCTTTTCCTTTTTTCAAATCACCTGCCTTTTATTTGAATATGCTATTTTCATATTACAAGAAATCCTCAATAGTCATTGCATCTTCATTATCTTCACATGCCTGAGGCTTTACAGATAAATTGAGGTACAGAGAGGCAAATTGCCCAAAGTCGCTGAGAAAGTCTTTAGCAAAGGGAAGGACAGGACACAGATAGGACTGTGGACTCCCAAAGAAAAACCTCACTGCCATTAAAGTCTCCATCCACACATTACATCCAGATGGCCACAGACATTGTCCAGAGCCAATCACACTTTCTCAAGGATACTGTCAATTGACAGCCTGAAATGGGCAATCTCATAGTTCTGTTTGGTCAAGTATTTAATAACGTTCCTTTTTAGAAACATCAGTCCAGCTAAAAATCCATGTAATATCTTTAAAGTTACTTACAACAGCACAAAAGCTATGCATGAAATTCATGGTCTGAGGTGGGGAGAACCAAAAGTGTTTAAAGTGAGGCAATGGGTAACGCCACCTTTTAAGGTTATACACTACTCTAATTTACATCCACATTCAGATAGGCCTGGGTTCAATCCCTCTTTTAATTACATTCTGCTGCAATCCATGTTTAAATTCATATGAAGCTGCAAGAATGTCCTTAATGTGTTGTGCTGAACAGGGACCAATATTGAAATTGAAGACAAAAGTAGCACACCTTGGAGATGACAAAAAGCTGCATTTTTTTGTCCAGAGGCTTATCAAACAGATTTGTATTTTAAGTTTTTTGCCATGTAGGGATACAGAACCTAGTGAAACTTTAGTACTGATACAGATATGTGGAACTATCTTCCTGTGTTGTCAGGATATGGAATTCTGAAAGGAAATAAAGCTTAATGAATGTCTACAAAAGGTCTCAAATAAGTACTGCTGCACAGTTAAATCAATGTTGTTTCCTTTGGACTGCAGCTAGGAATTTCAGCTTTGTTTGCTCTACAACAAAGGGTGTCACTGTCAATCTTTCACACCCAGATACCCACACGTACCTGGGCTCACATATACTGCATATTACTTCTGCAGGATAACTAAAAAATGTCTCTGACTGCCTGACAGTTGTACTCATGTGTAGTGGGGAGTAGATCTCACTCTCTCAAGTTCATTAAAATGATGAGATGGTTCACTAGGAGAGAGGAAAAACTAGGCAAAAAAATGGGAAATAGCCAAGAAGCAACACAAAACACTGAAAAACCACCTTTTCTACTGACAACTTCCCAGTAAGCATTTTTCCAGCAGTTTTAGATTTGGTTTGCCACATCTGATCAAAACAGTAGCTATTTTTTATTGCAATCTGGCTTCCTTTTTTATACTTGGTGAACATTAGTGTCCAGGAAGATAGACAGAACAACCATGGTACACTGTAGATATTTTACAGGAATGTCTGACAACAGGTTTCTCCTAGCCTGAATAAATTTCAGATGTGCCTTCCTCACAGAAACAAGGGGACAATCATGCAGAAATTTTTCTCTCTGCTTTTATTGCTTTAACAAACATAATAATGTAAAAGCAGCATTTGGAAGACTTATACAAGTCAGGCTGCCTTAAATGTTGATTAATGTCCTTCTATAAAAATAAAGCCCCAACACTGATTAGCTACATCGCACTGCATTTCACACATGTATTAAGACAAGGTCAGGAGACCCTGTTATGGATGGGATAAACTTTTAGAAGTTGCTGCTGATTGCAGCCACATTCAGTTTAACAATGCTGCTCCTCATAAATATCTTAATGAGTCTCAGGATAGTCTTCTTGCCCTGTGAGATTGGTAATATCCAGGAAGAGCAAGTTCCATGCTCAGCAGGGAAACAGGTTCAAGCCTTCATCCAGTTTAATGGGCTTCTTAAAAAGCAGCTCCTAGGATGCTCCCTTGCTCCTGTTGCCACCCCAAAACTGAGTAGGCTCATGAGATAAATAGGAGCTTGTAGGGAAGGACGCTGTGTGTGGCAGAGAAGATCAGAGTTTCTTAAAAATTAATGCTGAAAATAAAATTGCATTTTAGACTTTCTATACTGTTCAATAATTACAGAACAAGAAAATATGCTTTATAAAAACAAACCCACAGGAATTTAAGAAAAATATAATATTTGGTAAAAGGAAATTCACCTAAAGACCTTGCCGCATCTGTTAATTTTGTGCCAAGAGACCCAACACATTCAGGGGCAGATAATTTTGAAGACCAGTGGAATATTATATCTCTGCCCTGAAAGTCTGGAGAGTACAGAAACACAAGCACACTGAGAAACCTCTCCAGCTTCCTCACTCCATTTTATAGATAAGAAGCAAAAATAACTTCTCAGAAATAGCCCAAGAGACAAGATTTTACCCACATTTTCTTAACCTTACACCTTACCTCAAGAATATCAATCTTTCTCACAGGATTTTCTGGTGTTTTCCTGTAATGTATTTTTAAATACGAACATGTTTAAAACATGAATAAAATATAAACAGAATGGCTGGGGTTGGCAGGGGCCTCTGGAGCTCATCTAGTCCAACTCCCTTCTAAAGCAGGTTCACTCACAGCGGGCTGCGCAAGATCCTGCTCAGGCAGGTTTTGAACATCCCCAGAGAAAGAGACTCCACAACCTCTCTGGGCAGCCAGCAAAGACTTTTTTCCTCATATCCAGATGGAACTTCATGTTCACTGTTGCCCCATGCTCTGTGGCTAGACATCACTGACATTAACTGATGTCTGACCAGTTAATTTAATGCCAGCATCACAAATAGTGCTTCATGTTTTTGAAACTCCTGACCATAAATGTAGGATAACTTTAACACTATGAAGCATTCAAAATCAAAGAGAACATATTGTTCACTATGGCTAGAAGAAGAGTGCTGCAACTAAAGATTAGGCCTTTTTAGACTGTTGCTAGAATAATGACATATTATAAAAGGAGAGCAGAATAACTTCATGGACTGCTCTATTTGTCCAACCAAAGTATGGGAAGTGGAAAATTACTTTCTCAACAGAGAAAAATAAACAGATCTCCTTAAACAAGAGTTTTTGTTGGACTGTATGGGAACCTTATTAGCAGGCAGATAGGCTTATTTAATCAAAGTTAATACATTACCAGTAGGTATCAGATACAATGATAAAATTATGATCTTAAAATATATCCAGATTTGTAATGCCTACAAAAATGAAGTAGAAAATAGCATTTTAAATTTTAAATATCATTGTTAATCCTCAATAGATGGTGCTATTATCTAAGTTAATGTCTCATCTGATTTTGCAAATGAGCACAAGGCAAGTGTGTTCAGCTGAGAGAAGGGTCTTTGTGGTGTCCTTGTTTATGGTACATGCTTGCAAGAGGACTTCCATTTGCTTTCCACTCCAGGGTAATGACTATAAAAATAAGCAGGTATTCCTGTTACACAACTCCCCCTAAAAGCTGACAGATTTCAGGTATTTTTTGTCTAACGTCAAGCAATTTGAAACAGAATTGTCTACTGACAATGGCATACCTCTCATCATTTCTTCTCCATAGTTGAAAGTAGATATCTGGAGCTCTTTATAAGTGTAAAATTCTTTTTCTCAGCATGACAGAACATTGCAGGCTGCTCCTACATGGTTCATTGATATGGAGGCAGGATGCAGCAGTCTTCTCAATGTCCTATTTGAAAGCAGTTGTGTCTTTCCTCCAGCCACAGGCTGGACACAGCAACCATCCCTCCCAAGGCAAAATTTCTAGTAGTTCCATGATTACTGCTTTCGGTTACAGCATCCCATCATTTCAGTGATGTCCTTCCAAATGTTTCCAGGAAAATAACCCAAAAAGTTACTGTAATCTGAATCTAGGCCTAGGGTTTTTTGGGATTTAAATCTCTCCAATGGAATCATCTAATTCTACCACCTAAGTTCCAGGACTTGGAAAACTTGAAAAAGATAAAGAAATAACAGGATCATTCAGGAAGTGAAGCATCAATGAGTAAGCCACCATCCACTTCCCCATTAAAATAGAGTAAATATTTGCTCATTCACTAATGGTTGAAATGTTCCTTCCTTTAATGACAACTCCAGAGTATAAATTAAATTAAACCATTAGCTAATTCCCTGTTTTATATCCTATTTCCATCACATTTACTACTATTTGATTGCCTACTCTATGTTATCTGAAATACTATATACATATTGATTTGTGGACTTTAATATAAGATGAAGAGCACACTAAAAATTTAGCTAAATGAAACCACAAAGGAATAATTAGACTACTAGGATTTCCCAATTGTCCTTCTTCTCCTTTGAGTATTTAAGGGAAAACAAATTTTAAATATATTATCCGTAAGTTCCTGAATTTTAGGAAATAGTCGTAACCAAGTGACTTTAATTGTTAATCAATACAATAAGAAGTCGCAAACACGGCAACAATTGCTGGTAACAGTAATAGGGTGAGCTCTGGTCTTAAGTGAGGTTTGGACTCTGGCCTCCTGGCTCACCCCAAAGGACACGCTCTGGGCAGAGCCCCCCAGCATCACGCGCTGTGCCTGCCCCAGGCTGGAGCAGCGATGCTGAGCGCGGTGGGGTCGGTGCCCTGCCCATGACCCCTCACAGATTGTCTGCCCGAGGAAATCTGGGCCCTCCAGACCAATGAGGCTGCTTGAGTTGGGCCCCTCACGCAGGTCGGGCTTGGACTCACAAAGTCCTGCCACATTTCAGGGAGAATGATGGCTCAGGTGTAGTTCAGAAAAATTACTGAACAGGCACTGGCCAGGAGGAGTTGTTTTACTCTTTTGAAGAGGTACTTGGTACCAAGATACTTCCAGCTGTTCCTCACACAGCTTGGCAAGGTGTTGTGGGTTTGGATCCACAAAACCAAAGGGAATTCAGCTGGAGTAGTCCAAATGATTTCCAGCATCCAGCCTGCTGTAATTTGCATTTTCCAGGGATAACAGCCAACATTACTGCATTTTCTGCTGAAGTTACTTCTGTTTGGTATGCTCAGAGTTTCACTTTTGGATATGACCCTTTTACTGTATTTTGCCAAAATTATGAGTAGTTTGTGGTTCTTGAATGAACTAAGATGAAAGACAGGCACTGAGAGTGGGGATTCTGTTCTGTTTTGTGAGTTTAACTCATAAAAAATGAACATTTACAATTTTCCACATATCTTTCTAGGGATTTAAATCAGAGTTTCGCAGACCATTTTTCATACCAAAGCTGTGACTTCTGTCTGGCTTAAAGCATGCCAAGAAAGCTGCAAGAAAATTAAAGCCTGGATAAAACCCTGGCAGGTGTATTTTACTGAAAGATTTCAGGTCATCTGCAGCAATGCCGTTATGACTGAGCATCCATTGTAACAAATAATTAAAGAAGTTTTGTGTCCATTTGTATTACCAATTACCAAGTATTGTTTCCATAAGGTTCCATGTGTAAAAGTCCTGGTGAAATCAATAATTTTCTAAAAATAATCCACTTCCAAAGGACAAAAAAGTGATAGAAGGACACCTTAGACAATGAATCTGACACTGCTTAGAACTGGAAAAATATTTCTTTTTTCCAAAGTCTAAGGAAACATGAACGAAGCTCTAAAAAATTGAAACCAGCTGAACAAACATCAACGGCTCTGAATGTTCTACTAACAGACAAATAACTAAAGTAATAAACTCCAAAATGGAGAGATATGAGCAGTTTGTGAAAATCTCTGCTGCGATAAAAGAGCTACTAAACTATACGGGCAACGGCAGTCAGGGTTTTGGATTTGGAAATTAAGCAGTTTTCTGATCTCCTAGCCATTCCTTTTTTTTTAAAACAATCTGAACTGCATTCAAGAAGTCACAAAAAGTATTATTCTTGAGCAATATGAGATGATTTTATGAAGTCAAATGTAAGCAATGGATTCAAAAACATGAAATTTTCTGTTCTTGGGCTGAGGTACTCCTAAGAACTGAAAGAAGCTGAGGCAACAGGAAGACTTTTCATGCAGCCTGCAGAAATTTTAATTACTGAATTACGGCTACAAGTAGTAAATGACAAAGAAACATTTGTATTAGAAGGGGAGCTAGGATCTCCCTTGTTTTTCAAGATATTTTTCTTTCCCAGTCAATTCAGGGCAAGAAAAAAAAACAGCTCAAGATGCGGGAAACTGCAGTAAAAGTCTGAATGCCTGACCCATCTCCTTCCTTGCTAAGTTATCTTCTGTTTATTATTGATACTAAACTAAAGTTTTATGGAAGTGAAATTGATTTTTTAATATTTTATGAAATATCCTTTCCATAGGACTTTAAAATGTTATTAGACTGAACTCTCTTTCACTTCTGACCTTTCGCAGACATTGTGCCTTGCATTGATTTTTCAGCTCTTTGATACTGGCTGAGCTACAATAGTTCCAGCAAATAGGGGAAGAGGGGGAATCAAATGCATGGAAAAAAAATCTAAGTTAGATTTGCAACAACTCAGCTTTCCTATCTTCTCCCCTCAGCACACGAGACCTACAGAGCTAAGTCACCAAGTAAATGCTTTCTCATATATTCACCCCAGATTCAGCAGCTTTAACATGCTTCCAGCCCCCTTTATCAGACACTATTGGCATTAAAAACATGTATTAAAATACTTATCTGAGCTGAGTCATTAGACAATACTAAACACTCTCTTTCTCAACTAAATGATTTTCTGTCAGCTGGCTTGTCAGGCTCCTGAGAGAGCAGCAGGGGATCATTTGTAAATAATTATGTTGCACCAGTGATAAATTAAATCCACTTAAATCAATAGCATTTAGATTTTTAAAAGGATATCGCCAAGACACTATCAATTAGAACAAATCCTGACTCAGTAGGCTTAGTTTTCACATCAGGTTCTTATTTGAGCCAGTCTCCTAGAAGACAGTGTGGGGTATTTTTATCTCCAACTTTGACAGCTGATTGATGGTTACGAATACTTGACGTTTTAATTCCTTGCTATTTTTATGATAGACATGAGGTACAGTATTTGTTTTCACTGTCCACAAATAAGATGTCTGTGCCACCTGAGATCTCAAAATTTACCTGGGACGTATGTAAAGTGATGAGAATCTCCCAAATGACTGCCAAAACTGTGCCCTGGCAGGAGACCCTCACACTTCTCAAGAGGCACAAAAGTGTTCCTATGCTGATTCAAGCTGCTCATGCTATCCTAAAACTGAATCTCAAATAGATCTAATGAAAGGAGCTTATGGTGAGCAAATCAGACTCTACCATCTAAATCTTTTGTACCTAAAATCAGCAATATGCTTTTTCTACTGGCCAGATTCTCCATCTAAAGTTGTGTTAGCAGTACTGCAGTCTTTGTGGTATTTGGATTAAGGAATTTACAGAAGTTACTCAGAAAACTTCCAATATCATCTATGGGATATGACGTAGAACACCACCAAGAGGATTTACAGCTCTGAATCTGGTGATCCAAGCTGGTATTCAGGAGTTTTTTCCCCATTTCTCAAGAGACAAATATTAATTACCTTAATTAAGGCACTAAGGGAGGGTTTGCAGATATTGCAATTTGTTTCTTAGTTAATATTCAGGGACTGGGTTTGTTTTTGTTTGGGGAGACACATTTTAATACAGACTCTCAATTCCAGCAGCCATGTCTTAGAAACAGCTTCTAGTCATGAACTCAGGCAGAAGTGGTGAACTGTTGCTTTTATTATCTGATTTCAGCTGTTGCCTTATGACTGAGAATTGTGAAAGGGTGAGAAGGTAGATTAGAGTTGCACTAACTTCAGTTTAGCGTCCAGAAGACCTGAAGGGTGACCAAGTCACAAGTAATATCCACTTAATCTTCCACCAGTATGTTTTGGGAACCCAGGTGGATGCACACCAGCAGGATTGCCATAAACTGCACGCTGTGCTAGCAGTAATCCTTTTATTTATGTTTCCAGATCCCCCATCCTACCCAGTCACATTAACAGAGGTGAAGAACACAGCTTTTAATCTCCTAGCTTGTGTGCCACTCTAGTATGAGTAAGCAAGCAGCAAAAACCTTCAAGGTTGAATTAATCATATATTTTGAAACCCTTCACAGACTCAGTTCAGGCTGTGTCCAGGAGCATGAGATTATTTTGACAATATAATCTCTTAAAGGATAAAGGTCAGCAACACTTGCTTCTTTCAAGAGGAATTTTGCCCCAGGGAGAAGTTCAGGCTCAAGTCCATTACAATTGCCATGAATATAGAACCTGAATAACATGGTGTCAATAGGATTTTCCTTGTAATGCTATTCACCATCCCCAACCAGGGAAATACTTCACAGAACAAACCTGGTCCATCAAGCCTACTAGCTGCTCATAGCTTCTTAGCTTACAAATTCTAAAATGTTTTAGTCTGAGACACGATATTGTAAGGACATCAGCTGAGAGGAACAGTTCAAACTGTGTTTTAAAACTTCATTTTAAATTTCTTGATTCTTGTAAATCTTATTATAACCATTGAAAAATTTATCTTGGAAGGGACCTGGCAAGGTCATTTGGTTCTATCCTCTGCTCAGAGCAGAAACAGCATCAAAAAATAGATTTGATTTATTGAGGTAAATTTTCCAGAATATGTAATAATATTTGGGCTTCATTTTTCAGACAGAACACGTATTTTGGTACATATCAAGACATACCAGAAATTAATTAATGTTTACTCTAGTTCGCATGTTTTAAAATATATTTGACCTGTTCCAGTTTGTATATTTGATCAATATATTTAATGATGAATTGGACTGTGCTCACAAGTGTCTCTTCTTAGGAAAGGGAGCCTAGCCCAGGTGAAGCCATCTCCACCTACTCGGATACAACCCCAAGAACCAATTGCAACCATTCAGTTACAGCATCAGCAGTTACATCACCTGTGCACAAAGGGGAAATCTAGATGGCAAAATGACAACACCATCAGCATTTTTCTACAGCATATTCCCAGCAATTGTTTACCCAAGGAACTGTTCTGACATGCCAATTAGATGACAGTCTTCTAAAATTCAACTTTGACTATGTGTTTCTTACACTCCTAAATACACTATTGCTCTCTTAAATATAATGGGCTGAACTATTCATATTTATTAAATAGTAGAAGGGCCATAAGATACTCCTGAAGTTTCTTATATTTCTTATTGATACCGGAGGTGGACTCAAGATAGCCAAACATTTATTTAACAAAAAAAAAACCAACCAAACCGGACACAGACAAAAAAACTCCAAACATAAAACCAACCAACCAAAAAAAACCCTCAGCAAACCATGCAGAATGTCCATATGTATGGTTTGTTTCTCAGAGTACACATCATTTCCAGAACATCCACTGGCAGAACAGACTGTGATGGCATTAATCTAAAACTTAGTGGAGCTGAATTCACTGAGCATCATAGAGGATCAGACTATTTGTAAATTAGTTCACCAGACAGACTACAACTAAATCACAGGCATGTTTCTACAGCCTTCATTAAATAAAATGTGGTTTTAAAATTTATTTTATTAAGTAATGTTTTTGCATTTCATATCGCATGCTGCTGAAAAGAAAAATCTGGATTCCCCTCAAGAAATGTGGCTTGATGTGTTTAGGAAAAGATAAAGGCACTTCAGAAAACTGCTACAAGGAAGTCCACGAGGCACACTGGTATAAAACCCACCCACTCAGCAAAGAGGCACCAAGAAAATTGCAGTCCAGCTGAAACTCTTTGTATCTGTCCATCTGAGAAGTCTCTAAGAACTGCAATTCTGATCAAATTCAGGGCAGAGCAGAACTGATTTGCAATCAAGCAGACCTACCATCCATATGCTTAAACTCCAATTGCCTGAATGAGAAAGGTGAAAGGACATCTGTTGCCAGCTGGGGTTAAACGATGACAGTGCCTCATTCTCATGCTATCAGGACAGAGTGAAACCAATTGGGTCTATTGCCTTGCACTTCTACATAAAACCCTCATACAATCCGCAATCCCCTTCCAAGTCTGACTCTCTACACAAATGCCATTCAAAATTATCAACTGCAACACATTACAAGCCAGCAAAAAGGAAAGATGACCTTGACTCATGACTTTTTTTCTTCTTATAAATTTCCAAGGCAATTATAAATTGTAAAGTCCTTAGAGCATATGTGGAAAGTAAACCTTCTCTGCTCTTGTGTGTTTGTTTCAGATTTTTACAGTGAAAGATAGCAAAATGCTCTAGTGTCACTATGATTTAAACATTAAGCACACTTGTCTGAATAAAACAACCAGCAGTGTCTTCTAACAATCTGATTCATTGGTTTATATAATCAGAGGGTTTTAAATAGCTTTGAATTTGAAAGCAAGAAAATATTTTTTACTCTGCAGAATTATTTTAATTCTTAATTAACCTATAATCTTATATTTTTATATTATTATTATTATTTAAAAAAAAATTCTGCAATCCACAGTCATCAGTATCACTATATTTCACTGTGGTTTGTGCTGTATTAAGAGTGCTGCATACAGTCCCACAGGACTTGGAACCCTCTGCCCTTGTACTTTCCAGTGATACAGTGGAAAACATTACATGTTTACATGTTCTTATCACTGATTTGAAGAAGAGATAGAGACCTGCAGAAAAAGCTATCAGACAGAGGCAGAACATGGACAGTTACACAGCACATAAACCTTACAAAGCCCTCTTTTACAGGGCTTGCAAGAGGGGAGGTATTCCTCTTCCCTTATTCTTGTGCAGCCAGAATTGCCCCAGGGCTGCATGTCCCCTGCAGTGCCACAGGATGCAAATCTTATCCATGCAAGACCTGGGATGCTTCTTGAAATGATCAAGGTCTTCAGTGTCTAGCCAAATTCCTGTATCTTCTGACTGACTATTTCCTAATTTTGCCAAGTTAAAAAAACGTAATTGTTGGAAAGTATTTGGACTGGGAGATTTTTCAATAGGTACTGGCAGCCCTCAAGCAAGGGGGTGATATGTTTTGCACACTGTCATTTTGCCCATTCCTCCTAGGATATTTCACCAAAAAAAAATCTGATCTTTTTTATATTATAGAAATAACTCATCTTTGAGCTTTTTGTTTGAGCAGAGGTAAAGAACATTAAGGGAAAGTATAGAAGTTAGTGTTCTTCTCCTATTTGTAAAATATGGAGGCTGTTGTTTTCCTCAGTTCCTACTGAATTAATACCATTGCTATTCCAAACTGAAGTCTTCTAGTATTTAAACTTATGTCAGTTGAAGCTGCCAATATGTGGCATCATTGAGAAAAGAGTCCTGAGGGTACTGTTGAATAACTTAGTTTCATGCCATATAAAGTATTTTATTTAGGGAATACCTACATCTCCTATAAACTACTGGAACTATAGTTTGCTTTACAAGTACCAGTCATGGAAATTACTGTAATCAGGAAGCATTAACACAAAATCACAGAATTAATGTATGCAAACATGGTTAGTTGGTGTCACTTAGGACAATTTGTTTGATTAGTCCCAAGTATTTAACAAAAATAATGTATTTCTGTCCACGCATTGCAGTAGTTCCATACCAATTGCAGGCTTTGTCATGGACTGGTGAACAAAATCAAATCTAATGATGAAGGACTGGGTATTCTTCAAAATAGCTAATCCTCTGTCAGTACTAGATTGCACTCACAGCTCATCTTCAAGGACCTTTTGAATGAAAGTTGATGCAGCATAATTTCTAAAACATCTGGGCTCTGTTGAGCTGCAAATAGTAAGAATATAAAATATTAATTTTCCTAGAATATGTTTAGAAAAACTTAAAATACTTCTTTTGCCACAGAAAATAAAGCACTAGGTCGTTTTTACTGTTTCCTGCCTCAAAAATAGCAGGTGACAGATAGAAAACTACACTGAGTTCCGTTTCTGCTCATCCATCTACAGCTCACAATCTATTGTATGGCTTTTATTTATTGGCATTGTACGTCAATGTCAAATATGTTTGGAGGCTATTTAAGCTTTTATTATGCTATGCTTCTATAGGATTAAAAAACAATCTTTGTTTTAACAATGTCTGTATGATTAGTTGATGTGCCAGCGGTAACACTGAGTAGCATCAATGTACGTCCCCAGGCAGAAACAGATGTTTTTGTCTTCTGCTTTCCTTTAGTGTTTATCTAGAAAAAATTGAATATTACAAACATTGAAGTATCACTATTCATGTCTGCATCATAACAATAAGGGTCTCTCAGTATTTCAACTTCAAGCCTTTGCTTGGTCTTAAAGATACATTTCACCTTTAACTCTTTTTTTTGGTTTATTTTGGTTTTTTATTTAGGTACTTAAAAAGCAAAGTTAGATTGCAAGGATGGAAATATTCATTTAATTTACTGTTAGAACAGAACAGTAAAGTCAGAAGGAACAGTAAAGTCAGAAAGTCATTATCCAGTCCCACTGCCTGACCAATTAAATTTAAATCATGTAGTTAAGGGCTTTGTTCAAATGCCTCTTAAACACGGGCAGGTTTAGGGCATCAACCACCTCTCTGGGAAGCCTGTTCAAGTCTGTGGCTCCCCTCTTAGTAAATAAATGTTTCCTGATGCTCACATCTATACTGTTTCCATTGTATACAAACACAATTAATACAATTAATACTGTAAGGACTTTTAACTCTATGCAATATATAGCCAAGAGGTTAAAGCTTTTTGAGAGAGAAAGGTTCAACTTTGTCTCCCCATTTCACTAAAAAAAAAAGTGAGAGAAGATCCTATTTCCATCCAAATCAATAAAAAAAAGGAAGTCTCTAATGAATTTGAAAACTTTGTTTAGTATCTTGGGGGGTACACAAAAAAAAAAAAATTAAAGGTGAGCCATCCCATAGAGATTCTTTCCCTTGTTTCTCTCTGATTAGATTCAATTCATTTTTTCTGGGACAGTTATATTTAATAAGTAACAGCCTAAGTCCTTCAAGTCCAATGCCCAGACACTGACATGCTTGTGAATAAATGGCACACATAAGGGCATGATTATCTGCCTGAGGTTTAAAGACATAAACACATATTTCAGCATCCAAAATAATTCTGCAAAACAGCAGCAGTTATTATTCAAGGTATTGATTTTAATGAGATACAAAAGTCTTACAGTCTCTGAAAATCAGGACACTTATTCAGGTGTTATGGTTATTAGCCAACATCTTCAAAATTGGCTGCCTAAATTTAGGAAAAGAAATCAATATTTAAACATCAGCCTCAGCAGTTCATTTTTTTCCAGAGGTATTAACCACTTGCAACTGCTAATAATTTTATTTCTCTGCATCTATAGGCCACTGTAGTTCTTTTGTTTTGGGTTTGGGTTTTTGGGGTTTTTTACAGAAATTACTGAAGATTTACTGCAATTTGATTTTGGATGTCCAACTTCTGTGATATACTCAAGGACCAGATTTCCCAAGAACCACCATTTCTGGTGAGGCATATCTAAGTTGTACTGGACTGGTTACCTAAAATCTGTAATCTTTTCTTAAAATCTTGGGCCTTTGAAGTAAAAGGGTTTTTAAAATATTTCAGCATTACAATTGTAACTGTGGTGCTTTTCCCAGCTTTATAGGAATGGTGATTTTGCCTTGCACACACTCATGAATGTGTTCTGGAAACCCAAGGCAGGTGTACAGGAGCAGCTGTGGGGAGAGGTCAGCCAAGCCGGGGGCTAACAGTGATGGCCCCTGCCAACACAGCATCATCCCACAGCACCCAGCCAGAAGGGCAGGGAGGGAACAGGGATGGAGCTACAGCCCAGGGACAGACAGAGACACTGCAGCTATGGACAGGTGTGAGGGGACAGCGTGGAAGGACAGGGTGGGGATGGAACATGGCCAGGAACAGACATTGCTGCGACCCAGTGTGGGAGGGACAGCTGCCAGATCCCAGGATTTGCTGCACTGGTCAGGGCTTCTCCTAAGCACAGCCACCAAACCCTGGGTAGGGAGGGGAACTTGTAGGACCTGTCAATGCCCTCCAGAGCATGTGAGTAGCTTTATTTCGCTCCAGATATTGTACAGTCAGCAGATGGAAAAAAGCACTTCTATGGGGCCATAGTGCTGTATTTTACATAGCCATCTTTTGATCAGACAAGTCTACCCAGATAAATGAAGAAACTTGTATAAATATAACTTTTAGGTACCTAAATAATGAGGCATTAATCTCTTCCCCTATTTGCTTTCAATGGAAGAAGGGGTTTATCAGACCCGTAATATTTTTTCTTCAAATTTTCTTATGTCACCCTTACATGACAGCAGCTACACCTTCTCTTAAATATTAAAAATAAAAAAGCTATTTCTCCATCAAAACTGACTTAAATTAGCCTATAAACCATTAGAATGTGATGTGCCTAGCCTTAAATTTGGATTATTAACCCAAAAGGTTTTTCTTTTAGCAAATCCTATGAAAATAGAGTAAAAGTTTGGTGTTGTGTAGGCAGCAGTGACAGGCTTTCATTCAGATCAAATATAGTTACATAAAACAGCATGAAGGGGAAAAAAGGTTATAATTCCACACATACTTCTAACTCAATTGATTTTCACAATGTCAGAATTTGAAAAGAGAAGGAAATAAATGTCTGTTTCATTTTGATTTTGTAAAATTTCTCAGACACAAACTTGAGATATGCATTCTTACTATCTCAGCACCAGAGAGACACCAAGCAAATAAATTAATCTTCTACAATAATAGTATTAGGATACCTGGTAAAAACTACCTGCTCCAGCTGCTTTTACTATGTCAGAACAACTGCAGTGTTGGGAGAAAGTGAATATATACCTCAAGAAAGAGGCAACTTACAGTAACACTTGTCTAAGCCATGATCTAAACAATCAGATTTCCTTTTGAGTAGCAATGTGTAGGGCTGATGAACTGCTATGCAAGGTGTTAAACTTGTCCCTGGGAAACTTTAGGGTTACACTAAAGGTCAATTTGACCTCTGGGATTTTCCCTGCACCTGAGATTACAGTGATCAGCATTTCTATTATTAGTTGATTGTGTCAGCACTGGCAGCACTATGGTACCGTAGCCACAAGGCTGAAACAGAAAATAAGGAAGGAAATTTCACAATTAATGAAGAACTAATTTAATGAAGTTGCCAAAAAAGTGTTGCATGTGTAAAGGGCAGGGAGAAGAAGAGACTGCAATGGGTCATTGTAGACCTCTGCTTTTCATTTATCTTTTTGATGACTTATTTAATGTATTAATTAATACAGATTGTCTACTGAATGGCCTAGATTCACATTTAATACTAAAATTTAACATAAACTTATTCTACATTTCTTGTCTTGTAGCATGACAACAAGTCTACCTATACATATGAAATGCAGCTGGCATTTGGAGCCCTACACAGTCTGGCAGTCCAACTGAACAGCACTATGAGGAGATCAGAGAATCATGGAATATCCTGACTTGGAAGGGATATCCCATAAGGATAACCAAGTCTATCTCCTGGTCTTGCACAGGACATCCCAAATAATCACACCATGTGCCTGAGAGTATTGCCCGAACACTTCTTGAACTCTGCCAGAATTGGTGCTGTGACCACTTCCCTGGGAAGCCTGTTCCATGTGTCTGAAAGACAAAAATTTGGTGACAAGTTCTTAGCAATAATTCTGAATTAAAGAAGCTCACAACAGCCTGATTTTAAAGATGTTGAGCATGCACGAACGTAAGTTAAAAACAAGAAGGCTTAATACTGCTGGTGACCAGAGAGCTTTTGTTTTCTGTTATATATGAGAGACTTGAACATAAGTGATGAGTTCTGTTTGAATAGTTTGAATACCCCTCAGCAAGTGTCACTCTTATAGTAGCAGAACAGATGGGTAAGCACAGAAAACAGATGACAGTGAGCAGGAAGATCTGGAGAGCAATTTTTCTTGGGAGAGGTAGGAGGAGAAAGAGCAGTTTGGGACTGTGGATCAGGGAGCAAAAAGACCTTAGGGATCTTCGGGTTGTATGATTAGGGATGCTTTTTAAGTGCTGATCCAGGACTTCAGACAGGTTTGAGTCCTGTCTAGCCAAGATGAGGCTGCTTTAATGATTTGCTGTGTGTCTGCTATCCAAAGGAAAGCAAGTGGAACTGGGGTGGCACATTTTTTGATCCTGATGAGGAGGCAACCCTTGCCCTGACCCAGGCACGGTTTACAGGCAGTGGCTGAGTAACCACGGGAATGCTATGTACAGCAGAGTTTGCTCTTAGGGTCTGTGCTGCAGTGAACACAAGGTGTAGCATATAATCTTGCTGCTTGTTTGGTGGGGTTTTACTTGTTTTCTCTCATGTTCTCAAGTATTTCTAACTACTAACTAAACTACTAACTGCGAACTACTACTAAACTGCTAACTAGTTTTACTAAAGTAGAAGGAAATGTAATATTAATTACTTCAAAGTAGAAGTTAAAGTAATACAAGCTTCCAAAAAACCTTGCTTGCTGTTCCTAGCATAGGTGAACATGGATTATCTGCCCAAGAGGGAAGTCTGTTCTCTTGAGGTGAGGAGAATTGAAGTGGAGCAACAAACAGAACAAAGGGTCCTGCTTGAAGCCTATGGAGTTGTCAGATCGTTCCCACCTCAGCAGCTACTTGTGCTGGAGTGTGTCTTGGTTTGAATGACAGATGTCTGCTAACGAAGGCAGGAGCCACCCTTGGAATGAAGAATGTAAACCCCCTCCCTCCGAATTATTATAATTTTGGATTTAAGGGGGCTCTCAGGCAAAGATATGGGAATAGGAATAACTGTTCTTTATTTAGGAGAACTCAAATAAAACAAGCATGCAGTGTTTCAAAACAAACAAACCCACTGACAGAGTCAGAATACAACCTGACACCCTGTGGGTCAGGGTGTTGGTGGCAGTCCCATTAAATGGTGGCTGCAGCCCTCCTGGAGTGGCAGATGTGGCTCTGTTGAAGCACTGATCCTGGAGAAAGGTGCAGCTCTCCACTGAAGTTCCAGTGGAGACAGATGAGCCTGGTCGTCCTCTGGGAATCCAGTGGAAAAGGCTGCTTTGGTGTCCCAAATCTCAGGTTTTTATCCAGGTAGGGATGCTTGGCTCCTCCCCCCGGATGGAGCATTTCCCAATGGGATGATGTAATTTTATCAGTGGACTCAATGGCCCATGAGCAGAAGATCTCTCCCTGGAGGGAGGATGGGTCATTGAAGAGATAAAGAAACTGCCCCAGCTGGTTTCTTATCAGCTGGCCCATTGACAGAAGATTATACCACCCCCACCCCAGTTCCAACAGATGCTGATGGAATACACACCTTTGGTTACATTTTGCACTGCAACCCATGACAGGTGTCTGCAGGAGGGCAACTTTAGCAGATCCCATGAGATTCCCACATGTACTTGGGGTGCGCAAAATGAAATGACATTGTCATTATCCATGTTGTTCACATTAATGCAAGGAGGGGCAAGGGGGAAGTTCTGGAGGCTTAATTTGGGGTGATAGGACTTTACTGAAAGCATCCTCTGAAATACTGCCAGCTCCAGGCATGAAACCATAGACACAGGCAAAAATCCACCATCTCTGAGAGTGAAAGAGATGTTGGGTATTTTAGGAACTGGGAAAACTTGAACAAGAAAAATTAAATGGACTTTAATCATAATACAGCCAGGCTGCTGGCACTAAAACTCACTACATCAGGAAGAGTGCTTACAGTAGGAGCAGAAGAAAAGCTGACAACATAAGAGCTCCTCTTTCAGACTCCTATGTGACCTTTGGATTGTTTGTGGCTAATGCTCAGTGCACCTCTGAGAAACATCGTAGAATAATTTAAGGATAAGCACGACAGATAAAGACGGTGAATTAGGCCACTTTTAGTGCCATTCCACTGGTTCAGGCCAGTTTCAGGTGACAGAGTGAGGGCAGAACTTGCAAATGTTTCTACAGCAGTACTAAAAACCTAAACCCAAAAAGATAGAAGGACTAAAATGCTCAGACCAAACGAAAATCTAATAAGTGCCATGGAGCAGGAGAGTTGGAATTAAATTATTTTTAAGATCAATTCACATCCTAATCACTCTATGATTCCATAAAAGGCATCTCTGACACATAATGGAGAAGAAAAACCAAATACCATGCTATCAAGTAACCAAAATTACAGGAAAAATATGGTAGCAGGTAAAGGCAGAGGAGCTGGATGTGTGGGATGAGTAATATTAAACATAAAAGTATAAAAATATTATGACAAAATTGTCAGGGTACCTAAGAGAAGTCCACAGGACATTTTTTTTCATAATATCCTCCAGCACATAGATATTCAGCTTGAATAGATAGAACCATATAAAAATGAGTTAAGCCATAAAAGGGGTGGAGGTCATGAGAGGGTCAGAGAACAGTCCAAAAAAAAAAAAAAGCAGAAAGACCACGAGAAGCCTGGAGAATATTAAAAGTAGTGGATCAAAAATTAAGATAAAATGTATCAGGATTCAAAAAGAAACAGAAATTTAAGAAAATAACTTGTATAGCTCAATAGGAAACACACTGTTGTGTGGTATTTGTGGGGTTGTGCAGCAAACTGGTTGGTATTTAAGAAATGGGACATTAGTTCAGATAAGGAGAACAGGAAAGCACATAAAACAGAGTGTGTCAAATGTAAAGCAGAAATACTGATAACTTAAAAATAACTTGAAAAGTGCTTTGCTCTCCTTACTGTCCTCCTTCAGATACATTACCATTCAGAATCAGACCAGTTACAGCAGAATGATGGTAAAGGTGTAAAAGGAGTACCTTTAGTGGGGACAATAAGAGGAAGCTTATTTAATTTCCCCGCACTGCTTTGCACAGTTGAAGACATTGGGGAGCTTTTGAGACCCGACACCTTTGCAGCAGATTGGTCAGAAGAGCGAGAGGAATTTGAAGTGAACATACAGGAGCCTCAGACCGAGCAGACAGATTCAGTTTCCATAAGTGACCGAGCCCAGACGGTGCTAACCCCTGAGTCTCGGAGGAGCTCAGACGCGGAATTGCAGCAGTGTGAGGGGACGCGAGCTGGATGCCCGTGTAAGCAGCGGCGCTCCGGAGCATCTGCCGGCCATGGGATGGGAAACACGGCCAGACACAGAGCCCACAGTGGGGAAAACCATCACTGGGCACGTGAACGAACAGGAGCTCTTTTGGGGAAAGGAGTACGGCCTTCGCACGAGGAAAGCCTGGGGCAGAAATCTCCAGTCAAGATAGCATCTCCTGACACTGCTGCTGGAGACAGAGCACAAGGGCACTTTCTAGCCCCACTCTGGCAGTGCCTGAAGAATTCACAGCTCCAACTGCTCTGTCTGCAGTGTCCTATATTCTACATGCTTGTCATTCCATGATAACCCTGCTTTGCCTTTGCTTTTACATCACAAACTGTTGCAAGGCTTATCCATGCAAAGCATCTCTCGTAAGGCTTATCCCATACTCAGTTCTGACTGCATTTGCATTAATACATCCTCTCTAGATATGTCCTTTAATTTGCTTTGGCTTATAAATGGCTTCTGCAGAGTATCCATACAGATAATTTAGAGTTATGTGGCCTATAGCATTTAGCTGTACAGGTTGTCAGTGGTCCCCTTGTCAGACTCAACCTAGTTCTGTGCAAGGTCCTTCGAGACCTCATCCTCTCCATGAGTTTGAAGGAATTAGGAGAAAACCTGCCTCCAAACCTATACAGTAAATTCTCCCTTGCCCAAACCATTTACATGCAAGATCCAACTGCCTGAGTGCCAGTCCTTCTGTGTTTTACCTTGAACTTCACAGGAACTCATTAAACTCTGAAAAAATCCATTATGCTGTCTTGTCTCTTGGCTCCAAATGGGAAATGTACATTGACAGGCAATGTCCTATCACATCATTTCTTAGTGGTTGTAATGACTGCTATGCACAGCTATGAATGTGCAAAAATACACTTAATATCACCATATTAAGGAAGTAGTAATAATATATTACATAAAGTAATTGCATAACACATATATAACACTGACAAATTTATTTAAGTAAATTAAGAATACTGCAGAGGAACTATTTTCCAGCTAACTTGGATTAAAATGCTCACTGTTGGAAGCCTAATTTAAATTTTTATGATTAGATTATGATAACCATTGTGAACTCAGTACTAAAAGTATATAGCCCTAAAAGTCCATACAAGCACCAATTAATCTATCCTGAAATTCTCTGAGCAAGAAAATGTGTTTACCATTGAATATTTTATTAGCTCTTCATTTTAAAAAGGTACTTCCCCACAGGGGAGAGGTTTCTAAGACTGGACACTGAAGAATGCTGATGATGCCACAGACTCCTCACTAATTGTACTCACAAGCAAAAAAATCTTGGTTATTGTCTGCCACCTGGCTATGAAGACCCACAAGCCTCAACCTGAAAAAGCTGTGGTCGTACATTTCCCACCCCTGATTCCATCTCAATGACTAATTACCACTCACTTCCCATTCATAAAGAAAAAAACACCGTTCTACTTTTATTTGCTAGCAATGCACCATATATTTAAGTAAATATTGATTTTCTAATCTCTAAGATAAAGTACCACAGAGTGGCAATTTTGAAACAGTGGTAGTGCACATAGTGACACACGCTCCATTAAAGTGTCCCTCCTCCCCTGTGCCAAGGTTAGTTGTCAGTCTGGGTAGACTAGTTCCCAAATACCTGACTTTTTATCTGATTGCACTCCAAACTCCACATACTTCTTCACACTATGTCTACCTTCTTTTTGTCATTCTTTGACATTGAGACAGACCTTCCCCGCCCTTCATATCACCTTTTATGAAATTGAGTAGTAAATTTGGTGTGCAGGAGCAAAATCTTGTTCTCATCTATGTCCTGCCTGTGTCAGTATAAACACATCCATGGGCTTTATTATGAGGCTCAGTTTATTTACAGATAGACATACAATCTATCAGGTAAGTTGTGTTGACAGCAAATAAAACCTGTTTCAAATATTGATAAATTCCTTCAAAGGTTAGCAAAAATGTTATAGCTTCAACATTCACACAGAAATAGAATATCAAACATTTCCCCAAACAGGGATTTTGCAGCAATAACTTCCTGTGTCTGGGTCTAAATATGAAACAAAAATGCTATCATGAAGAGGAAATGGAACACAAAATTAAATTCAGAAAGTCAGTAATTAGACAACAGAAACTCCCTTCAGTCCAGTCACCTCCCCTCTCTCTGGCCCTATAAAGTACTTTTTGAGTGCATTTTCTCATCCTTTTTAAAAAGTTAAAATTCACAGCTCCATTCCTCACAACTGAATGAATTTTTACCAGAACAAGAGAAACCTTCTCAGTGCATGGTCAACACTTAAATGAAAGAGGGTTTTAGATTTGGCCATAGCCTTCTGTTTCTCTACAGGTAATGTAACAGAGCACCTTTCCACACCAGACCACAGGGCTACCTGACTATATCTGTAAAATCACACACACACACATTTTTTTATCACAGTTGTAGATGGAATACACTTCAATGTTCTCCACCGTAGCAACATTTTCTTCTTTCACTTACAAATCATTTCATATTTTACCAGTAGCACCATAAAAGTGCTTCCCTGAGCATGTTGAAGTGGGTTGGTCACTGGGTGGGTTCATAACAATCCAAGTTCCTGCCAAAGCCAACAAAGGCTTACACTGTGACCATGGCAGATTTATCTAGTGCATAAAGGGCTCCAAATCTCTGTGCTCAGCTATGAAAAAGTTTTTGAATCAGGATCCTATTCAGGAGCTATGGGCTAAGATTCTATCTCTGCTTTTCTGCAGGGAGGCAGAAAGGGAAACATCTGAACCTGCACTTGTAGGGCTGATTTTTAACAGCTCCAAGCCCAGACATAGATCTTGCTGGAGGTAGAGAGATAAAAGTAAAGTCAACACTGGCAGAACAAAACCTGTTCTGTTTGATGAATAAACATAAGAAAGGCATTAGCAGAAAGAAACTAGAACCTAAGGATAACATTAGCCATTGGAAAAAAAAAAATCCTTTATCTATCTTCATAGACAGGGATCTTAACTCAGCATTGACAGTACTGGTACTACTTGTTGGCAAAGTCTTTAGAGTTATTTAATTCCCTCAGAGCTTAGGGGCCACAGTTTTTTAGGGAAGCCTGAAATGACACTTCATTTGTAATTCACCCTATTTGCTTTCAGTTGACCCAACTTATTAAAAAAAATTCCAAACTTAACTTTAAAAATACTAAGACTAAACAATGAGATAAAACTTGTTTGCGTCATGTCCCTCCCTTCCAGAACTTTTTACCATTTTCTTTTATTTGTTGTTTGTTTTAGAGCTTGTAAATCAGTAGGATATAAAACATCTGTGACTGGGTAACATGGAAAGGCAGATACATGAGATGACTATTACTTCATTTGGGACAGAAGAAGCAATGAGGCTATCATGAGATGCAATTCCATCCACTAGGTAAGTGATGAAGAAATGGGCATCCAAAGCCTGAAGTCAATCCGAAAAAGTATGCAATTTCTACTTTCTAAAATCTGTAGTCATAATGCAATAAAAAGACCAATTGAATAAGCACATACACTAAATGCTTCTGCTCTGGTGATGAGCTGCCTGTTGTGTACAAACTCTATTTAGATGACAGTGCTGTTACTTGATGTAGCTGTTATGCTGCAAAATTTCAAACCCAGTAAGGCAGAGAAGGTAGTTCAAGTTCACATATTCACAGATTCACAGATAGAATAACCTATTCTGATTTTTGTGCGAGAGCAACTCACTTCACTAGGGAAATTAAAAAGAGCAGTTGAGAATCAAGGTCCACATTATCATTCTACAAGCACTAACAAGGACATGTAAGTATGATATCACTATGTCCCTCTCCAGCTATGTATCAGCTGGCTGTCAGCTGCACTAAAGCACACAGGAGTTTTATTTTCTAATGATGCCGTTGATTTTTTTGTAGTAATACCAGTAGCAGTAGTTGTAAAAGTACAGAAGGTCTCATATTTGATCAGGGTCAGACTAGGCCAGACAAAAAACAACACAGAGAAATCAAACTCTTGCCTGAAAGAGTTTTTAGATTAATAAAAGAAGAGAAAGAGGAATGTAATATGAATGCAAGCAAATTATCTGCAGAATCAGTGCAAATTCACTTTGCAGCAAGGAAGAAGCGAGAGGTAACAAGGACCAGTCAAATCTGGCTGCTGTGATGGGTGCTCCACAGCTGGTGAACACTATCAGACATCTGCCATTGCCCACATGTGAATTCAGCTCAGTGGCACAGCGATAAGTACAGGAACAAACACACTCCTTGCTTTCAGGAAGAGTTAGAGAAGCAGCATGAACTCTACAGGGTCTTGAATAATCCTTTATTTGGGCAAAACAGAGCACCCCCAGCTTCTGTGCTCAGCAGTGTCAAACAACTGGAATAAATTACAATTGCACTGCTTTGCACAGAAAAGGAAAGGATCGTAACTTTTATGACTCTAAGGATTTTTAGATTAAAAATTAAATTATACAATAAGCAGAAAATATTAAAAGTACACATGGGGCCCATCTGCTTGGAGAGCAGGTGGATGTCTGACCTCCGTAAGGTTTCAGTGGTAAAGCTGATATACTGTAGTTACCATTGATCTCACTGTCACTGTGTTATTGAAGAGCTGTAATGCAGTAATCATGTCACAGCAGCTAGGAAGCAAAGGAGTATCTCATGTGTATAAGGAGTTTCAGAATATACTTGATCATAAACTTGGCGTATAATTTGTTACATTCTCTGTGCCTCAGACTTGGTCTTATTAAATTGAGCAGGAAAAATATTGAGTAGCTTGGACAGGTGTGAGTGAGCAAAGACTGATCTGGTGACCTTCACCATACACCTGGGAAAGATATATCTAAACAAATGTGAAAAAAAAAAAGTCAAAATGTCTACAGGAGGATTTTAACTTAGGTAAGTGTGTGAAATGCCATGTCATTTTGATGCCTTAAGTTTTAGCTTTTGTATTTTCAGATTCTGCACTGCATTAGTGTATAACTCTGTATAGAATGCTAGTTAGATTTCTTCACATTTGGTCAGACTAAACAATCCTTCTAGGCCTGAGAACCAAGGTCATCATCACAGCCTCAGGCCCGAAAAGTATTAACAAAAGTGCATTAGGGTGAGAAGCAAACTGGGGGAATGTGGCTTCATTAACTGAAGCAATAATTAGACAATTACCGTCTGATATGCAAATACACCAAACATATCCATCTGAGAAAACTCGTGACGGTTGCCCATCTCGGGTGTAGCCTCTGCTAGGCTTTTGCACTGCCCAAGATGCATCCTTCCAAGGCCTTTTAATAAATACTCACTTTATTCTCTAGCTCTGTCTAGCCCCAGTTCTAGGTAGCCAGTCTGAGGCATCAGTTTGTCCTCTGGCTTGACAGCACCAAGGCTCAGGGATTCATTTTTGTTCTTTGCAAGAGGTCTCACACATTTTCTCTCTTTTATGCAAAGGCCTCCTGGCTGCAAAATGTTGACAACTGGCCAGTTGCAAAAGATCTTGACCAGTGTCTTCTGAGAAGCATTTTTTGGCTACTAGAACACATCCAGGATGCATGTGCTTGGTGTCATCCCAGATCATCAAGCTCACAGGAGTTAAACCTTTGCTAGTGCTTCCTGGTGAGTTACTGATTCTTGCTGGAGGTTGTTCCATATAGCTTGCTACCTGTTGACTTCAGAGTCCTCCTCCCTTCTGCTCCTTATCCCCATCCTGGGAGTCACCTCATCTCTGCAGAGTGCTCCTCCTCATCATCAGCTCTTCCTGCCCACATCAGCACCACCCATAGTCAGCCTTGAATCCCCTTCTCCGTCACACAGAGACTTCCTGCAGCCATGTAGCAAGCAAGGAAAGGTGTTAGAAGGGTAGTACAGCACTCCATGGTTTGTCACCCTGCTTGATAATGAAATGGGAGTCCACATTTATCCAGAGCCTAAGAGGACTTCTCATTATTAGGACAGAGTCACTTCCACACAGTGAACCAGTAGAAGACATGAAGATATATTTTAGTCTTATCCTTAAAGTACTGCAGTCATAACCATGATCTTTTTAAGTCAAAAACCTGTAATAATCACATTGTTGAAATTAATGTCTGTTCTTATATCCAGCTCCCTCACACAGATCAGCCTGAAAGGTGCTAGACTCCAATCTGGGTTTTCTGATTAGAGATTTTTACTGCTGTAGACTGGGTGATAAATTATGTTTAAAGTGTCGTTAAGTACTTCTTCTAACAATGATAGATGACAATACTTAATAGTTACAGGGCAAAAAAAAAAGCTAATCAAAACCCTGCTTTGATCCCAACTAATTCAAGTATGGGAGCTTGCCTTTCCATCACAGCACATTTCTGGGAGGATTCAGAGCTGAGTTGTGGACATTTGTGATGCAGTGCTTCTACAGCCAGCCTTGCCTCAGAGTTGCATTCTAAATAAATCAAAATTATTTTTCCATCCTCTTTTCACTTACCATATATGTAACCAAACCACCTGCTCATAGTGACAGAAGAAATATTTTCACAAATATTTCTCGATGTCCCCAATGTTTCAGGCATTAGAGATGCTACTAAAATATCCTATTCTATTAATTTATTCTTAAATTTACACATTCATTCAGTTCCCATCTGTTCATCTCTACTATGTCATGCATTTCTCCTTCTGAGGCTGAATTGTTCTTGTCATCCATAATTTGCTTCTCCCTGGCAGAGGTGAGGGAATAAGTTGGAGTATACAATGAGAAGACAGACACTACAAATTAAAATAATTATTAATATATTTTCACTATTTTATATGATGAAGAGCACTTATATAGCATATAATGAATACAAAAGGATGCTTCAGAAAGTGTGTGGAGAAGGTAAGAATGTCAGACCCTAAAATCCATACCAGAGCCGGCTCAGGGGGGTTTGTCCAATTTTCCAAGCCCCTTTATTTATGGTAACATACCCCCAAACTCTGCTCATGTTTCATAATGTGAATATAATATTACTGAAAAAAAAATTGCAGAAAAATAGTATGTGAGACTAATATTCCATGTCTTACTAGAATGGAGTTGCTAAAGAAATATTTCATTTTCATTAGACTAGGCTTTTCAAGATTAGAGAACTAATCTATACAGTTTTACCCAACATTAAGGTACTGAAATTTATTCCACTCACAGAGTTAAGTGTCAATAACTGAAGAGAAGTTCTTAGCTCTATTCATTCCCTTCTAGGGGCTGTCAGATGAACTTAGTGTTTGTATGAGTACATCTACAATTAATGTGCCCTGGAAGAATGCAGAATGATTACAAGCAAAACACAAATCATAGGAAGAATGTTGAATATCTCCACTTAAGCAGAATTCTGATTTCCACCAAGTAGAGAAAAGTTCTTGCAAGACCATATAGGAGCTCTAGGGAAAAAACAAAATTATTTGTTTTTTATGTTATGTTTTTTGTTTTTAATGTCACGATTAAGGAATAGTTAACAGAGAACAAGAGTTTTGCTATCCTGCTAAAAAGAGATGCCAATAGATGGCTTCTATCAAATTAAGTTTAAAAATACCTAAAACACCTTGTTCAGTAGTTAACTTGACCCTTTAGCAAGAACTAAATCCTTATAGATCCCTTCCTGAGAATTTTGCCATTAACTTCAAGCAGCAAGAGAGCTTATTGTCTTCCACTATTTTGCTCAAACCAACTTTCCTTTGGCTCCCCTGGCTGCACCTTGTTTTAGCCAAGCTCATTCCTGTCCACTTTTGCTACCACTGTGGTCACAAGCCCCCTGACCTGATGCTCAGCCTTATCTTTGTAACTCTCTTTCTCTGCTGTGTGCCTGATTGCCATAAAGCTGTGGCCATCACCACGTTTTTCCAGTCCTTTCTGCACTCGGAGCTGCCAACATGATGCTTCACTGAGGAAAGCAGAAAATTCACGTGACACAGTAGAATGACTCAGCCAGCATGTTTCCTTCGAGTACCTGCAGCAGCTGGATGCTGAAAGGGACCCAAAGAAACATGCTGAAAATGCAGACCAGCAAGTCACACTAGATGTGGGATATAATGGAGCATGGTGGCTTAGGGGCTCATAAATAACTGCTATACCTCCTTCACCACTACATTTTGGTCCCACAATAGAAGTCTATTAAAGATAAGTAATTATCACCACACCTCCCCAGGAAGCTTTCTCCACAAAATGGCCCTCAGACAGATTAATGCTCCCTTTTTCTGCAATAAAGTCTTGATTTTAAGTTTTTTTCATACGATTAAGGAGCACTGTAAAGCATTTTTATTATCTTTTTGCTCAGACTGAGAGACAATTATTGTGTTGTTAGTATATACAGCAACCTATTCAAGTATTAGTCATTTTCCTTGTTATTAGCTTCTGCTTTAAATTGCTTGATAAAAAATTATGGCCACATTTGTGATCCCACAGTGTTTGTTTTCTTTTTTTATGGCATGGCAACGCAAATGAAAAGAGACAGCTAATGGCCTGGGGAGGAAGACATGTGGTCTCAACAGGAAGGCTGCAATGACAGGTATGAACACTCATTAAAGAGGTAGGGTGAGAGCACATTGATTTTCCAAAGAAAAATACTTTTTTATCCTTCCAAAGATATCTTCCTGTAATTATCTGGTGCTGTGTTCATTCGATACGTGTTAATTGGAACAAGTTTTTATTTGCACAGGTGGCAGCTCAGACTATTCTCTCACACTGTAACAGCATCAAGTTACACAAAACAGAGAATATGCAGCACAGCTTCTGCCCTTCACAGGACCACAACTTTATGTACAAACAGCCAGAGGTGGCCAAGAGGCTGACAAGACTGTCACCAGGGTCCCAAATTGCTAAGGACATATTTGTGAACACAATAACCAGGATTATGTCTATTCTAGTAAATGAAAGGGGCCAGGGAACATTCCCAAGCCTGGAGGCCCACTGGCACAGCACAACTTTATCCTTTTGGTTAAACTCTCATCTTCAGAAACAGAGCGACTGCATTCAGGCTGTTCCCTGGGAACTGTCCCTGGTTTGTGCTGTCTCTCCAGACCTACCTCAGCATATTCTTGGAAAGCAGTACTTGCAGCAGGTCAAGGCTCTGCTAGGACTGGGCTAACAGCTTAACAGTGAACACGGCCCTTGCACGTGCCCACAGCCTGAGACTGTTTAGTTTACAGTTTAAAGGCATAACCATGGAAACTCCTCTGAATAATTGTACAGAAGATGCTCATGGATTAAAAATAAATCCAGTACTATATATTTGCAGTGGGATGTGCACTTACAGAGATTTGTAAGAATTTGATGGATTGTAGCCGTAAAGTGCTGCTTACACTGTGAAAATGAATTATATCTGTGCTATCCTATCATCTAAACAGTTTTTAGAAATTATAGGTCCTCTTATGTAATGGATAAGAGAACTTAATTGCTTAATGGTGACTTTTAAGAAATCAGGATCCCTCAAGAAATAGTAAATAGCAGTCACCTTGCTTTTATGCCCTCCTTCAGTAATAAGGAGTGAACAGCATCGTGGGTAGGAAATCACACGCTGTGTCCAGTTTACATCAAATCAAATAAGAAAGTCAAGAAAAGTGTCCAGATTTCTGCTCAGACTGCACAAGTTTTCCCAAAACACTGTGCCTGTAGCCTCTGCACAGACACATCAGCTGTGCCCTCTCATCCTCTCACTGACCCTGCCAGCATGACCAGGGGGTTTATAATGACTAACTAACCTGAACTTGTGTATGCCAGGAGTTACAGCACTGCCCCGCTTCAAAGCCTGCAGTCAGAGCTCAGCTAGAGCAAATCTTTGCATACACAGATGCCTTTGCTGCACATTTCCAGTGATGGAGAGTAGCTATGCACTCAGGTGCCAGCCTGGATACACTGCATCTGATAACTAATCACAGATTGCTCAGATCCTTTCTGCAGCCACCCATGAGATCGACATGCTGTATCCAAGCATGCAATCTTCCGTAGTAATGCTTGGAAAATTGCAAATCTAGCCAGGTCAATTAGACAACAGGTTTATTTGCTGATTTCTGTTGATCTTTCTCTCTAACAAGTATTATCTCTGGGCATCCTCAGTACCTAGCTTCACACACAGTATTTATGCAATTAGATGCACAATTTCCCCTTTTGATTTTAAGCATACATATAAATTGATATTCTCATTCACAAATAGATATATAGGCACAAATAATCTCCTTTTAGTGTGAATAGCCTACTATTGCCAAGTTTGCTTACGCTTACATCTGTAAGCTAACTGATAAATCATTAGTCATGCTTCATACTGAGGGATGTTTTTCTGGGAGTTCCTTTAAACTCCACTTTTGGACCTCCATGCAGTCAGACATTTTTTTGTTTTAATAGCAACACCAGAACTACATTACTTCCATAACCAAGACTGGCAGCCAACATCACAGTGCCTTAGAATAATTCAGAGGAGGGTCTAGACTACTCTAAAAGTAGGGTCTACACTGCATTCAGATCAGGCTGCTCACGGGTTCATCCTGCTGGGTCTTGGAAACCTCCAAGAACACCTTACAGTTTTTAAACTGTTACCATGGGGGGAAAAAGATTCCTTCTTTCAGTACATCCCCATTCTTTGTCACACTCCCACCTGCCCCACTACAAAGTAGGATAGGATAGGATAGGATAGGATAGGATAGGATAGGATAGGACAGTGCAGGACCATAACCAATAACCATCATCTAGTTCAGCTACCTGACCAATTCAGGGTTGACCAAAAGTTAAAGCATGCTGTTAAGGACATTATCCAATGCCTTCTCTAAACACTGACAGTCAAGGGGAATCAACCAATTCTCTAGGAAACTTGTTCCAGGGTTTGATCTCTGTTGGCAAAGAAATGCTTCCTTCCTAACATTCAGTGCAAGCCTCCCCTAGCACAGCTTTGAACCATTCCCACATGTCCTGTCTCTGGATACCAGGGAGATCAGCAGTGAAAAAGCCAAGATCCATCTCCCCATTTCCTCAGCACAGGGAGCTGCTGTTAGGTCTCCCTAAAGCTGCCACTGCTCCAGGTTGAATAAGCCTGGCTCTCCAGCCTCTCTTCACAGGTCAGGTACTCCATCCATCACCACATTGGTGGCCCCCTCAACTCACTTCAGTTTACTGATGTTTTTCTTCATTAGAGGGGACAAAACAGGACTCACTAGATGTGGTCTAGCAAATACCAAGTAGAAAATAAATAAACCCTTCCCTGTGTGTTGCAGTGTGTGCTTTATTTGATAATTTATATTTCTGATTGTTAGAGGTTTCTCTCTATGTTCCCCCACATTTTCCCTAAGTTGGTATATCCCTAAGGTGTACCCTCCCTTTGTGATAGAATGTTCTTTGTCAATCCCCAGAATGCCAGCCCCAGCTGTTACCCTATTTGGTGTTTCACCACCTTTTGTTCCAGTACCTTCCCTGCCTATCATTATTAGCCCCCCCCATGTTCCAGCACCTTCCCTGCCAATCCATC
>VYXF01009199.1:1352911-1363929 GCA_013397295.1 Polioptila caerulea | reverse complement strand
GTGAATGACCCAAAACACACTGAGTATAAATTACATCATTGCTCATTGCCAAAATTTAGGCCTAGAAGAAAAGACAAAGAAAAGAACAAAAAGAGATACAAAACGAAAGGTCAAATGATAAGCTTATGTAGCAGGCTAGTTTAAGTATGTAAGTTCCACCGCAATTTAAGATCATTGTCCTTAAGTGTTGTTATTTCAGTTTTAATGATGTTTACCTTGTTTCTGTATGTGCTTGTAAAATATGATACACCAAATGATCTCACGAATGTGGAAAACTAATCTGCTAGTGCAAAAAGAAAACGGGGGAAATGTGGAGAATATTGCTAAGTTAAAGTGCAGACCAAGGTCAGAATGTCCTTGGTGGGAGAGAAGTAAACAGGGGAAAGCCCCTCTGAACGAGATAACAAGGTGCAAGCACTCAGCTGTAGCTGCTAAGCAATCACAGCACTCAGCTGTAGCTGCTAAGCAATCACTAGCAGAATAGCCAATCACGAGCCCTGCTTTGTAAAGGGTATTTAAGCAGAGAGTTCTGTTCAATAAATGAGACCGTTGGATGATCAAAAGTGGTGTCCTGGTCTCCCTTCTCTGACACAGTCCCCCCTGACCACTGGATCTGGAACTAGCCTGGGCTGACCATTATCGGACTCGGTGTGTCACATGTGTGCTCTGGCTCTGCCCCTGTTCCTACAGCCCGGTGTGCTGGTGCCTTCTCTCCGTGTCAGCCTCCCTGTGGTTCTGTGCTCAGCTTTACCACCAGCAGGAACTGCAGAGACTGTCCTGCAGAGCTGCTCCCAGGCAGGCACTGCCTGCCCTCTGCTATTGCAGGGGCTCATCCTTCCTAGCAGCAGCAGTTGGCAGTTTGTCTTGTAGCGGTTCAGGAAGTTCATGTCAGCCCATATTTCTAGGCCTCTGAGCAGCAAACTTGCCTGAAATCATTGCTGATAACCTCAGTTTGTTATCATCCATAACATATTGTCTGCCTTGTCTCCTGGATCACTGACAAAAGAATACTGGGTCTGTGTGGCAAGGGTTTGGCAGTGATGGGGATACAGGATTGGCTTCTGTGAGGAGCTGCTAGAAACTTCCCCCATGTCCACCTGAGCAAATGCCAGCCAGCTCCAAGATGAGCCCACTCCTGAACAAGGCAGAAAAAAACTGCTGCACAATAGCAGCGGGAAGAGAGGAATGAGAAAATGTGAGAAGAGCCCTGCAGACCCAAGGTCAGTGCAGAAGGAGGGCCAGGAGGTGCTCCAGACACCGGAGCAGAGATTCCCCTGCAGCCCCTGTTGCAGCCCATGGTGAGGCAGCTGTGCCTTGCAGCCCACAGAGGTCCACATTGAACACAACTCATTAATTACTGAGCCAAACAGTGACTCAATCTCATACCTCACCCCATCAGCCTGTAATATCCCAACCTGGATAGCTGCAAGGAAGGTGTCACAAATGATGTCAAAAGCCTTGCTAAACTCATGAGCAATTCTGGGCTTTTATTGTTTAAAGAATCAAAATATTCCCTTCAGCCACAGCTTGTTTAGCATCCCATATTCCTTTCAGAGTTCTTGCTCTGAGATTAGATTTCCTCCTCAGCCCGTAGCCAGGTCATTATTTGATCGTCAGTATAACCTTAATAACTTTGTCATTGGTGCTGTTTAAAATATGCATTGCTGGCTGGAACCCAGTTCATTGAAATATCAAGACTACTGTGTTTCTATGACTTGCTCTTATATTCCTCCTAGCATGTTATGTTACATTTATTATGGAGCTGCCAATCAAACAAAGAAATGGATGTGTTTGCCTCTTTGTCACTGCTATCATCTGCTCTGGATAATGCATCCTTTACAAGAATCACCAGGAGCTACAGTTCAATGAGGTTTTGCTTTAGTTTCTCCAGAAGCACATTAGATGCTACACAGTAGCATCACTGCACTCGAATACAACACGGACTGGAGGCTTTCCACAAAATATGTAGTTAATTCTTCCTGCTAACAGCCTCTCTGTTGGCATTGGTACCTATTCATATTTTTCTGTGTTGTGCTCTACCTAAAAGTTATTATCTCTGTGAACTTACTTCTCTCCTACTCCTACAGTTTTGTCCAGTTTGCTTTGTTCACTGTGAAACCAGAGGAGGAGACATTTTCCTTGACTGTAAAAAAAAAAGCAGAGACATTCTGTCTTAAAGAAATGTTTATAGGCAGGATGCTAAAGACAAGTTCTATATTTTCTTTCTCATTTCCAATTTAATTGTGTGATTATACATATATATATATATACACACACATATATTGTTGACAATGAGTAATGATAGTAGTAGCTTCTTCATCCCAAACAAAATTTCCAGGGAAACATATGATCTGCTAAAACAGAATTCATCACCCTCCAAATTTGGATCTTAGGTCAAGAAGTGTCACTTAAGAACCATTTACATCAAATCAAATAAGAAAGTCAAGTAAAATGTAATTTCAAGAGCAGAACCATATACTTGTTCATCTGAATCACATTTATAATGCACAAGAGAAAAATAAGTTTCTCATTTCATTTCCCATTAATGTTTTTATCTTCAGCTTTATGAGAGTTCTGATGGTTCTGGTTTAGCCTGAGTGGTGTGGGCTGACCCTGGCTGGGCCTAAGGTGCCCACCAATGTTGACATTGACAGCATTTGTCTTCCTAAGTCAGAACTGCACGTGATGGAGTCCTGCTCCCCTGGAGATGGCTGAACACCTGCCTGCCCATGAGAAATGGTGAACAAATTCCTTGTTTTGCTCAGCTTGCATGTGAGGTTTTTGTTTTACATATTAAATGGTCTTTATCCCAGTCCTAGAGTTTTCGTACTTTTACCCTTCCAAGTCTCTAACCCCATCCTACCAGTGGGGAATGAGCAAGGGGCTGGATGCAGGTTAGCTGCCTGGCAGGATTAAACCATTGCACTTCTCAGTGATTTCAATTCTATATTCCATTCTAGTGTTTTCTCTAAATCCCACCATGAACTTTTGTGTTTGGAACAAAATAATGAATTTTACTTTCTCACTATGACACCACTGGGGCAGAGGAACTGCTCCTTTTCCTCTCAACAAAATAAAATAAAACCAGAGCACAGAACAGTTTCCAATTCAAAGATATGTCTGAACTTTCTCCATTTTCACATAAGATGCCCAAGTGTATGGCTTCACTAATTTAATTCCCATTTGCTTCGCTGTAATATACCCTTTGTAAATGTTAGAAGTCCATCTGCTTGTTTTTCCATCAGAGCCTTGGCATATTTCCAGCTGCAGATGTGGCAGCTCCAGTGCAAAATGAGAAACAGTTCAAACAGTCTTATTTCCAGACCAAATGTGAAAGCTTTTTCCCTTAAAGGAGAAACTATATATCCCAAATCAGTATTTTGTTAACAGGTCCATAAATAAGGGCACTAAACAGGGCAGGCCCATCAGAAATGGACAAAAACCATGAATCTGGGAGCCTTCTTAGAGGGATCTCCTGCTCTCAGTAACTTAAACAGTCACATTTCTTCACCTCTAATTCCAAAGATATTTTGATAAGGAGAAAACTAAGATTAAACTTCAGATGTGAAGGATGACCCCAACAGTGTGTGTCTGTAGGGGATAGTTTTAGTCATATTTTGCCACATGAAAAAGCAAACTTCACAATCCCCACTCACATTCCATGGAGGGATAAAATCCCATTTTACTGAAATAAAATCTTTAATGTATTATTTCAGAGAAGGATGATGTGATTTGCAGGACTGTAATATCTGTACATACTCAAATTCCTTGTAAAATCAAGCAACTTGGATTTTTTTGTAGTTGTGCTTTGGAAACCACCAATGCTGGGGGAAGGAAGGATTCCTGATGTGCAAGGTGCTGGGCACAGCTCTGACCTTCCCAAAGCTTTTTTTCATTTAGGTGAAACTCCACCAACATAAAACCTCTTCCCTCAGCCACCTGGGAGGCCCTGAAGATGCAGCTGACAATCCAGGTCTGAACTGCATTCCTCAGCTGCTGGTCTCCTTTAAGATGGCATGAATCAGGAAATAACTCTTGGAATCAGTAAAGCTTCACTGATACAACACTGGAGTAACAAGGTCCCCAGAGTACACAGACTAGACTATTCAACCATAATTACATCCACAAAAGCCCTTGGCCCCACTGCGTTGCCCTTTCTGACAGGAGCAGGTTTGTACCTTCCATGTCTCTCCTACCTCTGCCAGGCAAGCTGTACAAATGCAAAAACCTTTCAGGGTGAATGCAGAGTCCTTTGTAGAGTTCTCTTGGCAAAAACCATGGGCAGCAGAACAGGAACAAAATAAATTGCATGGGGAGAAGACAGCAGTTTCATGGGGAGACCGCAGTACCTCTGTGATTTTCTGGCACAAGTACCACTCCTGGACAGAACCAGGAACAGAACAGCGCTGGCCTGCCCTAGGGACAGAATCTTCACTGCTCCAGTACTGTTCACTTGGCTGAGTAAAGGGTGGAGAAGTGCCATGCACTTCAAAATGACATACTCATCCAGAGCATTGTATAAATCAGTCTAGGAAATATTAAGGAAAGCAATTTAATCTCAACTGCAATCTTTCCCTCCACTCAGTATTTACAGTCCTCTCTTTCTCCATGCTGTGTGTTGGTTTCATGTCTCCAGCTGTTACTCCAGGTTTTGTGAAAGCCTGCTTTCCTCCAAAGCTCTGCTTACAGCACTTTTTCAGAACAGCAGCTGAAGTTGCTTCTTCTTGGTGTGCATCTTAGAAGAAATATTTTCCAAGATTGTTTTTAAGATCATTCTGGTCTTTCACATCTACTTCCAGCCCCTCCATCTCTCATTCATCTGGGAAGCCCCAACCCCACTGCTAACTGTCTAGAGGTTCAGTCATGTTCATAAGGCCAGTCCTAAAGAACCATCCCTGATACACAACTTTCTCAGAACCCCCCTGCTGCCATTCTCTATTCAAACTAGGCTAGTTAAAAGTAAAATCTCTGTACTTTTCCTCTCAAACAGCACCCCCTTCTGTATGGAAAGTATTCAGCTCCACAGCAGAGACTGACCCAGAAGTGCCCTTTGCAGAGACTATCAGATGTTTCAGCTCTATCAGCTGGCTTTATTGGCCACTGAGGTTTTTATAGACTTTCAACATGGTGTATTTTTTACGATTTTATGACCTCTTATAAATAAGACAATGGTCATTTTCTATTGTTTTAGAATGGCTTCCTGTCTGGTAAGGATCAGGGAACAAAGTGGGTTACATAACTTGCAGCTTCTAGAGAATCATTGGAATGACAGGGCAGGAATACCTGAGGCAGAGACTGCTTGAGCTCTGCCTCGAATAAAAAGTGGTCTTTAATTCTGGGAGCATACACAAGCATCACTTTTCAAATACAAAATTCCTCCCACTAGATACTGAAAATTGGACAAAAGCCAGAAGCGATAAACAGAAGACAGCACTTGTTCTTCCCTCAAAGAAGGTCTGATTTGGAAGAAGTGGAATACAGCCCTGATAAATCTCCCTTAGTTCTGGAGGTGCAATATGTCAGCAGGGTGAGAGGGAATGGGCAGGAGAAACAGCACCTAAAAGAGCCACTAGTTATTGTGGTCAGGATCATGCAGCTGAAGGTCAGACAGTCAGTCTGGAAGTAGCAGTAGAGAAGACAAGCAAGGGAGCACAGTGAGAGGCGATGGGATATTAGAGTTAATAGAAAGAAGCCTTTTCACAGAGCAGGAGGACTTCTACAAACTGCAGATTAAAGCCCACTTTGCTGTTTTGAAGAGATAAAGCTTGTTGACTTGATGTACATAGCAGCTGTAACATGCACAAGAGCAGCAGACAGACTACATGTCAGGCACAGAGTCTGACTAGGCAGCAATATAATTTTCTTTTGCTTTCCTTACTGAAATATTGCTGGAAAAGGATATTATAAATAAATCCATGCAGGAAAAAAAATTATATTTTCATATCTGCTGCGTTAGTGATATTTTTTCTTTGAAGAAAATCCTTACCTAAAAAGACATAGTTAACAACGGCAAGGGGAAAAAGGTGTGCTTCTGGTTTTGTATTTGACACATGCTAAAATTGCAAGACAACATAGAGTTGAGTTGAAAATCAAATGTATTCTGAGAACTTTCTGGAGTCTAAAGTGAAGAGAAATAGAGGTTAGCATAGAAAATAAAGGGTTTTTTTCAGAGGTGAAGGTGAAAAGCAGGAAGTAACTTGGTGGAGAAGTTTGAGATCAGCTTTGTTGCTGAAGCTTTCCCGTGAAAAAGATCAGACTTATGGAGGTCTGGATGAACTCTATGGATGTCAAAGGAAAAAAAAGCACCCTTTGAAGAAAAAAGGAAGACATGTGGCATATTACTTCAACAGTATGAATAATCTTCAGGCACAAACTCCTCTCACATGATGCTTGCTTGAGGATTATGTTTCATTTAGGTCCCTTTCAATATTATCCCTCAGAATAATTGGTGATTTCCCCACCAAAATGCAGTGCTACCCGAGCAGATGATGAAAGAAGTAAGCAGAAGCAGGAGGACACAATGGGTCCTTCATTTCCAGATGTGCACATCCCCCAGTGAGCCCCAGGTCAGACTGCATCTTCTTTCTTTTGATTGTCATTTCACCCTTTCATCATCGCTTTTCCCTCCATCTTCCCTCTCTCACAGACTGGAAAAGTACCATTTTTGTGGGTTTTTTCCCCTGTGTTTTCTTACACGTTGATATAATCATATTGGTCACTTTTTTCCTTCTTCATTCCTTCAGAGGTCTCCAGAACACTTCTGCTAGACACTGTTGGGCTGTCTTGTGAAATGATCTTTGTTTTCAGACTGACAAAGGGAAACAGTGGTTCTGTGACTGCAGAATACACTGTAAAACAGAAAAGTTCATTAAACCCCATTTAGAAAAGTTGGAAAAGTAGAGCACAAGCCTCTCCTTAGGTCGACAACAGCCCCTGGGTTTTTATGATCCACCGAAAATGAAAATAAACCCTTTTGTTTGGAATATGGGATTTATGGTCTTTCCCTGCTTACCTCAGGGGAGTTTTGTGTCAGAATACAAATCTGAGCCCATCTTTCCCTGAGACCCATCTCTCCCTGGACCAATCTCCTTTAATGACTTATCCAAGGAAGAATTTTTCATGTACATGGCTGTTGATTCCCCTGCCTTACCTAGGGTCTGACAGATAAAAAATGAAACATTTAACAGCAGACAGGGCAATAATTTAGATATGGCTGGGATTTATTTTAAAACAGAACTACCTCTTTGTTAAGCATCACTTTGAAGTCCTCAGTCCTTTTTCTTTCTTTTTCCCTATAAGTTCTACCTATCATATGCATTTTTTAGCAACTAGGAAATGCTGTGGGTTTTAACATATATAATTTAGGTAACATGAGACAGCTTTGTTTTAACTGAGCACCCACCCAGACTTACATGAAACACCAGGTTTCAGATAAATCCAATTTAAAGTAGGCAACTTTAAAAAAAGTTCAGACAAAAATTGTCCTATTTTTAGCACTAAATTTCCCCTGTATTATTCAGGATATAATTCAATAAAATCTGTACAAAATGAAAATGTGATAACTGGGGTGATGCAACACTTTTGTAACAACTAAGCATACTAACTATACTTAAACATAAACAATTTTCTGCTGAAAAAGTACATTTTTTAGAGCAGTTGTAATTCTCTAGGCTTTCATTCAGAATAAATGTTAGGGACCATATCACAATGATAAATAAGCAATATTTAATAAATAAGCACAACGAGCACTAAAATATTAATATTATTCAGTCTAATTTCCTTTGATTTTGACATAAAAAATTTTGAAAGTCACAAAGTAGATCATGGTTGTGTGTCACCTGATTGCATCTAATATAAATCTAGATAAAAGGTTGTATCATTTTTCATATCTCAACTTACTTAGAATGCTTTTTGGCTGCTGACACATCCATTGCTAGATTGCAATGATCAATAAAAGCAAAGAAAATGCTGAGATATTAGAATCTTTAAAATTCCCCTAGTCAATTTTTCACACAGTACTTAGTACCCAAGTTTTATGTCTAAACTTGACCAGCCATAAATGTAATTCATATGATAATGAAATGTCAAATAAGTCTTGAGTTAGAGATCTAGATATTTAAAGTACCTGATTTCATTAGGAAGCCACTTCTTAAAGACATAGGGAATGATCAGATGCTCTACACATCTACTGTCAGCATTCAAATAGAAAAGTATTTGTTTAACTAGAATTTAGCTTCCTCCTCATAAATCACTCTCCAAGAGCACTAACATCTCATTACCAATTTACACTCACACATTATATTATCCTGTAATGAAGATGAAGCCTATTAGAACAGACAGTTCACCACAAGTTCAGATGCTGAAGAAAAACAGTGATGGATTGCCTGGAAGGAGGGAAAAAAATCTGGTTTGCAGATGTTAGGCTTGTTGATTTGACATCCTGCAAGACCTGGGCAAATTTGTATCAGACAAATTCTCTGATACACTTCTGGTTTTAGCCCAGAACCTGCCTGGAATCCAAACTGTGTTAGAACTGTCACTTGTTGCCAGAGGGAAAATTGGACTTTTTGTGCATCAGAGTGGTAATCAAATCAAAAAGACACATCTTTATGCCACTAGATACATGAAACAACTCAACAAATTTTATTTAATTATAATTATTTTAGACACTGGAACAAAAATAAGGATGAGGTAGTTTTGCTCAAAATAAGAAAGGTGCTGGTACAGCATGTAACCCCATAATGCTCAGGTTTCCAGCACAGAATGCATAAAGCATTTCACAACACCTATGCAGTAACAATGAGAATTTAGCATCCTGACAAATACTGCAGCAAAAATGTAAGTTCAATGATAACATCAACAATGTAGAGAACAATTGACACATCCAGGGAATTGTAACCAGACACTTGGAACTTGCAGGAGTCCCTTCAGCTACTAATAGTGAGAATGATAACATGAACTGAGATACAGTTTCAATCCAAAGAAGATGAAACTATAGGAAAAGGAAAGCAAGTATGATGATGTGGAAACCTGTTTACACTATCATCTTACAGCTGGAAGTCATAGAAATTACTGAGCTGAGTTTGCTTTGCTTTGCATTGTCACCTGGGGCTGCAGCCAGAGTGCCACTGATGTGTCCTAAATGCAAACACATTCAGAATATTTCTGACAATTAAATGGACGTCTCATAGCCTCACATCTGTAATTTTCTCTGGGTGTTCTCCAATACACCTTTCTTTGAATTCCTGCAAGCTGACATCACTATAATCACAGAGTCCTTTTAATGCCAAAGTCCCAAAACATTTCAGAGAAATAGCTGATGAGGGATTATGATGTCTGAGCTTGGGAGCTTCACTGCAGTTCTGCTTTGCTGCAGTTGCACACCAGTGTGCTGTGATAACCTGTGATACTGTAGTTTTTTCTTTTTTAAAAAATAATTACATCCAAGCAATCACAGGAGGTCATTTGATTCACTACCTACATTCTTCCAAGAAGAAGAATATTCAAAGTAGAGTCCCTAATTTTAGGCAATCACCTTCTGCTATGTTAATCAGTCTCTGGTGCCTTTGTGGGATGGTGCATTTATAAGTCCTACATGATACATGAGAAAACAGGTATCCTCTTTTTAAACTGACTGAAAAACACAAACCCTCCTGTGCCCAGAAACAAGGGAATTACACACAGCATAATGTCTTTCCTTAGGCTAAAATATTTTCATTGCAAACACATGGATTATGATAGCAATGTGACCATATAAAATGTCATCTCATTTTAGCATCAAGAAACCAATGTGCATGTTATAAAATGGTCACTCTTCATCTACTGGTTTTCGCTAAGGCATGACAGACCAGAAAGGTTTTACTTTGCCTATCAAAATAATGTTTGCATTTAGTGAGAAAAGTAATTCTTTCACCTGGAAGGTAATTTGATAACCACTAACTCACAAGAAACAGAAAGATCTGAAGAGCTTAAAATTTCTACAGTAATTAGGATTCTTTCATTTAGAAAACTTATTCTTTGCCCTCAGCAAACAGAATTTAACCTTCATTCACTTTTCAGCTAATTAGAAATCATCACTGAGCTTCTTCCTAACATGATGCTCTTTCCTTTGGATTCTTTGTATATCCATCTTAATTAGCAGTGACACAGAAAAGCACAGAAACAATTGACACTGCCACTAAGGAATTTTCAGCCCAGTTTGGTGGAAGACAGGCATTTCTCTATCATATACTTTTCCAAGGAGGACAGATGCAGACATCCATTCTGGATGTAGGTCTCCTATGATTTCCAGACTTCCTTGTTGCTGAAAAGTGTTTAGCATTACAGAAATTGGGTGACTGTCCGTGTTCTATTGTCTGCTCCCAACAGGGTTAATACCACAGGGACAGGAAAGAAAAAGGTAAATAATAAAAAAAAAAAGCACCAGTCTTTATGATTGCCCCTTGCTCCAGTTGTGTATGGATCAAAGGGGATAAACATGCAGGCTGTAACACCATTTGTTCACAGGCAGTGCAAACACTACTGATATGGCACCGTCTGATCTGCAGCATTCCATCTGCCAGCTGCAAGAACGAAAAAGGGAGAGCAATTAAGAATATTAATCAGGGCTTGAAGTGCTGCATGATTCATGACTCACGTGAAGAAAGACCAAGATATATCAAAAGATAATGTGTTTACTTAAAATAAAATAGAAGCATGATTTCTTTAGTCCTGCATATTTAATGCAGTACATTTTGTCCCCTGACTGCGCTGAGCTTTTCCCCAGATCTCTTGCACTCACTCTGATTAGTCAAGCCCTTAGTTTGATCTATCTCAGTCTAATTCAAGCTGCTGATTACTGATTATTTAGAAGCACAGAGTTAACACTAGAGTATCAGCAGCTAGATTATTTCTAGCTGATCTTAATTCTGGTATTTAATAATGTAGCTCCATCCATTACAATGAGGCTTTTCCACAAACTAAAAAAAAAAAAAAAAAAAAAAAAGAAAAAATTTTTATTAGATCCCTGGGAAAATGAA
>VYXF01009199.1:1305061-1352890 GCA_013397295.1 Polioptila caerulea | reverse complement strand
AAAAAAAAAAAAGGAAAAATTTCTATTAGATGCCTGGGTAAATGTACAAAGTATAATCAAGAATTTAATCCTTGCTGTGAAATTGCTTGGGAATATTAGTAAAACCAATCTTCAAGTTTCATAGAGAAAAATATCTTTTCTGTAAAGCAGAGGTATTTCTATAAGGAATTTTAGCTTCTGATGAGGAGCTATCTCCCCATGGATAAATGAAGAACAACACTGTAAAGATATTTAAAGTGCTTAAAAATTGGTGCCCATTGGGATTTCACAAATCCTTAATAGACCTATCTGCAAGTAGAAACCACAGTTCAAAATCTAAGGAAATAAAACATCTGTTCAGAAATCCACCCAAGAAAATCATTCTTCTGTTTGTATGAAAGCCCCAGAAAGAAAATCTGTTTTATTGCTGCTTGCCAGGCTATATGGCCTTCTTGCTTAGACTGGCACTTGGGACACAAGAGGCACCACCACAGCAGGGCTCCCCTGCACACATGTCCCTAAGCTGGACAAAAGAAAGGTTCAGTGCAATCTGTCCTGGCCAGCAGTCTGCCTCCAGATCTGCACCATCCCTTACACGTATCAGGGAACTGGAGGAAGTGTTCACCATGGATAACAAACCCAGGACACTCATGGAGGTTATTTGCTGCTCCTCAGGAAGCTGATCTCCAAGGAAAAGCTGCAATATTCACAGCCAGGGAACCAAAAAGTTGCTCAGACTGACTAAGATACTTACTGAAGCTATTCCACTTCAAAATTACGATCAGAGTCCTGAGTTGAAGGTCCACATTGTTTTGATTCGGTCTCTTTCCAGAAATAAGCAGGGCTCAAGATTTTTAAACATCAGGTATTAAAGGAAGTCTCAGTTTGGAGCATAAAAATTATTTTATGCATTTTTTAAGATAGGGCTTTTTTGGTTTTTTCCCCCTGGATTTTAGGTCACACAACAGTTTGCACCTGTCAGGAGAAATTAAGACAATGATGTTTGTAATTTTCACATAAAAATTTCTTACCTTTGAAGTAGGCAAAAAAGAGCCTTTAGGAAGTTAAAGAACCTCAGATAGAGGCCTTTAAAAAGATTAACCTATGAAAAGAGCTCACAAGCTCTGCAGTACAAGTTTGACAACCCTAGGCTGCCTTTGAAAACCATCCAAACAGAGGCTTTAGATGGTTTGGAATCATTTAAAGAAGGTCTGCATGCCATCTTTAGCAATAAAATAAGAACCATGGCACTTGATATCTTCTCTCATTAAAAGCTGGAGTATAACATTAAGCAGGTTGAAAGCAGATGGTACACTAAAATTGAATGTGTAGGTGAAAAAAAAAAAAGTAGGGCTAGCTGGAGAAAAGCACAACCTTTTGTGAGCAGACAACATAGCAGTGGGAAAAAAATACAGAAAGTGCGGCATGCATTTATATGTGCCAGTTTCAAAAATGATCAGAGCTTTTGCAAAAATGCATGAAGTTTAACTCTACAAAATGCAAGGGACAGGCTGGGTATGATGACTGCCTTATTCAAGCTTTCCTGTTAGAGGGGTTGAGCACCTGGATAGCCTGTTCTTTGTTCAAAGAAAGAAAGCCTACATCAAAGCAATGTTTCTCTTTTTTACTGAAATACACATATATGGGACAACTCTTTGGAAAAGTTCAATAAAGACTGAACAAGTAACAAACGTGATACAAAAAGTCTTCAATGCTGGACTCTCTGAAAACAAAACTTCATTTTAACTTCTCTGGTCACATTTTGTTTGCTGCACTTCCCACCACCGCCTTTCTCATAGTCTCCAATATAGGTCTGCATTAAGCCCTTCTTCGAGCACAGTCAAGGATCTCAGAAGTTAAATCATTCCATGTTCTCAAAAAGAATGTCAAATGGTTGACATTTATCATCTGCCCATCATCAGTCAGAAACTTCTGTCTCCAACATCAGTAGTGTCCAGAGTTTAAATAGATTAAAACCTTAGGGCTGAGAACACCAGAGAAGAAATCCTGAGTGCATATTTAGAAAAAACTTCTTCTCTCAAATACTTGGGGGGCACCTCAGGGAAATGTCAATACTTGTCCCACAGAGTGGTCCCCTGGAATTGAAGGGACAGGGCTGAGGCTTGAGGGGGTAGTTTCTGTTAATGCAACATGGTCTAGAGCAAGAAATCCACAACAGCTTGTACTATCCAAAATCATAAGGAGGCTGTCTGTCATGTAAATTTAGACATCACGTTCCTCAGTTTGGCAAGTCCCACATGATATACAGTACCTCCCACGGTGAAATCTCAATTTCTATATCCATATACATTGACATGGAGTAACTCAGGCATAATGCTGCAACTGAAAGCAAAATACAGCTTAATTGTTGAGCACAGAATGATGGCAACAAACGCCCGTTTAGGAATTTAATCTTAGTAGGTCCTTATATTTTGAATGCCTTTATTTTCTTATTTCCCTGCAGCTGTTTTGGGTTTTCCTCTTAAAGAGTCTGCAGATGTACAAGGGGACACAGATCTAACAAGCTTCGATTAGAAGAGAATATCCTGACTTCCCAGCTGCAGACAGCACCTTAATGGTAGTCTGAGATACAAAGAAATTCTTATGCCACTATCAAGATCTTTTCTGTCAGTAGCTTTCATAGTGCTGTCAGATTAGAGTCCCCCTCATTAACTGTCAGCCACTATCTGTTTTTCAGTGGAAGAGAGAAGGAAGGAATAATAATCCTTGTATATACTGGATGGCCTGTAGGAGAAAAATGTCACTTAATGACATTTGTACAGCAGATAATTCCAGACAAAATAAAGGGCAGGATTTTTTTTTCTTTTTTCCTTTTTTCTTCTTTTTCTCCAGAACTCATAGAAGAAATGTTTGTTACTGTTCTCTCTGAAACTGGCTTTGCAGGTGACTTGGAGATTTTATTTCAGAAATTACTCATAGATCACTGAAGGGATAAAAGAGTCCCTTTTGCAGTCCCAAGCACACTAGAATATCTCCCTTTGCATTTTCTGACTGACAGCAGTTTCCTTTCATCCTCAGGCGATGGACAAATTAAAAGACAATCCTGGTCCTTGTGTTTTCCCTCCAATCACTGTGCACAGGCTTGTTCCCAACTGTGTCAGACTTTGCCATTACTGCATCTCAGTTGCTTTTCTCTAGATGAAGTAGGGAGGAAAAGAATCATCTAAAGGGTTCTGTCTTTCAGAGGATGTTTCTATTTCCTTCAAGAAAATTCTGAGCTCCGGCTGGCAAGCTTTGAAATTAGTGTATCCTTAGCACCCTGGCAGAAGCACAAGATATCCCTGGCCCTTCAGGAACAGGTGTTTCCTCCTTCCAAGTTTTATTTCCACCATGAAATTCTTGTGTTTCTCTGCCTCAGAAAATAAATAGAAATACAGAATTAAGATTTAAAGAAAATTAGAGAAAAGTGGAAGCAAACTGAATATCCACAACATCTTTAAAACAGTACACAGACAGCATTTATCATTGAATATTCCAGTGATCTTATCTTTTAGGATAGCTGAGAAGGAGATTTCCACCTCCCCTCTCCACTCAACATATGGACAGCTCTAATACTCATGAAAAAGACATGCCAAGGCCACAGCCACCATCATGGATTTCTAAAATCACCTTCATTGATTCTGCCTAGCCTGGCAGTAGAGATAAGAAGACAGCTGGGAAGGATAAGAGCAGCAGCCAAAGTCTCAAGAGAAGTCACTATGTTCCTAAATCAGAGCTTAAGAAGATTCCAGTAAAAGATTCAAGGCATGAAGTCAGAAAAATTATCATCTTCAGTGGCAAATTCAATGCTGCATCATTCTTCATCGTTCTTGCCAGGAAACTGGTAATGTGCCTGATATGGTCTGAAAAAGCCTCACTATTTTGTGCCTAGAGTCCAGTTGTCATACAGGTAGCAGGTTTTTGTTTTGTCTATATTCAAAGGCTTTGCAAAAACAGATGTTGCTATACATCTTTTTCAAGACAGGACTTAAATGTAAGCTGTTTTACCCGACCGTCTCAAGAAAATATGAAATAGATTTTTCTCCTTTTTTCTTCTTAGCTTGGATAGCATTTATTCTTCTTTTCCCTCAGCAGTACTGTCTGAAGCATCTTGTTTATCTTTGTTCTGATCTCTCTAAGAAATCTGCCCAAGACATACTTGCTCCTGAATCACAACAGAAATCACCTGTGCTCATGCAAGAGCAGGGAGGACATGAGGCACACCACTGTCCTTTCTTGTAATCAGCTTCACTCACTTTCTTGGCTTTCACACACGCACACAACCCCAGCCTATATCATAGAAAGCCTAACCATGGCTACCTAATGGACTAGGGGGCAAAAACCTGTCATGACACTTTTCAAGGTTGTAGAGAATTTCATTAATTACTGTGAAATGCTTATAGAAAGGGAGTGCAGGGGAAAACCCTGCAAACCACAATATTTTGGTCATAGATTACATGGGGAAATAGCCTAATGGACCTCAAACTAAGAGGAAAAAAAAGGAAAAATAGTCACATGAGCTGTCCACCTTGTAGCTCGCTGCCTTGCACATTGCCCACATATTCTATCACAGTGTGCTCAAGAAAAGCGAAACAATGGGAAGTCCAACAGACAAGAACCGTGGCTATGATAAACAAAACTACCGCAGTACAGGCTTAGGATTATTTCTAAAGTGTTTTTTTCCATCCCACTCCTGGTGTTGGACCAGCCTAAGTATCCTGGAGCTGTGAATGCAGAGATTAAAGATAGCCATGGAGGCGGTTCATCCACAAAAGACCAAGCAAGCCCACCATGGTGCATGATCCTGGACAATAAAGGCAGTAGCTGACCTGAGAATTTTGCCACAAGACTGACATCTGGCAGTTTGCCACATGAAACAGACCTGACCTTGGAGTTAATCCAATATAGAGATAGTTTCATGGTTTTCAAATAGTTCTTTATATCTGTTTCTAAACATGGTATTATATCTGTTTCTAAACATGGTAATCCCTTTTTTAATACTGTTCTAATATATTCCTGCCATGCTTGTACATCCATATTTCTCAACTGTTGAAAGTAATTGCCCATTAACTGGCAAACAACAAAGAATTACATTCCTTCTTCTATCAGTCTTTGAAAACAGTCCTGTGCCTTTCTCTGAAACTTTATTCCTACGTTTCATGGGTACCATGAGAGAAGAGAACATCTTTCTCACAGAGTAGCATGGGCCTGGGTAGGTAACATCATGAGTCAGTCAAGAAGACAAGTTTTCCACTGACAAGTGAATGGACATCCAGTGATGAACAAGAGGCAAACTGTAGCCTTGTGGAACCTGAAGGGCCTCCTTTGAGTTTGTAACAACTATCTGAGCCATCATTTTTCTTCCCTTTAGCAGGAAAGACAGTATCATCTATTAACATACCCTTGTCAGTGGCAGGACCAGCCCCCAGTAATGCACACAGGCAGGAAGAGGCACTCCCTTGGGCAGCATTCATATTCTTCAATGTGGGAAAAGATGCTCTGCACCATAAATAGACTCTTAATTGCCAAAAATGTACAGCCAGGATTGTGAGAGAAAATTCCTTGAAATCCCTCCAATCAAGATACTACAGTGAGTTCACCATAGAAAAAAAACAAATTCAGTCTTCGTGCCTGGGGAAAATAGAAGCTTTGCACCTTTGACTACTGATCATCTCCTGGAAAAAATTCTGAAGAACTTAAAGAATCTAAAATACATCAAACTGAGGAGCGATTCTGAGAGCACCAAAAGACAGATTTATTTGTCAGAGTAAGTTTTGAAACCTTTAAAATTTAAACAGCATTTTTTTCCCCATAGTAGTGGTAAGATGAACAAATCAGGGGCTCAAGATAAAACAGTATCTTGGAAAACAAGCTCTCTTCTTATTAAGAGTCAGCAATTGTGACTATCAAGTTAACCAAATTTAAAAATATGACTGTAAAGATGTGTTACTTTAGCCTTTGAGAAGTCAGGGAAAAAAGAAAGAGGTCTATTATAGAAATGTTAACAGATAACAACATCCACAAAAACAGGAGTGCCGTAAATTAAGTGACACATCATAAATCTAAGAATACAATTTATGAAAGCTTTGCTAAAAATCAGTGTGTCATTCCTTTCATTTCAATGTCACCACTAGCCTGCAAATATAGAACACTTAGAGATAATATTTTCAGCAAGAAAAAAAATTGTGGCCTCAGAACATTACTAAGAAAAGATGACAGATTGGATAGAATTAGGTTAAGGGGAAAAATAAACTCTGGAGGGCAAAACCTATGCAAGCTTGTGATAAAAACATGCAAAATCTCACGAATTGCAGTAGGGCTTAACCCTCACTTCAGAATATCAGTGGTGCTACAACTGAATGCCATGTTTTTGCGTTGGCCCAAAGAAGAGAGTTCTCTCATTTTACACTTAAGTTTGGTTCCAATAAAAGAAAATAGCACAGTCCTTGATTGAACCTGCTTTGGGAGTGTGGATTTCAGAGAAACCTAGACTCTGTGACACATGACTGATTTATTCCTCACCATGTGCATCCCACCACACTGATCTCTCCACACTCAGAGTCCCTTTCAGATCTATGATTTACTTATGTTGAAAGAGTTGCAGTGCTCTGGTTCAATCCTTCTGAACAAACATATAATGAGCAATGTTTTTCACAAACTTGCTACAACTCCTGTGACATCTGAAAACTGATTTACAATATCACAGATTGGGCAACATAATCATGGTAGCTAAAGATAATAAATAATTATTGTTGCCATCTGGACGCTTTGAGAAGCATCCTTCTGAAGTTTGCGCTTCAGTTTCTACTGGAGTAGAGCTGGTACAAAAGCAAAGAACAACAACAAGAAGTTAAATTTACATTAACAGAAGAATAGTTGCTAATTCGTAATCTACAAGGGGAAGCACTAACATTAGTTTAAATGCAATTTACACAGAAATATTCATGAAATTTTGTAGCTATTTTTCAGCTTGTCAAGCATATTGATGCAGCAGAATAGTTTCCTGATTATCAGTACTTTTACTTTCAACAGTGTACATCACATCCACTGAGAGCCAAAGGTTTGTTTTGATACCTTTTCCCTACCTCTACCAATCTGGTTATCCTTAGAGCTGACAGCGGCAGTGTGTATTTAGTGCACTTCCTGCACTGCTGCATCCACTGTGGTTCGCAGGATAGGTTGATGATATCGCAGGAAATGTTTAGGGCACCCTTAGCACTGTGCTGCTCCCAGGCCTGGCAGGGGAGGGCTCAGCTCTGCCCGGATGCGCCGCGCCGAGCAGCAGCCCCGCGCTATTAGTCACACTCTGCAGCACGGGGAGCACAGACAAGTGCGCGGGGATGACAGCTTTGGAAGCACGGAGAGGTGGCCTTTTCTTTTGCTGTTCTGTGGCTACCCCTGCAGGCAAGGAAGTCACAATCTTCCCTAGACAGAGGTGCTTAGGGGAGTACATGGCACTCAGATATGTGAGCAGAGATTCGCCCAGTGCTCCTCACAGCTGCAGCAGATTTCTCTGGGGCATCAAGCAAGAGAAGGAGTGAATTAGATTATGTGGGAAGATGGAGGTCAAGAGATGAGCCACAGCTATGGGAAGGGACTACATTACAGTCTCATTTTGAGGGAGATACTGGGTGTGAATATGATTTTTTTATCCCTGCCTAAAGATTTAAAAAAGGTCACAGGAGAGGAAAAAAATGTGTATGGCACACAGAGGATATGCTCTTGTTCCACAGATACAGCAACCCACTTTCTGTCACCTCACATTGATTTTATGACCATCAGTGCAGTGTCAATTTACTGAGGAGAACTGATCAAAGACCATAACTTCAGAAAATGTTTTTGTGAAAAAGCCTAATTCCCTGTTATGGCTGTTTATATCATGGGGGTTCACCAAAACAGTGAGTCATCATTAACCCTCCAATTTATTTCAATTACTGGATCAAATGCAGCATAAATAATCCAGTTAGTATATTCTGATTCAAGCTGGCCCACATAATATTCTTAAAAAGAAGAAAAAAAAAAAAAAGAAAGTAGGAAGAATAGAGGAATTTCTGCCTGAAAGTAGCACACATTGAGTGAAAGGCTGTTTGGCTCTGATTTTGCTAGGATGACAATTGTATTGCTATGAGCTTTCATAAGTAGGATATTGCAAAGTTTAACTTCCCTTAAACCAAAGTATTGCCCTATACACTCTCAAGTGAGAACACGCCTTCTCTCAGGTGCCTGCCAGAGCTGACTTTGGACACTCTCAGGCACATCGTGTGGTTCTTGGGGCTCTCCTGTGGAGTGCCAGGAGCTGACTTTGGTGATCTCTGGGGGTCCTTTCCAACTCAGAATATTCTATGATTCTATAATTTAGGTCCCCTCACAGATTCATCTGTCCTGTTCCCCATGTTAATTTTGCAGACAATACCAGCAGTAGAAAGCTCTGCACATAGGATCAAGCAGGGAGCGAGCACTGTAGTGGTTGGACCATGTTGGGCATAATCAATTTATTTTGTAGGAAGAAACAGGTACATGCTCCAGTTCTTACTTCATTTCCACATCCCCATGGCCTCTGGATCATGTGTGAAGAAAGGAAGAAACCTTTGCCAGGGCAAGCAGTGGAGATACTGAGCCAGGCAAAGGCCAGCTGCTGCAGCCCATTGTGGAGAGAAGCGATGAGCCTTCCCCTGCAGCTCCCACACCAGGGGTCTGAAGGATGTCCCAGGACATGCCACATGGGATGTCATAGGGTGCTCACCACGCACAGGTTGTACAAAGGAGATTGTCTTTAAAGCATAATTATAGAGTTGGCCATGACAGGAAAGAAAGGAGATAGGCTAATACAGATGTGAAATTGGGACCCAACCTAAAAAACCTAGCAGTCCTTGTTCAGCTGGAAGTGAGAGTTGCTCTCCAGTCACCCCTCAGTGTACACTGAGAAGGTTTTATTTCTTCACTCCTGATTTTTTTAATGTGCAAATCAGATCTTTGGCATCACTAAGGGCTGCTCAGACCATCCCTAGCTTCCCATACCTATGCTAGCAAGTGTGGCGAAGTTGTCTCAGAGGTGCAAAGTGACAGACACTGTTTAGCTGTCCCTGGCACTGGACATGGCATTTCTGCACACTCTGGGCATTGGTTTCTGCCACTACAAGCCACAGTGGCATACTGGTTACACAGCAATAGTAAAACGAGCTCCCTAACTTTGCCAGGAAAGCTGCTCCGCCTCTGCTGGCTGCTGACAAAAGCCAGTAACACCTGACATGCTAAAGTCCAATACTCACTTTTTATATAGCTTTTTAACTTACAGCTTTTCAGGCAAGTTTGTCTACTTCACACTGCTCACTTGGAATCAGGATTTCATCCTATTTGAGTCAATGACAGTGTTTCTACTCATTGCAGGGGAGCAGCGTTTCAGTCCAGCATTAGGTCTGTCTCTAAGGAGTATCTCTTAGATAATTTATGATGAAAACCTTGCACCACATTTACTGGAATAGAGAGAGCTGGAAGCCTACAGAGCTATTGGACAGGGTTGCCTCTTAATGTCCTTGATGCTGAGTGTAGGTCTACCAGCACAGTGCAATGCAACGTAGAGCTGCCTGAAATAACTGAGCATCAGAACAAATATACTCACCACCACAGAGATCTCTGCTTCGCCTAATTAACACTGCTGAGAAACAGGGCTGATTAACCCGGGCAGAGCGCCACAAAACCATGGCTATCCTGCTTCCAGCACTTCAGCAAACTCATTAGCTCTGTCTTGGGCATCGTTGCACACAAACGAATTTGTGAATGAAGACCTGAAGAGGGGAAGCCATCCGATAAATGCCGCAGCTCTCAGTGGCCCTGACTAGAAGCCGCTCAAAACCTGGGAGGTGGGGGAGCACGTCTGAATCATACCCTGCACAGAAGTTTTGCAGAATGGAAGGCTTGTTCCCCCTGCTTCCCCTGACATGAGAAGCCATCAGGATACTCCTGGGAATTACTTGCTGCAAAATGTAGGTCCAGGTGCATGCTCCGTGTTCTTCCACATGAAGGCAAAAAAGATCATCCCTCATGACAGGGGTTTGGAACTACATGATCTTTAAAGTCCCTTCCAATCCCCAACCTATTATTTCCTGTGTCACCAGAGGAAAAGCCTCTCTCTAATAGAGCACTTTTCCTTCCTAATGATGAACATGATCTAACAGTCATAGCTGACCTAAAAACAGAAACAAAGAAATATTGTGTGTGCTCCTATTTTAGCCACTGAAGCAGTTATGGTCCCATTTCATGGAAGGAATATGTAGGTGATAATAACCTTACGAAAATGAAATGAAATGGTGCTGTCACTAATTCCATTTAATGCTCTAACAACATCCAAATTAGATGTGCTTATTAGTTCAGAACATTGCTTGTTATAATTCTTAATCTCAGATAAATCTCTCCACAATGAGGAACTAATATAATGAGCTAGTAAGAAAACAAAACAGTTTGGAAATGAATATTCTTAATGGCAATCATGCATGTGCCATGGCTGTAAACTGCACAACACTCTTACCCTTCTGTCACTTTTCCCAGTTTTCTGTAGTATGCGTTCAGATTTCCCTATGAATACCATGTCATATCACTATTACTCTGTTTTAAAGGAATTTTGGGGAAATTAGCTTCTTTTGACATATTGCTCTATCTCTTATAAATTGTTAAGATGTTCTGAAATTTCAGCATGCTGTTATTCCAGAGTAGTTCACCTGGACATCATTCAGTGAAGAACAGGAGATTTAAAAAAACAATCATATATGAAGATTAATCTCTGCAGTTAAGCAATGCTGTCAACATTAACAGCTTTCTGTCACACTTTCCCTTGTATGAGTTTAGTTTGATTGGGGAAGGGAGAGGGAAGGAATCAAGCCATGATTCCACCAAAAAGAAGCTTTGTTTTTGCCCATGTTTTTGTCAAATAGAAAAGGATGCATTTAGAAAGAGAAAGCTATCATGCTCAAGGAATGGTCCATTATATATAAAACAATAAATTATTAGGAAGGTTAATGCTTCTGACAAATGAGGCTCTTTAAAAAAGTTTGTTGGAAAGGATTCATTCATAGCTCAGAAAGACAAAGCAGGAGGCTGCTGTTGTAATGTCCTCTGGCTAGTCTCCATCAGTATGCCAAATGATTTATTCAGATCACTGACAGCATTGAATCTCTAATGATCCATGCAAGTGAGTTAAGATTAGTAGACCTAACAGATTTAAAACAACAGAGAAAGCTTTCCACTGCACATGCTCATCTCAAATCAGCTGTTTCATGCTTCTGGACCTGTATTTAGCTTTACAGCCTAGTATTTTGGACTAAAAAAAGACTTGCATAATTTCTTCAGACTTCATCTGTTGGTGTCTCCACAGATCATGATTTCTTTAATTCTAAAGTCTAAGAAACCTTCTCTTTTCCCCTAACCATGTTTCTGAGCATAATGATCACTTGGTCCATTATGTCCAAACTGGATTACTGTATTTGAATCTGATCACAGTTCACTATCCTAGCTCTGCAAGAAACACCTGCCATATTTCTTCATAGATAATGTCATGGCAATGACTTCAAGGAGCTTAGATTCTTATTATTTCAGTGTTCCTTCTATCATTATCAGATTAGTAAGGGCAACTGTAGACCTATGAATCACCAGATTTATGTGCAGCTCCAGGAAATTAGGATCACAGAGTTCAAAACAAAGGTACAAAATGGTTGTGAATGGAGCATTTTTGGGAAATAAAACACAAGACCTCCTGGATCCTACTGACATGCACAGCTTCCAAAAGACAGAAGACAAGAAAATGGAAAATAAATTTGACCAAATACTATTAAAGATACTTATCACAGAATGGACTGGATTGGAGGGAACCTTAAGGATCATTCCGCTCCAACCCTCTTGCCATGGGCAGGGACACCTTCCAGAAGATCAGCTTGCCTAAAGTCCCACCTAAGCTGTTCTTGAACACTTCCAGGGATGGGGCATCCACAAGGTCTCTAGGTGACCTGTGTCAGTCTCTTATCACTTTCACAGTAAAGATTTTTTTCCCTGACGTCTGATCTAAACCTACTCTCTTGCACTTTAAAGCCATTCCCCCTTGTGCTGTCACTATGTGACAGCTCTCGTGAAAAGGTCCCTCTCCAGATTTCTTGTAGGCTCCTTTAGGTACTGAAAGGCTGCTCTAAGGTCTCCCCAGAGCCTTCTCTTCTGCAGGCTGAACAGCCCCAACTCCCTCTTTCTGTCTTGATAGGAGATACTCATGTCATTTAGGTTTTTGAATCCCAGGAGGCTGTATGGCTGCAGGCATCTTACCCTCTTCTATTGCTGCTATTGACCACTGTCAAATACAGGATGAGCAGCCAGATTCACCTCTGATCTGACACAGCACTGACATCTCTATGTCTTAACCTGGAAGAGAAAATGCCACAAGTTTGAAATAGGACTCCTTGAGGGAAAGCAGCAAAACCATTTTCTTCCTTGCAGCCTTCCAGGAATAGTGCCATGAACAACTCAACCTGCCCCAGCTCTCCTCTCCTCTCCACCCCATGCTGCTTTCTTTCACCTCAAAGGCTTTCAAACAACCTGCATGAGCTGCAAAGCAAATCAGCTACAAACTAATTTTTAATGATGGACATAATTTCAAATAAAAACAAATCCAAAACCCTGTCAGCAATATTACCTAAAAAGGCAGAAAAACAGATAAAGTCTCAGTGAATATCGCCCAGCATCTCTAGTTCAACTCAGGCTCTGTGTTGATGTGCAGCAGGATAATATCCTTGAGTAGGCTTTGAATTGCTCATGACAGAGGTACATTGCTGTCAGTTGGTGCTGTTATTCTTGTCACTTACCCTGTCTCCCTGTTCTCTCTATGCAGCAAATGATGCCAGTCAATTGTCTGCCTCTTTCACAACAGTTTCTCTGTCTTCTTTCAGACCGTGCAAAGAGGTTCTTAAACAAGTTTCTGATTTTTTTTTTGCATAATTTTCTTCACTCTGGGGACAAGATTTAGAAACCAAAGCACTTTTTTCTCCCTGTGTACCAGTTTATCAGGGCACATATATGCTTCTGTCAAGCTTTATAGTAAGACTTAGAGAGCGGTCAGGAATAAAAAATCAAAATAATAGAGATATCATTTGCATTAAGAGTATGGTTTTGTTCTTTGTATTTCAACGTTTTTTCTGTTGGCTTTTTTTTTTTCTGTCGCCATAGGTCATAAACAATCCAATGAAAACAGAACTGTCCTTATCGATCTGAATAGCAACTAGCATAGTGAGCCATCGCCTCTGACTGTGGCTTCCTTGTCTTCACAGCACCTTTTCCCATTGAAGATCTGATTATACAAAAAATTACAATTATGTCAACATCTATATGAATCTTAAACTAAAAATATTCTCACTTTTTACTACCCACCTAATTTACTGAAAAAAAACACCATCTCTGTATTTTATTCCATTTTTTTTTCCTGTGGAATTGAAACTAGGTATGTATGTTTGATCAGCGTGTTTGCATAACATTCTCAATATCACTGGAACCTACAGATTGACTTTTAATGTAATTTAACAACAGTTTGAAAGATAATTAAGTTTCTACAAATTTCATGAAAATAAATGTATAGCCAGAAGCAGAGGAAAGATCTCTCTCAGCCAAAGAGAAGAACGCCAGCTTTATAGACATGAGGGTGTATACCTCAAACAGAGCTCAAAGAGAAAAGGTTCAGATGATCATCTTTTCTCTCCTTTCTCTTCATCAGCCAAAAGATCCAAATCCAAAGGACACCAGGCCTCATATTTCCATTGCTTATAAAATAACTCTTCTGCCTTTTTTTTTACTTCAGTTAGCATTGCAAAGCCCAGCACTTAGCACCCAGAAGCAGGAGAAAGGATGGAAGATATTTTGCCTCATGCTTCCCTATACATGTATAACATTAAAGCCTAAGGATGATCTATGAATGAGATTTAGCATAGACTGTCCAGTGCAATTACTTACATTATTTACTTGCCTGCTGTTTATGGAAGTGGATCTCAGTTGCCCCCAACCTTCTAACTGCCCTGTAATGTGAGCACTAAATTGATGGTGATTACAGTTATGCATGAAGTTTCAGCATGTTTATAGACTAAGCTGCTGGTATTAAATAACACCTTTCTTCTTGTAAGGAGGTGAATACTTTATGAGTTGCAGACACAGCCTTTAGCAAGCTCCAGTTGAAGATTCCCAGTTTGATTTATTTAGGTATTAAAGCTTCAGTTTTCCATATGAAAACTAAAAAGCAAAATCCTGCAAGCCATTACTCATATGGATATCACTTATTTTTCATTTTTCATTATTTTAATGACTCACAGGCAATTAGTAATCTGCACCAGAGCAAGGATTCTATATGGCCAGATTGTGCATTATTAATTTATGCAGAGTACCATTTACTCATGTAAGTAGTCATGCTGATTTCAGGAGGACTACTCGCAGGAGTAAAAGTTATTTTGCTTATGGAGTTCTAAATTTCTATCCCAGGAGTATCATGTTTCTGAAAGAAACTGTTAATCTTCATTTTTTTTCCTTGCTTTAGGCAGAAAACTGAACTGAGAGTGTAAGCTATCTTAATTAAATCTGATCTGAAGCTTTGCTTTTCTAGTTAGTTCATGCATTCTGATGTGTAAGCTATACCCTAATCACTCCTCAACATAATCTTCTGGGTGATGATATCTAAATATAACAATTAGTGCAGAAAGAAAAAAAAAATTAGTTCAGACAAGACAATGTAAGAGAAAGATAAACTCCAGGTGGCACAGTTATTTTTTGAAAGACAAAAACTCCATTCCTCATTGGGAGTCAGTGCTCATAAATTAGAATTCTATTTAAAATGTGTCAGTGACATTTTCATATCTATTTATTTTACTGTCTATCAGCATTTAAAAATTAGTTGAGGTTGTATTGCTATTACAAAGGTTAAATGAAGAGATTATGAGTAGCACAGATGTTTATGGTTGGGTTGATAGCTCTGGGACATCCCATTCTGGAGGCATTGTGTTCCAGTTCATTTTAACAGTAATTAGAAATACCCCCGTAACGAGGTGCTTGCTGCTGAAAACAACTTCATTAGTTTGGGTGATTCTATTGGTTTCCTTTAGGGTGAGGAATGAGTGTTAATAGTTGTAATTTAATAGGAAAATTACTGAAGCAAGGAAGATTCCACTGAATCTTAAATGAGGCATTAGACAGACTTTTTTTTTCTGAATAATGAAATATAAAGTAAGACCAGCAACCTTAAGTATTATCATATGAATGGATTTACCCTAGACCAGATGAGCAATTTTGTTTAAATATTTTAGATATCATTTGTTAGGAGCCTATACAGAAAATCTATTAGCTTAAGAAATTCTGAGGACATTTGGCTGCCTGCTGAAGCATTTGTACACATTTTGACTCTGAACCAAAAGCCTGCCTGTCAGAAAGGCTGTTCTCTCTTTCAGAGAGCAAGAAGGATTTTTTTCCCCCAGCAATGTGATATTACTCAGCATAGAGAATCTTCTTTAAGGTATCACCAGTTCCCACCAGGCCCCAGTTATGCTGGATCCTATCCTCTTAGGGGGGGTGATGGATTGATGGTAAACTTGCTAGGCTGCCTGAGCTGGGCTGCGTAAAGTCACATCCTTGCCAGATATTTCCTTTCTTTGGAATAAGAGGTGTTGCCTACTCTCAGTCTAGGGAACATTTTCTTTCCCAGGTGGACATGTATTATTGAATTGGGTCTGGCTGAGGTGGAGTTCACCCCCTCACAGGGCTGTGCTTTGATTTGGTACCTGAAAGGAGCTCCTAACACCCCACTGATTTGGCTCCTGTTGAGCAGTGCTGGCAAAGCATCGGGGCTGTATCTCCAACATTCCCTCACCAGTAAGCTGGGGATGGGCAAAATCTTGGGAGGGGACACATCCAGTACAGCTGACCCCAATTGACCAAAGGGACATTCCATACCATATGATATCTGCTCAGCAATTAAGTTAAGAGAAAGTGGGGAGGCTGAAAAAGTGGCATCCATTACTATGATGTTTATCTCCTGGAGCAATCGCTGCACATACTGAAGGCCTGCTCCCTGGGAAGTGGCACGGCATCATCTGCTGGTGGGAAATAGAGAATAAATCCCCTATTTACCTTTGCTTTGGCATATAGTCTTTGCTTTTGCTTCATTACACAGCTTTTATCTTGCCCCGTAAGGGTTTTTTAACATCTTATTTTCTCCCCACCTCTGCCCTGCTAAGGAGGGGAGTGATGGAGTGGTTTGGTGGGTACCCCATAGCCCAGTCAAGTCAACCCACCACAGTCCTAAATCACACCTAACCTAATCTCTGTCTTCCAGCTCCTACTGAAAATCAGTATGATCTCCAACAGCTTGTCTGGAGGCCTTCTCTGACTCTCTGCCTTCCCCTCCTCCTCTCTAGTCTCCCTCCTTCTTCAGCTCCTCAGAGCTCTCTAAGGCCTCCCTGATGGAATGCTGGTCTCATTAAGAAGAACTAGACAGAATGAAGGTGCTCTGTGAAGATGCTCTGTGACCTGCTGAGTAGCTAATTCAGGGTTCGAGCCAGAGAAAAACATCTTCCTTGATAAGTTAATCCAAAACCACAAAAGCAAACACTCCCTCTGAAGAGATTATCCACTATATCACAGCCAAGGTCGGGGCAGAGGATAAGCACATGCCCAGTAGGAAGTTGGCTACCAGAGGTCAATGGAAGCAACAAACCCTCTTCAAGAGAGAGCACTTGCTCAGGTTTCACAACAGTTTTGCCTTTCTTTCTGCCTTCCTACACTAAGTTCCTGGCAGAGCAGCTCCCTTGCCCAAAGTGAAGTTGTATTTCCTTTACTAGAAATGGCAGCCCCTTATCTACTAAATGAAGCCACCAGTTTTATTTCTGACAATAGATGCCTCTGTTGCAGCACTTGATGTTTTCATTATATGAAACACTTGATGTTTTCAAGAGCTTTCCAATGATAGCAGATATGACTGAAATTGTGCCAAAGAAGTGTACTTTGTATAAGATGGCATATACAAAAAATATTTTTAAAATAGAAGTTATTAAAAAAGGAGTAAATAGAAAAGGAAATCAAGTGGAAAACAGCCCCTGAGTAGAGACTATGAACGCAAATTCAGATAAAACATTTATAGACATCAGTAAGAACTACCATGTGATGCAGTAAGAATTTGAGAAGGGACACATGAGGGGTCAAGAGTATCTGAGACTACAGACATCAGAAGTAATTCAAAATAAATTCAGAAAGACACTTGAGTTAGTAAGTCATAGAGCTCAGCTCCGACCTTTCCCTGTTATAAAACAGCCAAAGGCCTGCCCTGAAAAAGGGGGATACATAGTGGTTACAATACTTTTCAAGAGTTAATGAGTGCAAGATGAATAAACAATGAATGAACAAAGATGATGATAACCAGTAAAAAATGTATTAATAATCCTTTTTTTTCTGAAACAGTTAAAATTGGTTAAAAGTATGAAAGAATATACAAAGCCAAGAACCATCACATCTTTGTCACAGTCTAGATAACAGGGGAGAAAAAGCAGTTATCTTGACGGATGGGATTCAAAGAGTCATTGAGAAGACGGTTAAAACATACTGGCAAAATTTTCTCACACAGACTTTGCTAATATTTCTTCTCTGTAACAGACAAAAAGCAAATAGCATAAAACTAGAAAACAAATGAACAATAAAATATTTCTCTTGCTAATATTTAACATTCTTCAAATATCGTAACAAAGCCTTGTTCAACTGTACTCATTGATTATTCTGTTTATTGCAAAGAAAAGCTATCTAGTAAATACCTTTCTGACCTGGGAGTGATCCAGCCACATGTAATCATGTTTGAAATTAAGATCTCTTATTGTGATGATTGTAGTCTAATGGTGCTGCCTATTCTGACAATATTATTAAGTACTGGTAGAGTTCATACCTCTGGACTTCTGTTCATTAAACTTTCAGAGCCCTTCTTTTGTGAAAGCAGGAAGAAAAAGATCAACTCCATTTTCAACACTGAGAAATTACTTAAAGAAAAATCCAAGAAGTAGTCTCAAGTTTAATTGAAGTTTCCATAAAGAAGCTTTTTTGCCACCTATAAATAACACAACTAGGGAGGATGAAGTATATGGATATTATCTTTGATCTTTGCTGAAATCAAGAAAGTAAAACCAGATGTGTGCATTACTCTCCTTAGAAAATCCTTCTAGCCTAGACAAGATAAATTCAATAATTCATGTCCAGCATCAAGAAAGGGAAAAAAGAAATTAGTCTTCTAATATTGAAATGCACAGCAGCCTGATAAGCAGAGAACAAGAATTTACTGGGCAAATGCTTATTTTCCCAGCACAAGTGACCTCTGGAAATCCAAAAGGGCTTGAAGAGACCAGAAAAGCAGACAGCCTTCAGCTGAAGGTAAAACTCTAAGAACAAAACACCTGGTGGGGCTTCAAGGTATGTAAAAATAAGAGCTTTCTCTATTAGGTGGCTCCTAAGTGGGAAGGAAAAGGATCTCTCACTTTCTTTTCTTTCCTCTTTCCCTGACAAGTATCTGGGCTTGGCAGCAGAACCCTCGGAGTTACACAGAAACAACTCAAATAGGGCCCAGAAAAAGGGTAGGGTGTCTCATATGGTACCCTCAGCACTGAGTAATCTCAATTTCCCTCGAGCCCACCATATTCCATGAGTGCTTTGTACCCAAGTTTTTGATCTCTGTTTAGAATATTTACTGAAGGCAAAAGATAGGGTCCCATCAAATCTCCAGCACAGATCAGAAAAAACCTGCTGACTGCATGACTTGTTCATTTCCTACAAGCAGCCACTTCAGTGTCCTCCTGTATATTTCCACACCAAAAAAACTGCAGAAATAATTTTTTTCACAACTCCTGATTTCTGAAACAATGTGTCTGGGGATTTTCCCATCTCCAGCAGTTTACAGAGATTTCCAAAAGCTACCTAAAAAATTGCCTTCTGCAAATTCTTAGAGTCTACCATATAAGGGGATTTCAGATAGATGACTTTTAAATGACAAAGTACAGAGTTTACTAGCACTAGCAAGTTTACTTGACTTCTTATTTCTAATTTCCTAGGTGGGTAAAAAAGAATGGTTCCTCAGAAACAATTTGCAGTCTCCATCCTTGGAGGCTGTGAAGACACAACCAAATAAAGACCTGAGAAGTGTGGTCTGATTTCACAGCGGACCCAGCTTGGAACAGGAGGTCATACTAGAGACCTCTGCAGTCTCTAAAAAAATAAATTAATCTGTGTTCCCATTCTGGATTATTACATAGGTCCAAAAAGTGACAATACCTAGAAATATATAAGAGCTTTGAATTAAATATTTTACTCCCAAGGTTCCAAAATGATGAAGGTTTGGGTTTATGGCAATATTGATAAATTCTTGGCCCGTTTCAGCAGTTTCCCCTTGTTTGTCATTTGTCATGGTTAGAAACAAGACACTGGACAGATGGACCTTTTGTCTGACATAGTAGGGCTTTTGAGATGGCTGACATAAGGGAAAATGAAATATTGTTTATCTGTCAGACCATGTAGTAATATGTTGTCAGAGGTTTCCATGGAAGCAGCACAGCATAGTTCAGTGTCAAGCATGCTGCATAAATAATGCTTTTAGAATACTCAAGTTGCAGATTATTAGAAAGACAGAAGAAAGTTCACATCACAAATCATACTATACGGCAGGGAGGTAATCAAAAGACAAACTGCTGCCTCAATGCCAGCAAACTCACAAGGATTTCAAAATGTTAAATGTAAGTTTACAGCTGCAACTAAATTCATCTCTTCGATGAACAGAAAATAATCTCAAAAATGTTTAAGAGCATTCCAATTTAACAGTTGCAAAGGTTGCACCTATTCAGTGTTTTAGTCTGGATGAAAATTCACATTTGAAACAATCACCCTCACCTCCGGGCTCCAGCAGGCACAGCAGAGCAGCTGGATTCCTTGCCAATGAAGCCAAGGAGGAGCTGCACCTCCTGCACACTGACCATCGGTGACCACCAGGCTCGTGGGGTGGTCCAGTGTAAAACCTCTGAAATGTGCACGTTGGGGACACCTGCATCTCCACAGCAAATCCACAGGCTGGCCACTATTGCTTCGTGCTACTGCTCCACACTGTGGCTGACACAAACACAGCCAGAGATGAGGAACAGTTAAAACTGAAGCTCAGAAGGCAACAGGGTTTCTCAAATGAGATTCAGGGATTCGTCTTTTTTGGATCCTCAAAAATCTGGGTGACTTGGAGAATTCCCCTTCAGGCTGCTTTCTCTTTAGTCTGGGAACTACCCCACGGATGCCCACGCTCCCCACGCTGCTGCAAACCTCTGTGTGGTGACCAGTGACAACAAAGGCAGGAGCCTTCTCTGCCAGTAGCTTGCAACCATCTCCTCTCTACAAAGGAGGTGCTCACAATTCAGGGCACATCCCAGAAGCCACCCTATAATTGTCCTTTGTTGGCTTCCTCATACATATATATCTAAATGCACTGCTTGAGAGAAAGAAGAAAGAGCTGTGATTATTATAAATACAATCACTATGAGTTTCACTCAAATCAGTAAATTGCAGATGCTGAATGTTTGGGAAATTCCTCACCTTTCAATCTCCAATCATTTCTTCAGCTGACTGTATTTATCAAACTCCACAAAACAAAGTACAACGGATCTGGTAAACTCTGACAGCACTGGGGATCTGACAGAGGAAAGCAGCAAGGGAGGAGGAGAGTCAGGGAAGACCCACTTGCACATTTCTGGGAGCACTCAGATGTGGTGGTGAGGGGGCACCCTAGAGTAACCAGAAGAAGCCCAAAGCAAAGCCTGGGCCAGCTGACCCAACAGACCCACAAAAAGTCCTCTCTACCTCCGCCCAAACTGCCAGCAAAAATGGAGCAAGACTAATCAACACAGGATTACGTGAACTGTTTAAGTCAACTGGATTTATCATTTATCATCAACTCAAAGGTCCTCTTTCAATGTTCATTAACTCAGCAGTGGCTGAGGGTGTTTAACGTCTGGCATTACAGCCACCTTCATCATAAATGAAGATTTAATGTGTGAAGTGGTAATCTACAAACGTTTCAAGCAAATACATAGAAGCCACTCATTTCATTCCATCTTGATTTTACCCTTCAGATTATTTTCACTTGTAATAACACCATTTGAAAAGTTACACTGAGTAGTGTGGAGCAAAATTGTAGTCAAAACATAAAATTTAACAAATAAAATTTTTAATTTTTGGAGGGAGTAAAGGTAAATGCAAAAGAAAAACAAAAATCAATTTCAGGACACTGAAATTATTTTCTTTTTCTAGAGCTATGAGCATGAGCTTCATATACAGCAAAATAGCAAAATATCCCTTAAAAATACTAAGTAAAGCTGCATCTGGGCTGTTTTAGACTTACAGAAGCAATATAAAGTGCTATAATATTTTACTGCAAGTACCAGTATGAATGGTGACATTTGCTGTCACAGACCTCAGTACCTCTGAACAAAAGACAGTTGAAAAACAAAATATCTTTCTAGAATGATAATTATTGACAAAAATATAATGGCTATGATTTCTGATCAAGAACACAAGATCACATCAGAAATGTAAATCCCTGAACCAAATCACAACAGGTCTGAATCTATTAGTCCATTCTTGAATTCTGAAATGATCAGGCTAGCAAGTACCATCAGCTCATCTTCTCTAATGTGCTTGAGTTTTCAGGGACACTTGCAGAGCATCTTCATTTCATTCTGCAATGGAAGGACTGTGCTAAAATTCTTATTACTTCTAAAGAACTGGAAATGCTGTCTAACAGTCAGTTTCTTTTTTTCCCAAATAAATATCAGTGAGAGCTTGCTTTTAAGAGAGCTCTGCAGTGTTAGGGATTCAGCTGGAGAAGTTTAAAAGAAATATCACTGGTAGTGCAGAACTTTTTTTATGCTGTCATAAAGCCAGGAGAAGTCAATTAGGTCTAGTACTTCATTAACGATGTTCACAAATCACATTTATGGCAAGTCTCATATCTATTTCTCTGTTAGAATATGCCATTTGGAAAGACTGGTTTTGACACCCTTATATGATGGCACTGCAGCTACTGCTAGGGCAATTAATTTTTACTTGTGCTCTGGAGAAACCAAGCAAAACTTTCTAAGGCATTTGGCCAATTACACACTCTTTAGGGCAATGAAGCCTTTGCAGGAAGCTTGGCTTTATATTACCACTACGATCAAAGCTTTAATGAAATTGCTTCATGACAGAAGCCACTGGACTATTGAGAAAAAGCTACAAAAATAAATTAATGCGCAATTGTGAATCTGCAAAAAGACATATCTTTCAGGTTTCTGACTTTTTATTAATGTGCTCCACCAAGCAGCCTCCCCCGTGTACAGTTCTAGCAGATATTACAAGAACACCTTTTCTTTTTGATAAATGATAAAGGCCATCCATGGGATCTTCATAATGGGAGTGTTGTATTCCCTTTGTTTTATTACAGTATTTCCAGAGGAAAGGTGTTACTCTGTTCTCATGGGGAAAACTTGGAAGATCTGGAGTTCCTTTATGGATGCACCGGCATAAAAATCTACAGAGGAACCTGGGGAATTGCAGGCTGTTCTGCAGCTCTGATACAGCACATCCCTACTAATATATGTGGCAGAGTATTGTAAAAAAAAATAGCAGTGAAGTTTAAACAGAGCAATAAAAACTGTAGTTTAGGAAGAGGCAAAACTTTGAAGATTCTTCCTGACTGCGGCTCTGCTGTAGACACAGCTCTGCACCAACGTGATCCCCTCTTACACGTGTACAGCACAGGAAGTAGGGTGCTGAGCTTGCACAATTTCTTGGCTGCAGTCTCATCTATGAAGTGTTTCTGAGTCACAGAGGATGTTAATGAGTTTCTTTGAAATGCAAGTAGAGGGAGTAAGGCACCTGCAGCAGACAGACACACTGCAGCATCCTCCTCCTGAGGCCAGAGAGCCTCAGGCCACCCCAGCTCAGTGAGAGGTTACAGCTTCTCTCACCAATTTGCAATTGGTGCAATTTGCACCATCCTGATCAAGCCAAGACATGAGCCCAGCCAGGTAGATACCCTGAGCTACTCGCCAAAGGTCAAGTCCCTCCCTAGGCAGGGGACTGTAGTAAGTTTGCAAAGAGGGAAGAGCTGGGGGATAGACAAAACCTACAGGGGGGAGAAGGAAATTCTCTTAACAGAAAGCACATCTTCCATTTTGTTTTTTTTAAACAACAAAACTGTTGGTTTTAACCATGCTTTTTCTCTATTCACCCTTTTTTTTTTTGCTTTTTCTCAATTCACCTTTTTTTTTTAAAGATCCTCAAAGACAAAATACAAGGGTAAAATCTTTCTGAAAACATTTCCTCTACAGTACAGAGAAGAACCAGACTCCAGTGCAAAGCCTTCACCTGGATTAAGTCTCCTGAACTATGTGCTGAGCACCCTAGTTATCTGTGAAGGCACTCAGGTGTGGTAGAACTCAGAAGAAACAATATCTACACAAGGGGCCCAGAGGCACCTAACCCTTGTCTGAATTTCCTGAGGTCCTGATGGGAACCCTGGATAGGCAAGTTGCTGATCTGGATCTTGATATGAACCTGCACTTTGGTGATAGCAAAAGCCACCTTGCCTGACTGTCAGCACAAATAACGAGTGGAGGAGTTAATCATCTTAAAGACTGTAACCCCATGATAATTCCATACAAATGTAAAAATTATTCACAGCTTGTGTGAATCAACACAGGCAGTTGAGGGCAACCAAAAAACTACAGCTGAAATCCAAAGACTAAATTCATCCCATCACCTCGCTAGCTGAAAGATCCCAAAATGTTGGGCTGCAGAGACACACAACACAAGGACACAGGTACCATCAGCTTTCCACATTGTTTTTCTCTGGGTCTTGGCATTCTGAGCAATCTACCATCTCACCCTTTCCTCCCAACATAGTTCATGGCCAGTACTCTCTAACACAGATAAGAAACTTTTTTTTTTTTTTTTTTTTTATATTTCATGCAGGATCCAAAATATCCATGTTCTCTTTCAAGATTGTGTTTTTCTCGTATTTGATTGGCTTGCCTTTACCAAGCAGACTGCAGAAAGGTGTATGTGAAGATTTTGAAATACTCTTTCTTTTGAAATATTGCTTTATGGTAGTTTATCTAAAGAGTCACTCACATATAAATTCATATTTACTTGTTCATGTTATGCTTTTCATTTTCAGGCCAGGAGAGGAGTGCAAGGAAGAAAGGACAAGGTGGGATGGTGCAGAAATGGTCGCCAGAGGCAACTACTGGGGACCTGGCATCTCATCAGGATACCAAGGCTTGTTACAGAGTAGAAATAAGGAATCAGAAGCACAGTCCTCATAACGGATTGTGTTAACAGATAAAAAGGCGGATCCTGTTTAGCTGAGAGACATAGAAGCCCAGGGATCAGGGAAGAGCTTTTGAAGTCTTGACAGGAGCTCTTATCCCAGCTCTGCCACTCTTGGGTGACCCCAGTGAAGTGTTGATTTGCTAATCTTCAGCTGGGTAAGCTTGCTGCAGTATTTACTGTTAAATATCTGCAGACAAAAAGAGCACAACAGCTGAGGAGCACAACATAGCAATAAGTGCCAAATTAAACCCTGCAGGGTTCACAGGAGTTCATCCCTCAGCTTTGCACTGATTTTCAGAGGTGAGTCTGTCCCACACTAGAGGAGAGGTAGAATGTGGAGCAAGACTCAGCAACACATATAGCACAGCCTGAGGGATGCTCATCCTATTAACCATGAGCTTTAGCCAAATGAGCCCCATTTTCACTGGGCGCATTTGCTGGAAAAGCACAAGCTGCTGCAGTAGCCAAGCAAGGTCACACGTGTTTCAGGGAAGCTACTGCAGTGTCTGGGCTTCCTGGAAGACTCATAAAAGCTACCATCCAGATACAGAAAATAATATTGTTTAATGGAGCAAAAGGTTATCAGTGGTCCTCAGTGTGCAGTTGATAGGGAGCATGGCTTGTTGCAGGCCAGAGAGATGCCCCTGAGAGTGGACCACTGAGGCTTGGTCCAGGAGAGCTGCTGAAGTGACCACAGAGGTCATTCCAGGCTTACCAACTCCATGGTACCAGCCGCCACTGGGAGAGTCAGTAATCCCTCCCCTTCCTGGAGCTGGATCCTCTCCTAATGGTAATGAGACACTCAGAAAGAAAGCATTTACTTAGACAAACATCATCATCTGTCTAAGCCATGACAATAATAAAGCTTCTGTTGCCAGAATTCACTTACATTGAGTAATGACTGTTAATGCATTTTTCCCATGAATTCCCCCGCTACATTAACTTTACAGAGAGCAAATAACTGTCCCATCTCTAAAGAAATCCATATTAGTCTTTCAAATGTGCAGGACAGAAGAGAGGCAACTACTGCTGCCTCAGACATTCAGCATGGCCCCATTTCTACAGACCTTTGCAGCTCCTGTAGACACTGCCACAAAACGCCCCCAGGGCAGGCAGCCACCCGCTCTGTGTTAGTGTCTGTTCTCATCTAGACAAAGCCCCCGAGGCTGCCAGGCAGGCAAGCCAAGGCTCTGACTGCAGGATGTGTGAAGCAGGCTGTCGATTCAACATGCTGTTGCCACAAGCTTACCGATGGCAGTTTAAATGGCAGGCTCTTCAATTATTTTCAATGAGGAAGGTAAAAAAAATAAAAGGAAAATCCAGCCAGTGCATTTAATGTTCTTTTCATGAGACCAAGGCTGATGCATGGCATGGAGAAACAAGCTACAGCATGCCTTCTAGCTGGTCAGGCTGTCTGGGATGGCTCAGATGACCAAGTGGTTAAAGGAGGAGCTACCTCTGGTCCATGGCATCACTGTGTGGTGGCTACAGGTCTGTAAAGAAGAAAGCTGATCACCAGCTCCCCTTCAGTGTGCCTAAACTAATGGGTATTGTCCTCCTAACCCAAAAACCCACTCAGGACAAGTCTGTGAGGAACCATCAAAAGAGAAGGAAGACCTGGTGACAAAAGTTTAAAAAGACCCTCTAGGAGGTGAAGTGTTTTACCTTTAACTGGAAATTCATATTTTACCACATTTCTAAGACATTTCCTGGGGATAAGAAATGTTATTTTTTGCCGCCAGCTCTACAGAATTAATGAAAACCTTCAACTTCCCAGGACCCTGGCTTCCCCTAGGAGCAGTCGTCCCAATTAACATGTTCTTGATTGCTTGTCATTAGGCTTTTAGAGTGTGAAAAAGTATTGCAGAGAAATCACAGTTCAGCCACCTAGCTAATCCAGTGGAACATTTTTATTGTTGCATCTGAGTGAAGAAGCCATAAAACTGAGAGAGAGAAAGTATGCTGAATCTTTCCAGCTCTTTGAGCAAGTACCCCCCAAAGATTTTGCACGATTTCCCCTCTCCCAGCTGTAATTTAAATAGCCCAAAACCTATGGCTTGTGTAGGAGTTTGTTATATGCTTTATTCTCATAACTTACACTTGAGGCCTGGTGGTGCAGAAAGTGTTGGCGAATTAAAGGCTCAAGGCACACCATAGAGGCTCTTCCAATAATCCCAGGGTGAATCACGAGCTGAATCCAATTATTAATCGAGATAATAATTGTGAAGATGAGGCACAGTCTCTCTGCCTTTATCCCTTCTGCCTGCAGAGCCTGCACACACAGACCTTTGTCTCTGCCCAAGGGCTGCCTTAAGCATTCCTTAGCACGGATGTGATCATCAAACAGGCTCACAGGAATCCGCAGCACAAGCTTCCCATTAAAAATCACAAGGTGTTTTGAGTCTTCTGTTATGTGGGCACTGGCCCAGCCTCAGCTGTGACTAGCGCTCTCAGTTGAGGTAGACCGGGTGTACAGGCCAAAGTAGGAGTCACCTGAGGAATAAATGGGTACATTCCAGGTTACTGGGGAGCCAAAAACCAGACACAGTGCTCCAGGCACCACTCATACATCCCAAACAAAGGAAAAGAAATAATGGTCCTCAACCTGCTGCCTCAACCTGCTCATTAAAGCATTCCAGGTTCTAAATTGTTCTTCACCACAAGGGCATGTTGCTGGCTCTTGTTCAACTTGTCCATCAGGACTCTCTGACTGTTCTACAAACAGAGCTGTACACACCATCCTGTCCACACTGTCTGCTTTGTTTTGTAGATGTATGCTGGCAGGTTCAGAACTTAATCCTGCCTGTTACTGTATCTGTGTTAGATAACCCTCCAAATTAAGCACTTTTTGATATTGTGTCCACCTCTGGGGTTACCAACACAAGAAAGATGTGGACCTCTTAAGTGAGACATTAGTATGATCAAAGGGCTGGCACACCTCTCCTGTGAAGAGAGGCTGAGAGAGTTGGGGTAGCGCAGTGCAGAGAAGGAAAGGCTCCAGGAACACCTTCTAGCACCTTCCAGTACCTGAAGGGCCTACAAGAGAGCTGGTGAGTTTTTACAAGGCATGTAGTAACAGGGCAAGGGAGAATGGCTTTAAACTGAATAGAGGGTTTAGGTTAGATGTTGCTGTGAGGATAGTCAGACTGGTACAGGTTGCTCAGAGAAGTGGTGGATGCACCATTCCTGGGAGTGTTCAAGGCCAGGGTGGACATGGCTTTGAGCAACCTGGTCTACTGGAATGTGTCCCTGCACACTGCTGGGGGACTGGAACTGGATAATCTTTGAGGTTCCTTCCAACCCAAAGCACTCTGTGATTGCATGACTGTATGATTCTAAGATAGATGCTGCTATACACTGAAAAAATAAGGGCAGGGTGGAAAGTGTGCTCCAAGAGCAAGGCCAGCCAAGCTGCTTGAGGATACACACCAGAGAGAACTCCAGTGACTGGATGGACAGGGAACTTCCACAACACTGTTCCAGCAGCAGGTCCCTCCTGCCATTCATTCCCAAAGATCAGAACTGATGAGAAGAATCCTTCTAGATGTCACTGGGGCATTGTGAGTAGACTGGATGGAAACATCTGTTTAGTGCAGGCAGATCAATACTGAAACGTTGTGAGAAGCCGCATCATTCCCATTGCTTGTCTCTTATAAGGACCACTCTATTGACTGGATGAAAGCCAGAAAAGGACACAGAGGATTCATTATTTCTGTTCCTCTCTCAGTAATCGCTGAACATCCTTATTGCATGTCAGTTGTTATTATTTCTAAAAATAAACAACTTGCAGTAAGGCCTATAAGGCAAAATTCAAAATCTGACAAAGAATTTTGGCTCTTGTGTGGATGCCTCAGCAGGGGAATAGACTCTATTCAAGAATGTCTCTATTGCCTTTCCAGTCACTTGGGTTAACACAGATAAAAAAGAAGCAACCAACAATGCCAGACATGCCCCACACTGAATGCAGTCCTCCTCTGGACCCACTTAAGAGGTCCTTATCCCTCTTATGTTGATGCCCACAAAGGCTGGCACAATATCAAAAAATGCTGCATTCAGAGGGTTATCTAACACAGGCAGGCACAGATCGCTGTGTCTGGCACCTGCCCACAGTGAACAAAATGTCTAAACAGCTGTCCAATGACCCACCAACCCTGTGCAGAAAGATGACTTCTCTGTGCAGCACAGAGCTAGGAAAAGCAAACTCTTGTTTCACCTTTCTTCATCTCTTCAACCCCAGCAGGTAAAGGGCAACAAAGGCAATGACATATGATCCTTGCCTATTTTCAACCAAGTTTATCTAGATTGGACAGAAACCACGGTTCAAATGATCCTAAACTCTCCCAAACAGAACTAAGCATTTATGAACTGTTTCTTTGAACTTTGCCTTTTTACACATTATTTACTAAGCATGACACCCTGCAACTCCTAGTAAATCATATTTACTCATTTGGACACTATGCACACACCTTTTCCTACAATTAAACCTCAGAATATACAAAGACATTTATTTTTACCTTTAGATGGGTTCCTAATATCATACATCTAGGAATGCTGAACTACAAAGTGACCATTAACATTCAGGTAGAGCATGATAAGGTTTCAATGTTTAGGCTTCTGGCAAGCTTAAATTTATTTTTATTAGTGTAAACATAGCTTCAGAGCTCCTTGACATGGCATTTCAAATCTGCCTTTAAAATTGCACCTGGGACACAGCAATCCTATATAACAGATCAGGTGTAGTGAGAACTGGCTGGAAAGTAGTTCTGGAGAAAAGTAATTGAGAGTCTCAGTGGACAACAGCATGAATCGGCAATAAGTCATTGCAGCAACAAAGGTAAAAGAATCTCCTGGTCAGATTGAAAAGGGTGATCCTTCTCTATCAGCACTCATGAAATCACATCTAGAGTATTACGACCAGATTTGTACAAGAAATAACAAATTGGAGGACATCAAATGAAGGGATGCAGCTCTTTCCTTGTGAGAGAATTAGGTTCATTCAGGCTGGAGAAGACTCCAAGGGGATCTTGTTGTTTCCCCTAAAAGAAACACCTAATAAGAGGATGTGAGGAAGCCAGAGGCAGGCACTTCTCAGAGGCTGAGGCTGACAGCAAAAGGGCTACAGGTACCAGTCATGAGACACAACATAAGGAATTGCAGTTTGACATCAGGGAAATGGTTTGAACATCAAAGTGGTCAATCAACACAGGCTGTACAGAGAGGCTGAGGAATCTTTGTGTTTGCAGATATTCACAACTTGACAAGATCCTGGACCTGCTGGGAGAAGGGACTTGGACTAGAGCAGGTACCTCCCAGCCTTTATCATTCTACTACTCTATAATTCTGTGACAAACCTTCCTAAAACTGCCATAAAGAAAACTGCTTTAAATCTAAGGACAAGTAAATCATCTTTCATTAAGTATTTACTGACTTAGAGGTACAACCAGATTTTTTTCAACCTTTCAGATTCCTTACACCATTTCATCTAAAAAGATATTTCGGTTACATGCTCCTTTTCCTGTTTGCATCTGAAAAAAATCTTGACTCTACATTTGGCTTCCAAACAGCACATTTCAGAACCAAGCCCTTAGTTATGACTGTGGATGCTTTTTTAATTTCTTTTGGCTATTTTTGCCTTGCTTCACGGAGCGTTTGCAGTTACTTTAAGGAAAATAAAAGATGTTACCCAGCAATGGTGCATGACACTTTCTAGTCACTTCTACAGGGATGCACAGCACTCTAGTAAAGAGCCCATTGATAGGTAGAAAGTCACATGGATGAAGCATCAGTGCATTTTAATTTCTTCCCTGCATTTTAATTTCTACAAGGTATCATGAAGAGACCCAACTTGATGTAACAGAACTGTATGCAGGGAGCTGTTCAGATTCAGACTTCCCACATTCCCAGGACTGCTACATGAGTCTTTCCTCATCCTGTGAAGCCCAAAGTGTAAGGTTTTTCACAGGCTCCTCTGAACATAGTGACTAATAATATTTAAACCTATCAGCTTCTTTGGAAGAAGTTGTATTACATTTTCTGCATGACATATATGACAGTCTTATGGGAAAGGGGGGAGTTGTAAGTGATCATCAGCTCCTCCACGTTTCAGACAAGCTCAGCCAACCTTAGACCACCTCTGAGAAACTAGATCTTTCTTAAAAACTGGCAGTGGGACTGCACACACTCTTGACACAATCTGTTCCAGTGCTTAAATATCTTCATAGTTAAAAAGTTTCTCCTAATATCTAACCTAAATCTCCCTTGCTACAAATTAATCTGATTACCTCTCATCCTTCTCTCCACAGACATAGAGAATCATTGACCACCAGCCTCCTTATACCCTCATTATGACTGAAACTCCAGTCCTGTTATCCCTTTTTCCTTCTTTTATAGAAGAGATGATTCCTCCAGCTTTTTCTCATAGGCTACATTTCTCCCCGTTGAGCATCTTTTAAGTTATTCTGCATTTTCTTGAAATATGGCACCCAAAACATTCCTCCAACACAGATTTTGTAAATGTGAGGTAAAGTAAATTAGCTAACATCGTGTTTCACCGAGGATGTGGCTGTCAATGCATTCAGGAGAGACATAAGTACTCTCTAAGCCAACATTACATTGTTGACCCATCTCCAGTTTATGATCTGGTACCACCACCAAATCGTTTTGCACAGCATTTTGGACTTACTACTTTTCCCTACACTGTACTGGAGCTTTATTCCCTAAAACATATTCTTCAAATTGGTCTTCAAAAAAATTCCCTTTTTGTGATTTTAAACTATATTTATCGTCTGATGTGGATTCATTCCAGTTTAAGCCCTTCTTCCAAAATGCTTGAGGCCCCTGTCTGATTGTTGTTCTAACAGTTACATAGATTTTTTTCTTATATTCTTTGCTATCTGCACTGAATATCACACTGTTCTCTTATTTTGACCATTAAAATGGCAGTATTTATAATCAGAAATATTTGTTGCAAATTTATGTGAGGTTCTTTGACTCTTGGATCTTTAAGAACTTCTAATAGAAGTTTCCTGTGCTTTTCTGCCCAGATGCAAAATGGATTGGTGAGCTGCTTCTTTATCTTCTTTCCTTTAAGATTAGGAATTACAAGGTTTTGGGATAGCTTTCCCCAGATACCTTCTGATTTTGATTCATGTTATATTAATAATTCTGTCCATTTCAATCAAAACAAATGCATGAAAATTTGTTCCAGCATATTTCCAAACCCACAGTTGGGTAGTGTGTGTCCAGCTAGGTTGCTTTATCCAGAGGACTTTCATTCCTTGGCTGTCACCATTACCAGTCCTGCCCTTGGAGTGCTCCTCCTGTTGTTAACACACTTCTCACACTTCATGACCTGATCAAGTCATTTCCAGTGAACCTCTTCATGTGTTTATGCTCCCATTATTATTCCCTTTATTCAGATGTTTTCAAAACTCCTATCATCACTTCCTGGACATTCAAGTAAGCATGGACAGGCCTCCTTTCAGTTTTATTTGTATAACTATGATGTAAAGCACAGATTTTACAGACTGCAGCTCATGTTTGTATTTATGTAAGTAAACACACAAATACAGAAAGGTGTGTGATTCTCACATCACTCACTGGAATTAGCTGTGAAAATCACCAGCAGATAACGAACCAGTTCCTAAAAATCATTTCCAGCAAACTACAGCCCTCTTCCACTGCTAGCCTCCTTCTCCTTCTCCTTCTCCTTCTCCTTCTCCTTCTCCTTCTCCTTCTCCTTCTCCTTCTCCTTCTCCTTCTCCTTCTCCTTCTCCTTCCCCTTCCCCTTCCCCTTCCCCTTCCCCTTCCCCTTCTCCTTCTCCTTCTCCTTCTCCTTCTCCTTCTCCTTCTCCTTCTCCTTCTCCTTCTCCTTCTCCTTCTCCTTCTCCTTCCAGTCTAGCCAAGATCATCACTGAGAATAATTATTATTCTGGCTGAAAAAGTACAGCCCAGCAATATTCATCTTGCAATGTGGTTTACAGTTTAAAGTGGAACACACTTTTCACAGAAGGCTTCATATACAGATCTGGACTATAGTTTCAATAAACTTTACTTTTTTATATATATTTTAACTCTACAGTCATACAACAAAATTATTGTGATTTTTCTTCACTGAAATGGTGCTAAATACGTATTAATCACTGGTAAACATAGAAGGGAGGGCTGGCTCGTGTTTAGTGCATGTCACTGCTGTTGAAGTAGGTTCAATGAGCTCTACTGGGCTTTCTTATGAAGTTACTGCTGCATGTGAACAAAGGTACTACAGCCTTTCCTGAAAGCAAGAGTAATCATCTTTTATCCAAGATGAGCTTTTATCCAAGGAATATCAAATTGGTTACCCAATGTTAATTAACTCTCAGGGTGCTCCTGTATGATACATTGCTGTTATTCAAAAACAAAATAAACTTTGCTAGTTTACAACAAGCTGACTGAAATAATTAACATCACCCGTATGTAAAATGCATAAATACATTCATTCAAAGACTCTCAGCTTTCAAAAAAACATCAAGATAGTCCCATAGTTATTGATTTCTTTTTAATTAAGAGACATTAATTAAAAATGTTTGATAATGACTCTGCCCCTCCATCCCAAGGTTCAAGACCACAGCCAGAGCTATGACTCCTCATGTTCGAAGAGTATTTTTCCCATCCTGCAGAGCCAGTTGCACATGATCCCTGTAGAGAAAGAAGGCTGTGCCCTCCAGCTCTGCTGGGGTGCAGCCAGCACACACAAGCTCATGCTGCTGTAGGCACTAGCATGTTTTTCCCATGCTCCCACCCTGCCAAGGTGCTGGGAACAACCAAAGGTCAGTGAACTTGTGGGGTGTCCTGCTTCCCCATGGTTCACAGACACCAGTTACTCCAGCAGGGTAATGGCAAAATGTGTGACCACTTGAAACTCAACCAGTCCAGCAGTGCCCATACGGACATGCTGAAGCAGAAGCCCTAAATAATATTATTTTTGTTTGAAGCATAAATTATGAGCCCCCAAGGAAGCTTGTCTCTACAACCAAAGATATGTAATAACTGCTGACAGTCTCACATGATGTATAGCTTTATTTTGACATCTAAAGGACTATTTTCAATTATTTCTTCCTGGACAATTATGCTTATTCTAGCCCCATAATGCATTGTGTCAGTCATCTCTGGACATAAAACACTTTAATAGTGTACAGTAAGCTTTTTCCTTCCACACAAAATATCTCTGGACCTATAATTACATTTCATAAAACTTCAGTACCATAATTTAGCAGTCCCTTTCCTAATGTTAGGTCTGCGTTTGTACAAAATAAAAAAAGGCCATATATATGCTTTATCTCTAAAGCTCTAATTTATTTCTTGTCTACAAAGCATCAAAAAACTGGTCAAAGTGGTGTGTTACAAGGCAAGAATTAAGCTAATATAATACCTTGACAAGGCCATTCCACAAGTGGCATCAGCACAGGACTAGTTTGCGTTTGAAATCAGTTAACTTCACCATGTAACTTTCCTCATAGTAGGTCAATAATCTTGTCCTGTATTATTATCCATTATCCAGTGTCAAACTATTTCACAGCATTTTAGAAGAGGAAAACCTGATGATCATGGCTACACCAGAATTTTCTTTTCTGATGCAGATTCTTTTTACAAAGCTCATCGAATGACCAGGTGTCTCCAGGAGTGGGATAACAACATGGGGTTTGTAAAGGCAGCTATAGCAAGGACTGGAGAAGGCTCGGATACCTCAGAAGGGTTCTTATACAGCAGTCAAAGAAGCAAAACTCAAGGCAAGGCCACACAGATAGGGAAGTAGACTTTTATTTTTGAAGAAACAGATTTGCCACACCCATGCCCATTCTCTAAAAATTGTCTCATTCCTCTATGGCTATAAGAACTGAGATGTTTGTGTATTCAAGTACCTTGTCCTGGATTCCTGGTGAGGGACACCAGCTGGAATGTTCTTATCCAGTCTTCTGGATTCATTATGAGTGGTGATGAAATGCATGAATGTTGGAGCCTTTGCAGCCTCTCTTGTCCAAAAAGGCTCTCCTCCAGTGTGAGTTGTTTTGCACCAGCTTTGTATCTGTGACGGTATCTGTGGTCATGGAGCGATTATCACTGCTTCCAACACCTGGAATTTTATTTACATCATTCCTCTACTTTATCTTCCATTTCTCAATCTTTTTGACCTACCATGTATACACCATTACTTTAAATACTACAAAATTACTTTAAATACTACTTTGCCACTAATTCCAATGCCTTACACATGTGCACTCTCATTCACACTCCGTAGATGTGATTTAAAAATTTATACACCTCAGAAGGTCCTAGTGGCAGTAAGGGTCTGACCTTAACATGTAAGGCAAGAGCCCAATCTCACCCAAATGCCATCTTTCATAGCTTTCAGGTACAGGAACTGGAGACCCAGGATATGGAAACCATTCATTGATAGAACAAGCAAAGCCATACAGGTACAGCGGAATGAGTTTGAGATATATTGCTCTATCCATCACCTCAAAGGAAAAAATTTCATTCAGCCATGGCTCACACTGCTGAATAGGGGTTAAATCAGAGATATGAGCCTAAATTTTCTACCAACAGACAGAATTTCATAGGAAAACAAGTCACACTGGAATTATTGGTTGCACAGGTACACTGGATGTTGAAAAGGAACTTTCAGGATGTATGGTTAGGGACTTAAAATAAGCGTGGCTTAGTTGATCTTTGTGCTGTTTATTTATTGACCCCAGATTACACTTTTGGGTACCTGGAAAACAGTAATTCATCTGGTACGCAGGAAATCAAAGGTATAATTATGATACAACGTTTGTATCATCATTTTAGAACATTTCAAAGGCAAGCCATTTATAAGAAAAATGCTTCTTACTGTTTTAAGGAGTGTTCCTAAGCAGTGCAATCCCCCTTGCTCCACAATTCTCAATTATTCCCATGCACATTGGTAATAAGAATTGAGATCATTAACCTGTAAATCATTGGTTCAAATCTTGAAGAGTTCATTAGTGACTAGAAGGCATTAGTATCTAATGACTGGTCTCATTTCAGTGGACAAATAGTTGCTGCCACAGCTGGCATTAGTCAATTTTTGCAGTACAGACCTATGAAAGGTACCAGGTCCAGATTTCACTTCTGCCAATCTGATATCCCTGCCAGTTCAAATTATTGAGCTTTGAAAGTAAATTTTTTCCTGTATTTTCAAGAGAAGCTCTTGGAACATTTGTTGGGAAATTACAAAACAGTATTAAAAAAAAAAAAAAAAAAAAAAAAAAAAACCCACAAAGCATCTTTTAATGTTTGAATCCACTTTTCTAGAGATTTCTGTCTTATAACTCAATCACTGTGAAAAAAATCACTGTCTGAAAAAATACAAAAGAACAAAAAATGCATTTTCCACAGCTGGGACATTTTATAATGTCTCTCTCTCTCCCCTGTGTGCTTTTCTCTGCCTTTCTCTGCCTTTCTCTGCTTCATCAAAATTTGGAAATCACAGTGGTTCTGCTAATATGCAGAACCACTCTACAGAGTATTTTCAGCAAGCCTCATCCATCCTGCAGCAAGCCTGTGATGATGGGACCCAAGGGCTACAAGGACTCATGTATGCCACAGAGGTCAGACCCTTGCAATCCAGACTAGTCCAACACAAGTATTTCCAGACATATAACACTTCCAACAGCATCCAGCAAACTTGAATTGGAAGTAGGGACAGATTTCTGAGAAAAAAATGCACCACTATTGCTCACTATTTCTTTTAATTTAAGCATTCACTACTGGGAACACAGTACTGTTTTAGAACTTTTGCTCATTTTCTTTAGCAAGACCAGAAGCACAATGACCAAAAATAACAAAAGGTGCAATATAGGAGCAAAGCAGGAGAAATTAAATATATAATGAATGACCAAAGCACTACCGGGGGGGTAGGGATGTGGTGCTCTAAATGAAAACAGGCAGCAGACCCCAGGTGCCAGACCTTTATAGGCTGCTGTCTGACTACACATGTACAGCCACTCTCATGTATTTACAACAAATTATTATATGAGTCATAGGCCACACACTGACCTTTGCGGTCCATTAATTTTATTCTTTCCTCCTGTTCAATTAGTGCAAGACCCTGAGTCATTGGGGGTAACCCCAGAAGAATTGTAACTAAAAATTAATATAAAGCCAACGTGTGGTGTGCAAAGCTCCGAAATACTTTTGTCACCACATGTTTATGATAATGAAACTGTGATAAAGATTTTATCACTGAATAAAATACTTTTGAATGTACAGTCACTGACCTGCAAAGTGTTCATATGGAGAATGTATTAGGACATTTGCCTAAAGATCTCTCTCACAGCTGAGAAATAAGCCAGGCCAGTTTTGAATAGGATTTAACAGACTAATCACCACCTACAAGTTTTGCAAATTGCAAATCCTCACACCTCCCGCTGCAAACAAGGCTTAGATATTCAGCATGCAAAATCCAATTAATAAATAATTTTAGGATGCATGTGTTTTAAGCTACTACATGGCAAAAGCATTAAATCAGGTCCTCATTTCTTCTGTGCGTCTAATGTAGGTCTGGGTTAGTAGACATTGAAAATACCACTCCAGCAAGGACTAGTTGTAGAAGTAACAAAATGAACTGAAATAGAATTTGCATTTAGCCCTCTTAACTGTCAGCCCATCAACAACAATAACATTGTGCTAGTAAAAACCATGTCATGCCGCAATGCAACCAGAGAGAGAAAATATTTTAGTGTGGGCTCCATCCTGAAAATCCTCAACACACTCAGTTATGAAGATGTACTAGATTATCATCTAGTCTCACTTATCTTCTGTGCAAAACTTTAAAACAACCAATAGAACAAAAGGAAATAATTTTTTAATTTATTATTTACCATGTAGCTGATCTGGCTCACTTGACAAAACAGCAGCAGGAGAGAGGAGAGCAAGTGTAGAGTCAGAGATGTATTCTCCTCCTCCTCACCAGGTATCACCACCAAGTGTGAATTTTGTGCTGCTTGTGGGATTTGTCAGCTGTCCGTGCAACCCTCCTGCCTGTGGTGGGCAAGAACAGGTTTGTGAAGGCCCCATGCCCACTGCACAATGTGCCCTGAACCTACAGACCATCCCAAACTCCTTCTGGCCCTGCTCCTGCCTGGCTTTGCTCCCTGACATCCTGGGCTCCGCCTGTACCCAGCTTAGGCTGTGTGGGCAATATTGCTCTGAACCTGACAGAATCAGGTCCTGAAGGACATAAAAGGCATAAACAGTTGCTGTCCATATTTTTCCTCACCTGCATAAAAATAGATCACTCCGCTTTCCAAAGCAAGCTGTTAATCTTCATAAGCATAACCTATATTTTCTGAAGGAGGAAGAAAGAATGCACTCTGCAAGTTTGTTATCTTTGGCATATTTTTCATAAGCTGACTGATTGCATTAATAAGGCATAAGAAGGCACATATATTAAAAATCCTGCATTTAAATCTTACTTTGTTTGATCTACCACAAACTGACAAATCCAAAAATTTCAAAGCCATAGATGACACTTTATTTCAGGAAAGGAATAGGAATCTAAGACAGAGACTGACGGTAGCAGAACTGTCTCTAGTTAAAATTAAATTTAAATTGCATTAAATCAGGCAATTAACATTACAATCCAGAGGCATGAAGGCCAATTGTTTTCTCTGAATTTGTTTCCTTGGGGCTTGACAGTGACACTCAGACACAGCTCTCAATAAAGGGTAACATTTAGCCATGCCACATTAGGAAGGAGGCTTGAGAGGGAATCACAGTTCCTATTTCGTCTTGCTCAGAGGGAAAAGCATTTCACTGCATGATTAAAAAACACTAGCTTATTCCTTTCTTCTCTACTTCCACCTCTCCACTTCAGTTGTGTCTCAAGTCAGACAGTTAACCACTTCAGAGGAATGTTCATTCCCCCATCACAACAAGGATGAACTTCTGGGAAGGACCTCAAGATACCCCTTATAGATAGAAAATTGTTTCCAGACTTTCTGTTTCTGCTACGAAAATGAAACCAATAAATGTATTTCCACATGCCCATCCTACTGTAGCCTGTACCCGAGCTACTAAAATAAACCAGGGAAACAGTAGGTCTAGCAAATAGAAACATCAAACTGCTTTTAAAAAGCTCTATTGCAATTTTGTTCTGGGTAAAGGCACGCCTGATCACACGGAAAATAAAAATGGTACATGATGCCAGTAGTGGCCTATCTGCAAAAGATGTTATCAAAGCAAACCAGACAGACTGTACAGAACAGCCAGTTTTTGCCCCTCTGACTTGACTTCAGATTCTCTGTGGAAGCTTATGAACCCTGTATAATGGGACGAGATTAGCTCCAATTCCCGTGCTTTCTCTGGCCATAAACCTTACAAGACACTAAAAGAGAGGGAGAATTTGGGCATAATACATATCAAACTCAAACAAGGCATTTTCCCATGCAGCCACCCAATTTTGTGATCTTTTAATGTCATACATTAACTTACATTTCATTCTTTGGTTAAAGCAAGAGCTTTAACCTTTATAGTGGTATTTATCAAGGAGAACAAAGGAAAGCTCCCCTCCCCCAAATTTTTATTCAAGCACACATAGTCATACTGAGGAAAAACTGCTTCCCCTGAAGTTAGCAAGAGCACTCATAGGTATCATTTTGCAGAATGAGGTCAGAAAAGATGCTGAGAAAAAGATGCATCAAAAATGAGTGTACACACATCAAAAATGCTTATCTTGAAAGGATGGTCCATAAAGACCAAGGGAATGCAGTTCTTTTGCACGTGCTCTGCCTAGGATCCCAATATGAACAACATAAATCATGCATGCCAAGAAAAACAGAAAAACTGACCATTCAAGATTCCTTTTTCCAAAGAGGGTAAATGGCCCACTTGAACTCCTAGCAAACTTTGCTGGGGGAAGAGAGGAATTGAAATTTTTAAGTAAGCTATGAAATTATAAAATTTATGACCTGGAGGACACACTTCTCGAGTCAGGAGTCCAAACAGATTTGTTGCTTTAACATCACATGTCCCAATCATATGGAAAATGCTCACAGCCACTAAGAATATAAGGGGTCTCTATGTCAGTTCTTGCTAGGTAATGAAGTCTCTCTAGTGAAGTGTTCACAGCCAATAAAAGTAATAGCTGAATTTCACTTATTTCCCCTATGCATCAGCAGACTTCTACACTTTTATATCCCTGGACTGTATGCATTATTAGATCCTTCTATGTGCCCATTCTGTGGTGTTCAAGTGCTTCTCATTTTGAACCAATGTACACTATCCAAAATTCCCAATAACCAGCTCTGATATTGCAGTTTCAGTCCATTATTAATTGTGCCATATGCTTCAAGATTAGCCAGTGAAGCTTTCTTGGCTTTGCTCCCACTCCTCCCCATACTTGGAAAAGTTGTTTAATTATTTTAAATACAATTGAAATGTTTTTCTCAAGTTGGTGAGAAAACTTCTGTGCTTAAGACAGTAAAATTAATAGTAATAGGTCTTTCTCATCTCCTTTATCAGACTATGAATAACTTTGTAACCACTTAAAATTCATTTACATATCTCCCCATAATAACACAGCCAGCAACACCGCACGCACCTTTCTTGATACTGCTGTGCTACCTGCACTGAATTTGGTACATTTTAAGATCTGACTGATTATTCCAAACTCAATCCTCAGTCAATGGGAACTGCACAGGATGTACGGAAGAGATTTGCCAAAGGGATGGAACATTCACAGACCAGAAGTAGGTACAGAATTATGCTCAAAGTTTTTTAAGACTCAGTTGATCAGCCTTATCCACTCAGCTAACAACTGCTGCCCTGCCTATGTTCTCCAGCTTGTGCTTCTTGCTCTCCTCCTGAAACAGCTGTTTACTCCTCAGATTGTGCCAGCCATTCATCCCTGCAGACAGAGGCAGAAGCTTTTCAAATTTGCCCAGGATCCTGGCTTTGACCAGTTTCCCCCAAGGGGTCATTCCAGAACACAGAAGCTCTGTTTCTGTTTGGTGATTCTTTCTCCTAGGTTAGTGCAAGCTCTTATCTGCTTTACCCTGAGTATCCTTCTTTTCCACAATAGGTGCCTTTGGCAAGGCACCAGAGTAGTGAAGGCCCTTATCCACAGAAAAGGTGATTCAGCACGACAGCAGGGAAAGCTTCCTCCTACTGCATGAATTTTAATCCTGCCCTGGAGAGTTTCCTGATGTTGTTGCACTCGTGTTAAAAACAGCGGTCAGCAGCTGATCATTTTCTCGCACAGATGGACCCCAGGAATCTGTAGCCAAAAGTTATTGCTGAAACCATTCATTGCTATGTCTTCAGTTTGCAATTCACACTCAAACTCTTGCATCCCAGCAGCTTTTGCTCCATATCACTTAGATCAGCTAGTACCAACATCTGGCCCAAAGTTCAAAGCTCAGCTCCAGATGAATCAGTGCAGACTGTGGCAATTTCTTTCCTACACACTGGACTGAAATGAAACAGTTCATCAATTTGCTTCCAGCATGTAACAACGTGCATTTGGATGTTATACCAAATTTCCCGTGAACTTGCAGCAGTGCTGCAGCCTGACAAGGAGGCTCTGCTGAAAGTGCATGGTCAGGGACAGACTGGGAAGGAGCCTCACAAGTCAGCTGAATGCATGCATGGAGAGAAGGTGGGCTTGCAGGTCCCTGGGGGTGGCAGGCAGCACATGCTTTCAGTGTTGGTGAACGTGCTTACCTGACGCTAGTACAAGAAAGAAACTGCCATCTATCCAAGGCTTTCTCACTGAAGATATTATTGTAAATTATTATGGAGCAGATTCTGCTCTGACAAAACAAGTCAGACATCCAACATGTCTTCTTCTTCCGCATCAGCTGGACCCATAAGTGAGAACTAAGGAAGATGGTTCCTCATTGGACTCAGGTAGCCATTAGTGCTCCAGTGACTGACCAGAGTAAAAGATCCTTGTGTTCCTTTTCGTTTGTTTACACAAGAAAAAAGGAAGGAAAGCCTGTTACATTTCTCAACGAACTGGTTTATCTGGATTTGTTTTATTTACACTGCTGTGCATTAGAAATAGTGCCATTTAGCTCTGTGGTGCTATCCCAAGGTAAAACTGCCATGAAATCAAAACCACAGACAGGTATCTAGAAAAAAGGTATTGAAGATCCCTCTCGTCACAGGAGGTACTGCTGAAAGTGAGGTTTAGCACAATGCTATACCTGAGTTCTATGCAAATTTCAACAGAAGTCTTAGGAGTATTTTTTTCTTTTTTTCTTCTTGCATATTATGCCTGCCATTCATCTATAAGATCTCAAAACAATCTAAAAGTCTAAACACAGGATTAACTCGAATTCTGAATACAAAGCAGTAATTAAAACCCAACAAAACCAATGCTGAGACTAAACTGTGAATCCCAGAAATTAGGATGCTCATTTTAAGTTCCCTTGACAACCCCTTCATGCCTTCATTCATAATGTGCATGGAAAAGGTGGATATGGAGTTAAAGTTGTCATGACAACTTTGCTTCTAAATTATCTGTCTTTTGTAAATTGGCTACTTTGGGCTACATGTTGTTCAGCACAGCTCTGACAGAGGATGAGTTTTTAGAAGCAGCTCACAGATCAATAATTTGGTTTTAATTTTAACAGGAATGAATTTACGCTTATATATATAGCCAGAGAGAATAAAGACTAAACATATAATGAATCCAAGCATCAGCTAAACCAGAATATTTTGTCTTCAATCAATACAGTAATGCTAGTAAGATTTGTTTTTATTTTACTTTTAGCATTGCTGAACCTTCTTATAGAAAAAACATTCAGGTAATGCCTCTACTGCCAAAAATTACATATTCATCATTTCCTATCTAGAGTCACCAACATAATCATTTATTTTGTTAGGAGAAAAACTGCCTGTTTTGTTAGGAGAAAAACTGCCTTTGTTTTGTTACAGAAACTGCCTCCTCCTGGATGAAACAGGTTCTCAAACACTACATGGAGACTTTGTTGCAGTGGGACCTGCATGTCAAATCTCCTTGCATAGTGTTAAATATTATTTCCTCAAACGTGTTTAGCCTCTGGACTTCAAAATAGAACGAGAGTCTTTCAGAGATCACTCTGCTTGCCTCTTTTTCTTACTGAGAGCATAGCTTTCACTACCTCTTTCTAAAGTTACAGTAAGCAAAACACAACACAAAAAAGCCTTGGCTTTTCATCCTGTGTTCCTGAAAGTTCCCACTGAAAAAGAAAAAAGTGCTCATTTGATCATGTAAAACATTTTCGCTTGCAAATTATGATTTCAAGTAGTAAAGTGATCTTTAAAAAAGGTATTTCCTGAAAAATACTTTCAAAATCATAACTCTGAGCCAGAAAAGAACTTAAATCCAGCATTTCTGCAGAGTGGAAAGATCAAATTGCTTTATAATTTGACGTTTCCTATCGGCTCCTGAAAATGTCACCAAGACCTGATGATAAAAGAAACTCAGAGAAGAACTGCAAACTTACTGGTTTTTTCCCCTCTCATTCACTTCAAAAGTATAATCTTCATCCAGGAGAGCCTTCCCCAAAATAGGAGCTTGGCTTTAAGACCAGTGTGTGTATCAAGTACAAGTCATAGTCCATGACAGTTATGTCTGGGCACTGCAGTAATGCACTTAACAAGGAAATAACAACCACAACAGCAAAATATTCACAAACATCAGTAAATTCTGCACCCATTCGAGATTTTCTCCTTTAATGGGGAGAGTTTATTCTTTTCAACTAGATCCACAGCCCAAGGTCTCCACCTGCTCTGTGTTAAACCTACCAAAGTTCCCTTTTTCACAGCTCCTTTTTGCTACTAAGCATATGCAGAGCTCCATGGAATCAGAGTAAAGGCGATTTCCCAAGTGCTGCTAAAAGGCTGAATCACTTCCCCCAGGGGGTCCCTGTCACTTGATTAATATGTGTAGCTGTTAAAAGCTATTCAAATGACAGTGCTAAAAAACTGAACAAGCACCGAAGAGAAAAGGCTGGCTAAAATAACCAAACCATGAAAATAAAATGAATAAAAGAATGGCAGAAAGAAAACTAAATAAAAGCAGGGGAAATAAAAAGGGCAAGGATATAGGCAGAGCCGACAGTCATCCGAAATCAGCTTTCTCTTCCCTCTTTGCTTTTTCTTCCTTCCTCCCCCTCCTCATTTCCTAACTCCTCCACTCCATTTACACAATTCTTTGGCCTCTTCTGACAGTTTAGCATAACAAATCCTCATGCTGAATCTCATGAAGTCAAGGAGGCTCAGTGAAGATCACTGGGCTCAGCTTACTCCTGGTATAATCTCATCCAAATCCATGGAGTTACATGAGGGATGAGCTGGAACCAGTGACGTTTTCTGAGTTTTCTGACATCCAGCTTTGGAACTCTGTAACTCCAGACTGATGATACACAGTGAAGGGTTCTCTGAACACAGCAGAAGAAAAAATATGAGTTCCTTGAATGGTTTTCATCATAGTAGTTGCACTACATCTGTCATATATCAGAACCCTTCCCATGTTTCCGACATAAGATTCATAACAGCTCTAAAACCTGACCATATTTCACCAAGTTGGAAAATAAATTTCCCCATAGATGGAGAAATATATTTGTGAGGTAAAATGGCAAGGAACACAGTGTCCTTTAGAGCAATTTAACAAAAGAAATTATACTGTTCCTGGAAAGCCTTTTGCAATCTTAGCTTTTTTTATCTGAAAAGTCTCTAGAGTTGTTTATTCATGAAGCGATAATTCTCTCTTTGTCTCTGTGAAAACTTCTTCCTGGGAAATAAAAAATAGTTTGTATGAACCTGCTGTATTGCTTTTGAGCAGTAATAACCAACTCACACCAAGGCAGTATTTTTTTATTATTTGTACTGTAATAATGCTGGCAGCCCCTTGCTGGCACTGGATGCCACTGTGTTGAAATTGAGTATACACGGGATAAGACACACCCATTGATATGGCCAATCAGATGCACTGCACTGTAAATGGAAAAGGCAGGGAAAAAATAAGCAGAAAATAAGACTGCCAAAGACTTCAAGAGGCCATCTGATCCATACGGGGATGCATAGCAGACACATTTATTGCTGATCAGCCATTGCTCTCAGTGGTTTCATACATTTTACAAATGGAAAATAAAAGATTGCATCGTGCCCATGAAGCCAGTTGCCTGGTTGGAGCATTAAAGCCAAAGTTTAGCCCAAAGCTCCCAAGTCCTGGTCAACAGAGACCATGAAAATATTTTATCTCACCTGAATTTGGGAGTGTCTAAGGAAAGCAATCACAAACCTGCTATCTGTATCTGCTACTATGAAACAGTGAGTTCAAATAATGAAAATCTAGCTACCAGTTTCTATTTTTTATTTGCTCTTCTGCAGTCAGGAATACCTAAATAAAAGCACAAAACTCACAAATAGCTGTATATCCACATGTCCACACCATTTAGCACACTGCATTAGATATTTACTTTGCCTGCACTATCAGTAAAACACACTATTCCCTGCCATATATATGAAAGGCCCACTACACAAAAATTCACACAAGATAAAATACTGAGATCAAAAGCACTCTATCTGACAAAGACTTTTTACATACTGCAATGCATCTCTCCCCATGTATTCTATGAAGTAGGATACACACACAGCATCCGACAAGCCCATCCTTTCAGTCAGTTATTACAGATACTGAGTTTTCTGTTTCAATGCAGAAGAAAAAAATAGTTCCAAGTTACAGACAGTTCCTTTTCTATCTCCATGTTATCATTGCTTCTCTAGGCTGAAGTGTAATCACACTCTTTTGCAGGTTACTGTTTCTACCTTCTATTTCAAATAAGCTTCATACATTGGTGCAACCGAGGCAAGATTAATATGACTTTCCTTTTTAATATAAATCTTTTGATTTGCTGCTGAATGGACTGTTCTCAATATTGCTATCTAACTGTAAGGGACAATGTTGTTTATCATTTCCCCTCGAAAGCAACCATCCGGATCTAGATATTACAGTACGATGAATTTAGAAATCATGAAATATAAATGTGTTCCTACCATAGGAATTAAATGAATGTTTATTTTACATCTGAAGTACCTTTTACATTTACTTCCTGTCTATGACACCTAGATAAAAATCCCCACTAAAATAGACAGCTAGTGCTGAAAATATCCTCCGAATAAGATACATAGGAATTTAAAATAGTGAAATGCAGATCATAGGAAATAAAAATAAATGTAATTACATTTAGTAACAAAACTAATCGAGCATTTCACCCCCTTGGAAATGCTGGGGCTTTTTAAGCCAGAATGTCTTGGGATAACTCTCTGATAAAGTCTAAATCTTGCTTGGAAGAAAAAAATATGGAAAATCCTTTAAAATATGTTGAAGTATTGTTTGAAATTATTGCTTTAAAATATTTTTACATCACATAAAATATAGTCTAAACTGTATATCTGAAGCAAACAAGCCAATGTGATAGCTTTACTCACATTAAATTTCAGTTTTCAACCACAGGGGGTTTTTTTCATTTCGGAAATGAAAGGACATGCCATAACGTTCAAATTTCCTATCAGGTAAGGAAAACTGGTTCCAATATTCAGAGGATACTTACTTTTTTTCAGCTAGATGGTTCCTTCTGCTAGCCATACTCTACTCTAGGCACACACTCCAACAGCAAAGCTGACTATTAAAACACTCAACGTAATTAAACACAACAGAAGTTAATGAAGGAATGTCCTTTGTTGCTGAAAGCACATTGGGAGCGTGAAGAACATCACATCTTTCCCATGCCACAGAACTGAATTATTCCATACTTTTTCCACAGACTGGTGTCATCCTAATGACTGAACAGGCCAAGCCTATTCATATCAGCTGAGATGTTGATGCTGTGCACATACACACTTTAGCTTGAACCGAGTTACCCTGCAATGATGCTCTTAGATGAACTCTCCTCTGCCTTTTCCTTAAAGAGAGGAGACCCACAGGACTTGTAAATATTCAAACTAGATTACATTAGGGCATGTCTCAGAATCCTAAAATTACTAAAGTGGAAGAGGACATCCAGGTTCATGGGGCAGCAGAATAAAACAGTGATGAGACCTCCTCCTTACTGCTTCAGCAGATGTCCTTAAGGTCTACCAGAGGTTCTCAAATGTTAGTCAAAGTAGTGTCACCTTTGCAAAAGGACAGGACAAATAAAAACCTCTACCTACAATCTAGAATTATCCTCACTACAGATCAATGCCAGCTATGTCCTGGGCTGTATCCCCAGCAGCCTGGCCAGCAGGTCAAGGGTGGGCTTGATTCTCCCCTACTACTCAGCTCTGCTGAGACCTCTCTTGTAGATCAGAGATGTTAGGGACAGTTCAGCAAAGGACAGGAAGGGGAGGTTTAGCAAAGGGATAGGGAAGGAGGGTCGGGAAGGGATAGAAAGTTTGGTTTCGTTGTCCTGGAAAAGACATCTTGGGTCACACAGAAGCAAGGGAGGATGAGGCTGAGGCCTGTGCAGGTCAAAGGGAGGGAAGTAGATTCTGGGCCAAGGGAGAAAAGGGGACATTGGAGTACACAGCACTTCAGCTCAGCCTGTGGTCCATCCCACTGACCAGCTGCTGCCCAATGGTAGCCCCAGAGCCTGGGCCCCGGTGTGCTGCCCCTCCAGGATGGCTACAAGACAATGCTGAGACTGGTCCTTAGCACCCAGGGCCACTTCCCAGACAGGAGTCTTCCAGCCACGTGAACCCATCCCTACCATTAGATCAAATTATCCTCCCCACCAGATCCTCCCTCTGCCTCTGATTACCGTGCCATTCCAATTGAAATTACCCCTTCAGGGGTCTCGCGTCCGCCCAAGCACACGCATGAAGCCAGCCCTAAACTGCAGCCACTACTCGAGTGCCTGGCACCTCTGTCCCTGCTGTCCCGGGGGAGCGGGCCCCACTTTCTCCTTTGGATGTGCTTGGACAGGAGCCCTGCATGACCCGAGGCACGGAAGGGAAAGCGATTCTGCCCCAGCACACAGCTCTCCTCCATTGTCCTGGGCTCCCCTGCACCCTGGCGCTGGGCACCCCTGGCAACAGCCGGGCTCATCCCCTCGGCAGGCGCCCTGCCGGTGTTTCTCCGGCCCACCCAGCGCCCCTGGCGCCAGCACACCCGCTGGGATAGCAGGGTACCCCAGTTCTGGGGGTACCAGCGGTGCCTGGCGCCAGCCCGTCCCCACTGTCGGGGGCCACGGAGGCGAGGGGCGGGCGAGGGGCTGGAACACCGCCGCGGCAATCAGGGCTGCCGGCTGATGGAAGCCCGCGATCTCTGCGGGGCGGAGAGATTCTGAGGGTGCTACAGACGGCAGGGAAGAGGAGGAAGAGGAGGAGGAGGATCTTCACACCCAGCCTCCATCCCGCGCCAGCGCTGCCTTGTACAGAACCAGCGGGGCCGTCAGCACTAGCGGCGGCGTGCCCGTCCCCACGCCCATCTCGTCT
>VYXF01009199.1:1285135-1305038 GCA_013397295.1 Polioptila caerulea | reverse complement strand
CCCGTCTCGTCGGCTTGGCGGCGTCCTCTCAGCCCCCCCAGCCTGTGCAAACGCGGGGATGCCCTGCGGGCGGCTGGGAGCCAAGCAGAGCCGTGTGCGATGGGTGCCCAGCGCCGGGAGCAGAGCCCGTCGCTCTCCGCTCCCGGCNGGCGGGAGCCCGCGGGCTTCGTGTTCTTTTCTTTCTCGTTACTGAACTGGATTTAGCTCCGAGGGAATCGGTACCACCCGACTGGCTTCCGAGTCCCGGAGGTTTCAACAGGGTATCCCGGGATGCCGGTCCCTGTAAGGCTCTCAGCCTCGCGGAGTTCCCCTGCGCGGTGGGCCGACCCGAGGGCAGAGTACACGCACACCCCGCCGCGGTGGGGCTTGACCGCCCGGCCACACCCGATCCGCAGCCAAACATGGTCACATTAGTCCTCACTGACTGAGGGGCTTTGCTTTCTGCCCCACCTCAGCAAAAATGCCATGATCTCTATGGAACCTGGATCAATTTTTGCTCAAGATTCAAGCATCTTGACTGCTTTATGATTTTTTTTTTTCTTCAAGGTTTAGATTCACTATTTGGAAGGCTCATGGGTCTTGGAAAAGCTGGTACATAGGTGGACAGTACGGAGTTAAAAGTGACACTTTAGCTGTGGTAAAGAACTTTTTTTAAATAGGGCCGTTCAGCAGTGCTTTCCAAAAAACGCTGGTCTTGGCAGCTGTCAAATTTTGACCACCACCACCCCTCTCTCATCCCAACCAAATCAGCTTAGTAAGTTTTTCGTATTTAAAACATGAAGTGTTCTGAGTAGACACACTAGTCACATGGAAAGCTGATTCTCTGAGACAAGAAGGATTGCACTGTTGTGCAACCATAGAATTATGAATAAGAACTGTACTTTTCAAAAGTTTTTTGCTATTTGATTTAAGTATTGTTTTGTCTTGCACCACTCTCTAGCTATGCATTTTTTGTTAGAGTACTGGCAGAAAGGTGTGATAAAAATCAAAGTGAACTTGCTAAGAATTTCTACTCTATTGACTGAAAATATTTGTGCTGTCCTCACCAAAGTTTTGTTTGACATCTCTCCTTCTAGCAAAACAAATTGTGTCTGTCAGCAAAAACATTGGATGTGCTGGCCCAATATTTTTTCTTTTTTTAAGTGTGATGTCTTATTACTCTGTCTTAACAGTTGATTTTAAAATGTGTGTAACTCTGGGAAATCTGTTTCAGCATTGATGAGAAATGGCACCATCCATTCATAGGATGTTCAGTGTTGACATGGATTCCTTTGTGAGGGCAAAGGAAAATGAAAAAGAGAGGCAGAATATCTTCTGATAGTTTGTCTTCCCTGCATCAATTATCCTAAGATATTAGACACAAGTATTTCTCTTTTTGTTAGTGTATCAAGTGAGAAATTCATGTTGCAAAACCACCAGCAACTGACAGAGGCCTGGTTTGATTAACAACAGAATTATGGTTTTGATCCCAGATGCTGTAGCTTATGCACATTGCTGGCTCAAGTGTCAGCAGCTTCTGACCTCAAAGCTGTATCCAGCAAGCCATCTGGATCAGACTCACAGCCCATTTAACATGAGCTAGGAACATTTATCAGGTCAATAAAGCTTTCAAAGTAGCAGCCATCTCAGAGTATGAAGCTTATTATGGAACCAGTCTCAGCACTGGAAGATGCCAGAACATGTTAACCCCATTCCTCACGTATCATGTGAAAGAAGCTCTCCTTGGGGTGAAAGACATGTCAGACAGCACAAATAAGACTTAAGCAGGTGACCAGGATCAATGAACAGAAATATGTCTGTGCCTGATAAGGTTTATTCACTGTTCAAATTGTGGTCTGCCAGCACAGATCAGCACAGGAGACAAGCCAGATGGCAGATGTCATTGCTCAGGCATAAAAGCCCTTACAGAACAACCTTGGTTCCACCTTCACTGATATCATGCATAACCAAAGAGTAGAAATTTGATCTGGGTCAGACAAGAGCACGTGACTGTATTTATGTCATGTTAGGAAAAAAAAAAGAAAAAAGATAAGGTATTTACATCAACTCCTAGCCACTTGGAAAAGATAGCCAATACCCAGTCCACTGTCAAAGGAGAGTGACATGAGACAGTTTCTGCTCTGGAACAGAGTCCACTGGCACAAAGTCATCCCTTCAAAAGGAAAAAGCATTCCATTTGAATTGGTAGAATGAGCTTGCATCAGTTATGTACTTGTCCCATGTGTCTGTGTTGTTTTCATCTGATTTAGCCTCTTAAAATGAAGCTGCATACCACAACTTCAGTTTCACGTCTGCCCAGCATTTTCTGGAAGTCCTTATTCATCACTGGAAACTCTAACTAGGAGGTATTGCCTTTAGGATTCATACAGAATTTATCTCATCCAACTTTGGATGTCAATAAAGTAGGCAACTACATCAAAGCTAGCCGTCAGAGCCTAACATGGTAGAAAAAGGAAAAAAATGGAACACATGGAACAAGACTCGCCAGGTTTAGTTTAGAAGCCCTTTTCACAATGTGGGAGCCACCCTTCATCTAAAAGAGAACAAGCTGAAATGTAGTCATCCCTACGATATTTATATAGTCAAGTGAATGGCACAAAAGTAAATTAGAACAAAACCTCCAGTCCCTTTAGCATGTCTCTGGCTGTTTACTGTCAGGTGGCTGCTACTTTTCCATGGTTGTTGAACTTGGCCATATTTTATCCCTTAAATGAAAGTCGACCCTTTTTCCCAGAAGCTTATAATTCACCTTAAAGGACTACCAGAAATATTTTATCACCTGCTCTGGTGTTTAAACACTTCTTAAAACAATCTGCTAGACAGGAAGAAATGAGGTGGGGAGATCATTCGGGGAACTCTATCAGGAGACTAAGTGGACTGTGAAATGCTCAAATATATGGTAATTGTCAACTTAATAGAGTATGTATTCTGTTCTGATTGGTAGTGGGGAATAATTTAAACAATTAGAAAGATTTCAGTTTGTCAGTACAGTAATCCCACAATTGCATTTAAATAATGTCATTCCAGGACATTGGAAATTGTATTTCCTGAAGAAGATGCCTAATTTTTTGAATGGACCCTTGAATTTTGCTACTGAATAACTAGAAGTGCAGATAAACTTTTTCAGGGCGCTAGTGATCTGTGTTTCGTCAGTTAGCCAATGCCTGCTGAAACCACTTTCAAGGTGGTCAATGATCAGGACACTGAATGTTCCAAAAAGGTATTCCAAGAACCCAGACATTTAGAATTACTCAGATGGCTTTCCTAAACACTGAGCCATTACTATAAGAAACAGTTCCAGGATCTTTGTCCTCATACTTGCTTGCATTTTTCCAAGAGGCAGACAGACTATGGACCTCTAAAGACGGCTGGAGACAGATGGAAGCTCTCGCTGTCCGTGTGCTGAGCTGGGCATACGCAAGCTAAACGCTGCTCAGCAGTTGTGTAGCTGTGTTAGCACAGCAGTGTCAACACAGCTACACGACTTCTGGAGCACAACAGATGAGGCACAGCACTGTGCAAACACAGCCAAACAGCTCCTGGATGGTGTTTGGTGTAGCCCAGTAAATATTACTCTTTTTTTGCCATTCCTACTAAAAGGCCACATGTTTTTTATTGAAGTGACAGAAAAGGGTGTCAGGGTTTGTTTGGGCTTGTCCTGGCCTAAGCTGATAATGAGCTTGTTTTATTTAACAAAGGGGGAGGAAATGTCCTGCAGTTGGATTTGCTTTGAGTTAGCTCTAGCTTATAGTGATAACAAGTAGATTTTCTGTGTAGATTAAACTACATCTGATCCTAGAATAAAATACAGCTTGCAAGAATGCAAACACAGGGTGTACTGGAGGTCCCAGACTGTAAACACAAATCCCAGTGGTCAGTCAGTGGTCCCTACAGGCAGGTAACTGTCTAAACCACTTTAGATATAACAAAGGGACTGAAAAATTGAATAATTGAGGACAAAAGAAAATAAAGTCCATGTAATGCATGCTGTATTAAGAAAATAGTGAACCCAAAGTGACCCTAAGATAGATGAAGAAGGGATCTCCAGCCATCAAACCTTGCTGGATAAGAACTGGTGGCTGCTGACATTCCCACAAGCCCCACTGCTGACAGCCCTAGAACTGAGAGTGACATCTAATTTCACTTTAGATATTTGCCATGTAGACATCTACATTTGATCTAGCCATTCTGAGCTCGTTTTCTAGTCTTGAGTAAACCAGGTACTTTTAGGGCATGAATTATCTAATCTGTTTTGTGCTAACAGGAATTGCGCCCTAGAGTAATTCACCTTCCTACGTTGACTATAAAACGGTTCAAGGCAAGTAATTCAGAGAGGGAGAGCTACCAGGACTTCTACCTGTAAGGATAGGATTCCTACTTTCTGTATTCATGCCAGTCTGTTCATTCCTGTCTTCTTTATTTACAGATTATTTCCCTGAGCAATTACTCATTGGACTGAAATCCCTTCGAAAGCATGGCCCCAGGATTTAATTACAAAACAACACCGTTGGAAGTATGGATCACTCATTTGGAAGAATCTTGCATTATACCAATAATAACAACAACAGAACTAATGAACAAAGGCCATAATTTCAAAGCTATTGCTGGAAGAAATAGATGGACACTATAGAAAAATCAATGCCTTTCCAGGAGGCAATTCAGCACCTTCCTAAATTAGGGACTTATTAGGAAAATAATATTTAAATTAGGGTATAATGATATAAGCAAAGGTTAAGGCACAGCTACATAAATAGAGGGAGAATTTTGGCAGCAAGTCCCGTAGGAAACAAGAAGGATTTAATGCATCTCATCCCTATTTTACACTAACCAGCACATTATTAGGGCACCATAAAGGACAGACCCATCCTGAGCTTGGGGCTTCCCAGCAGCAGGTTCTTTCCTGATCCCCCAGCAGTGTGGCTGCCTCCAGCCTGAGACTATGTGAGGCACACGTTACCACGCTGGTCTCTGGAGGAGACAGCTTGGCTCTGTGCACTTTTATAGCCCCATAAACGACAATACTAACAATTTACTAACTTCTGATAAAGGCCAGCTTCTTGGGAATTGCTGATACCTCTATTTCTAAGGGAAATGAATCTCTCTGGAAGCTTTGCTCTGCTGCTTTCTGAGCACATGAAAGTGCTGCTGAAATTCCTAATTGCAAACTAGACTTTTGACAGGGGAAGGCAGAGCAGACGGGTTGAAATAGCCTTAAAGTGCTTTTCTCTTCCTGATGGCAGAGGAGTTCATAATCCAGACAAATTAACTGATTGGAACAAACAGCATTAAGGCAACACTGTGATGTTGTGGCTGGCAGCTGGTGGCCAGACACTAGAACATACTTAACCAATTAGTGCTGTCCCCTGCACCAGCTAAAATGCACATTTAGAACAACTGAGATGTGATCTGGGACATTTTGTCATCCACATACAGCAGCTTTACCAGGTGGGCCAGGAAAGTGAGGTTCTCTGTGGATGAGTTAGCTGGGGCTGTAATAAACCTAAATCTGCTGGAAGTCAGTCTTTCCATATCTTATTGTCTGAACAACTCCAGGTTTAGCTGAGCTGTCTTTTTTGGCTCTCTTAACACTTCAAGGAGATTTTAGAGGCATTTTGTGATTACTGATGCCTTTTCATACTTATAAAAAAAATAGGCTTGAGGATCTTTCAGAATATTCTTTTTCTGACACTCTAACAGTTACAGAATAATTATTCTTGGTACTCATACAGTACCTTCCATCAGCTTTCATAACAAGTTTAAAGAATTAACAAGCTAGAGGTTAATTTTCAAAGTCAGCTTCAGTGACTCAGCAGTCCTAAAAACACGAAGTCATTTGTCTGTGTTCTCTGCCTACAGCTTTAGGTAGTTAAGTCACTTATATCTGAAAAAGTGAGCTGTAGAGACTTGAGGGAAAGCTGGGAAGGGATCACAGATCTCATGACACTTAGTCACATATCTTTGCCAAAAGACTGTGTTTCATCTTAAGCCTCAATGATATGAATGAAACTTCTTTTTTTTTCTCATACAGCGTAGGAATGCTGGCTTGCTAACACCCTGGCGGCACAGTGTGCACAACAGAGACTCCAAGGGTCTGAGAGCAGCATTTTTTCTTCCTAATGGCCCATGGCTGGGGGAAATGATTTGCCTTGGATTTCTACCTGTCCTCAAGGAAGGAACACAGAGTGGCAATGACATTGTTAAAATTAATCTGTCTATTCACTGAGTACATTCGTTTAATTTCAGTTCTGAGATTAATGAATCTCATTTTTGATGCAAAGACTCATGATTCATTCTGAATGTTTTTGCTGCCCAGATATCCCTATAGTTACCTACTCAGTGTGACCCTACTATCCAAACACTTCAGAATTATTAATGAATTATGCTTTCAACATAGAGCCATAAGGGCGCAGTACTCAAATGTATTTCCTTTGCAGAAAGAAATCAAACTAGAATGCTGAAATCCTAATTTCACTGATTCTTAATGCCTTGAACTTGGGACATTTCACATATCCTCTTTAATGAAAAGCACTCTACCTGATTTTAGTTGTGTACATTACAGCAAGGTGACTCATGCCCTAGAAATGCCTTTCTCTTGTTTGTGTCGACTAGGAAAGCCTGGACAGCTCGGCAGAGAAAAAAAAATATTTCTCTGCAGGGTAGGTACTTGAAGTTAGGTTAAAAAACATACCAGTCAGGGAGTGGGAGAGTGGCTGTGGCACTGTGCTGAACATGCACTTGCAGACAGGAAGGAATCAAAAGTGTGAGGTATCGCAGGTTTCAGGAGAGCTCCCAAAAGAAACTCCCCAGAGTATTCTGGCCAATTTACATACTGTACTACCTAAAATTAAGGGGGAAAAAAGGCTCTGGTAACTTCACACATCATTGAAATGAACTCCCTTAGGAGTTTGGCTTGGCTTTTCAGCAGTGTGAAATCTGTTTTCATTTTCTAAACAAAATATTACAACAAAAATAGAAGTAGAGGCAGGAAAAGGTGAAGTTCATGAGTTTGGAGCTATCCATTTGACTCAGAAGACTGTACTCAGTGGGTTTGCTAAAAACATATTCATTAAATGTATTTAGCATTTTTGTTATTTTTGAAGTGTTTATCTACAAAGCAAAGTATTTCAAGACTGTTTCTAATTTACCTTTTGAGCTAACTTTAAAGCAGTAGAAAACAATACTCGATAAATTGCTTCCCAATAATAAAAGTTTACTGATGTTTACCAGATGCCTCTGAGTAAATTCAAGAGAATCCAGTATAATCATAGAGTCTAATATTTGTGCTCTAGAATCCCTTACCAGCACTCCTAGAGTTATGTTACCCTTCTTGATACTTCTCAGACTGCTCCTGACTGTGCCATATGCACAGCAGTGGATAACAGTCAGTGTCCTGTACAAGGCTCAGAAGTCTCTCAACGGCATCCTTGATATGAGCCACCAGTAAGCAATCACACCTCTCCAAAAAGGGCCTCAGGTCTCCAGACAGGTGTTTCTACACCTCTTGTCTTTCTAGTATGAGGGGCCCAGAACTGAGCACAGCATTGAAGCTGTGGCCTCCCCAGTGCCCAGGACAGGGGGACGGTCACTGCCCTGCTCCTGCTGCCCACACCATTGCTGAGCCAGGCCAGGATGCCATGGGCCTCTTTGGCCACCTGGGCACTCTGGATCATGTTCAATGTTCAGCTGCTGTTGACCAGCAATCCCAGGTCCTTTCCTGCCAGACAGCTTTCCAGCCCCTTCCCCCAGCCTGGATTGTTGTGACCCAGGTGCACCTAGTCTTGTTAAGCCTCGTAAAAATGGCCTCAGTCCATCAATCCAGCCTGTCCAGATCCTTTTGCAGAGCCTTTCTGTCCTCCAGCAGATCAACACTCCTGCCCAGCTTGGTGTCATCTGCAAACTGAGGGTGTACTTGATCCCCTTGTCCAGATCCTTGGTACACATATTAAATAGGACCGGCTCCAGTACTGAGCCAAATAATTCTATTTCATTTAGCCTCCATTTGACAAAACAGTCACTTGACTGGATTGAGTTAGACTGAGATAAGCATTATTTTACATACAAAATGAACATATTTTCAGTTATTACTGAAACTGCTAAGGTCCGAATAATAACTTTATGCAACTGAGAAGGAACTCATTACTGTGATGTTTAAAACCATTTGCAAAATTTACTGTTATCCCCTGCATATTGTGTAGTCTTATCAATGATCTTTTTCCTTTCCTTTCCTCCCTCCCTCAAGTTTTGCTACTCCTGACATCTCATCAGGATTTGAGTATATGAACAGCATACTTATGGCCACTGCTTTGCAGAGCTGATGGTGCAGCCTTTGTGGAGACAGTGGGTGTTTATCCCGAGTGGGCTCAGTGCATGGCTGGGTTTAGGTTTAGGCAAGGCAAAGCCTATGAGTGCCTCAGGAGTTAGTTTTACAGTGTATTTCCTGCTGGGTTTTTTAGTTCTTTCATATGCAGAGGTCAATACTTTTGCAGAGATTATCCTTTTAAATCAATGTCAGCTGACTTAAACTCAGATCAGCTTATATAAAGTCTGATGGTATTAGAAGCTGCAGGAGGAATGTATGTAAGCAGGGAATTTCATGCTGAAAGTTGGTCATTAGTGCAGATCCAGGCTCTGTTAAAGCATTTTGCAGCTTCTTTAGTGTCTACATATGACATGACAGTGGATTTACAACATGCTGTGACAGCCCCTCCAGCAGGACAGAGCCATTAATCTTCAGGCAGACTACTGAGATCAGCACTGATTTTGTGTTCAGATCCCCAAATCCAGGATCCTGTGCCCAGCAGGACTGTTGAGGAATAAGCTTGTTCCAGAGCCAGAGGCCTTGATCTCAGCCTGGACTCCCCTACTTCATATTTAATCTTAATACTTTTCACAGCTCCTGTGCAGGCTGTGATGTGGTGACTAAAGACATAGTCAAGCATTTAAGCACATGATTAACCTAAAGTGCTTGAAGGGAATTGTTGACTTCAGGAGAGCTGCTTGTATACTTGGAGCTAAAATGCACTCAGGTGCTTTGCAGTTCAGTTAATTATCATTAAATACCTGCAACACAGCAACATGGAGATGACACAGCCACAGGTGTACTGCAGAACACATCTCCTGCACCACTAATAGCAAATCTTGGCTTTAGGTGCACCTTTAAAGTACATATTTCAACACTGAGCCGAAAGGATATTTGACTATTATAGAGTACCACGATGGACTCAACATGCAAAACAGGTATATGCTCAACCTGCTTCCAAGGTGTGCCTGCTTCCCACAGAATAACTGTAAAATAAATAAACTAATGGAAATGAAACAGATTCTGGTAGTTAATTACAGAGTGTTGAAAACTTTGTAAGGGAAGGGGCCAGTCTTGTAAAAAAAAAAATATATGTATATAAAATAAAATGTGCTGGGTTTGGTTTGGGTTTTTTTTCCTGTGAAGTACGGGCAGGATCCCATGCTGGGGTGCCGCCCGCCGTGCTGAGGACACTCTCGCAGGCCCCCCTGCCCTTCGCGGGGAGAGGGATGCGGGGGATGCGGGGGATGCGGAGGATGCGGAGGATGCGGGGGCTCAGCCAGCGGCTCCCGCGGGGCAGCAGCGGCCCCTGCCGGCTCCGAGCCGCGGCTCCCGCCCTCGTCCCGGGGGCACAGACATCTCTTTTGTTGCCAGTAGAAGTCCCCAAGTAGGGCCGGGACTGTGCCAGGGTCCTGTCCTTCCTTCCCGCCGGTAATGCCGCGGGTGATGGCAGCGGTGCTTTTCTGTGCATTTGCCTGATTTATTCTCCTTGAAAAATACTAAGAAAGAGCAAGTTGGGTTGATGGTTCCCTCACCAGTGCACCGACAACCGTGATTTCCAGGAAGGGTTAAATTATGCGGGGAGAGGCAGGAAGGGAGGCTGAAATGAGATATGAAATGCAAGACGCTTTCTGTGATTTGCATTTTAGTTTCTTGTATTGATTACTGCAAGATCCAGGGGGGCGAAAGGAAAGAGAAAGAAAAAAACAGTTGGCACGTCTCCGACTCCAAATATTTCCAAAATGATTATACGTTTTATTAATCGAGGTTAAAGTAACCTCATTTGGCCAGTCTTAATGAAAACGTTGGGTGTGTGTTAACTCAAAATCACTTCAGCACAGCAAATTAAGATACATTGGAATTCAGGGCAAGCAGTTGTCAGTGCGCGGGTTCCAGGTGCCATCTACTGGGCACATCCCATGCTGAAAAGGAACAGAGTTGCTCATCAAAGTGTGTTAAAAGTTTAATGTAAAAACACACACACAAAGTTCTCTGTAGACACTAAAGAGGGAAAGGTGCTTTGGCATGTAAGTACGGCACGATAGAGCACAATCATGATTCATATCGGGAACACCAAGCTCCTAAAAACCAAAGGTGACCTTGAAAAAGGATATACTGTGCAGAAAAAACAAATAATTACTTGGGAATATAAAAAATATACAAACAGAAAGCGCCAACACCACCCTACCAGCCTCCTGTGCACCCCCCCACCCCAAAAGTACAAACCAAAAGAAGCCTTAAAGGAAATACAAATGCATCACAACTTTGGCTCACAGCGTGAGCCATGCAAGGCATTGCAGTCAGAAGGGCTTTCTGTCCACTTCAGGTTTTGGGCTGGAGTCAGCCTGGCAGTCCTACCTGGATTTTCTGAGTAAGCATCCCCCACAATTGATGACTTGGAGTCTCTTTTTCAATGACTTTGTTTCAGCACTGCATCAAGCCAGAAGAGATCAACCCCTTGAACAAAGTGAGAGTCCCTACCTGGGGAACTCCCAGCACACAGCCTGAATTCGAGGAAGCAGGTGTCCCTTTTGGACAGTGTTGGCAGAAGAGGCTTTTTGGGTCCTGGACTAATAAAACCTCAGATTATTCTGCAAATTAGGCAGTTTTTTGTGAGCTACAGTTCAGGCTTTTAGGCCCCTTCTAAGTTTCTTTGATAAGCTACAAAGCAAAGCTATCATGCAGCTTAAATTAATTTATCTTCCATTGCATCAGATTAAGAATACACATATGGTAATTTCCTCTATCCTTCCCCTTCTCCATCTCTCTCTCTCCCACACACACATCTCCCAGGGCTGGAGATACATAGACAAACAATCTTTTTTGTTGGTTTCTTTTCAGTGTTGTTTCATTTTAATAGGACCAGTGGGAATTGGCCTACTTAATGAGAGAAGCTTTTAAACTTTTTCTTTAAAAAAAACTTATTCCAAACTGTGAGGAATAGGTAGAACTGGGGAAAAAAATTACAAACTCCCTTAAATCTGAACAAAAAGGTTAACTAAAATGGCACACTGATGCAAGGTACTAACCATTTTATTTGGGTAAATTTAAGTGTGTGATTTCTAATATGGACATGTGTATAATTTACAAAAAATTGTCTTTAATTTAGAGTTTAAAACAAAATTATTTTGAAATATGAGACAGGGATTTCTCTATTTTGAAAATATTAATATATTCACAATTTTGAAAAATGTTCTGAGCAATATTTAACTTGAGGGTAATTTCAACTAACCCATTTCTATGATGTTTTGTAAAAAAAAAAATAAATAAATTAAAAATCACTTTTTAAATAAACTAGCTTCTCAAATAGTGACTAAACCACTTCAGCTTTTTAGCAACTTCTGATTTTTCATCAGATCAGAATAAAAGCAAACCCAGCAAGAAAGCAATTTCCTGATACCATACTCAATAAATCCAGAAATCCATCTCTATCCCAAAATATAATCAGTGTTACATAATCTACAATCACCAGAAAAAGATAAATCAGCACCTGTCAGCTAATGAGGAAGAGTGATCATTACATTATTCCATAGTAACAGCTCTTTCTCCTTTCCTAAAAAATCAGTTTTAAAAACCTGCTTTAAATGCCTATTTGAAAAGACTGCTGTTATAAAATATAAATTCCCATGCTAAAAAATCTCTTAAGATTCTTTCTCTAGAACCACATTCTAACAAGAAAGCAGTAAAACCGCATGCTTTAGGAAAGATAAAAATACTCTACTTGGGCAGTTATGAAAAGGGCTTTTTCTGGGTCAGTTGTTCTGTTTTTGTTGACACAGCAGAGGCAGCATAAGCAAAGATGGAGAGGAGGACAGGAGAGGAGGACACATTCCCAAATATTGAAGTTCACAAGAGGTCTGGCCCCAGTCCACAGGTCAAGTGTTTACTGCAAGGGCGCCTATCTATTTTGCAACTTTGCTTTCCAGTCAGGCAGCATTGTCCTCTACCCTTGACCAAACCCCCTAATCTTAGACAAATGTACAAGGGAACCATTGCATATTCTTCCTTACCATCCTCCTTTATTTCTGCTCTGTTTCCTGCACTGCTTCCTTTCACACCCTGGTTTAGGTGTGAGCAGGTGAGCCCTATGAGCCTTGCACTCAGTGCAGGCTGGAAGACCTGCAATCTTACTATGCTGCATTTCTATAAAATATCCATCCTTCCTGCTCCTACCACCACCATTGGTCACCATGTTCCTTCTGGAGGGTGCTTCACAAAATTTTGCTGTTTGCTTAAATATATCTTTGGACAACAACAGTGCTGTCAATTTTGACTAAGCAAAATACCCTAGGGGTCTGAAAGAGGACAGAAACTACAGCCAGTTCAGAGTGCAAATCTCTCCAGCTGCAAAAAACTTCTCAGCACTAATCATTTAATCATGCTCAGGTGGAGAAAGTGGTCACCCTGAGTTTGCCTGAATGCATATGTGAATCAAGCTTGGTTTGCCTGAATCTTTTTTATAAGCACATTAATGTTCTCCTGTTTGTATTAAGCTTCTAGGTGTTTCTCTCAACTTCTTTTACTTTCTTCAGCTTCCCAGGTAAAATGCTGAGAAAACTGCTCATGGTCCTACTTGCCTGGCACTGTCAGAGGAAGAAGGGAATGATTTAGTAACTTAAGGCTACAGAAATGTTTTCAGCCAAAACAACAATCAAATTCCAAAGTTCTCTGAGATTTGATTCATGGTGTTTACAAAACTGTGGTTCTGTGACCTCCACTAGTCATTGCAATCATAAATAACTGGCTGTCTCCCTCTGTTTTTTTGTTTCCCATTATCCACTCTCTGTCTCTTACTTCATCCTTAAATCATAGGTTTTATGGAACGAAGACCATCTTTTCACAATAATCAACAGTGCAGGACTATGGGTGAGCTGGTAGGTTCTCCTCTAACACAAATAAGGACTACTCACAACAGCAACAGTGAGTGGAAACTGAAACACCCCTTCTGTGCCTCCCCCGCTAGCAGTGAACATCAGGTCACTGTGGTTTGAGCTGCACGAGGTACGTGGGCAAAACAGAGACCCAGCAATTGTACAATTGCATTCCTGTGGTCTGCCCTGCACTCTTCTGCTTTCAAATAATATTAAACAGTTTGTAAATGGGATGCTTGGAATTTAACATGCCATTTTAACCACCTTTTTACGAACTTCAAGTGTGGAGTACTTAAGTAAAATGGAACAAAAAAAAATACTGTTAGAAAAGCATTATCTCAAAATAACTTCTAGTATTGAAGGAGGCAACATGTGAAGGCAAAAATCCCTCTCATTGCATATTATTACATCCAAATGTAAGAAATTCCAAAGTGTTGGGTATAGCCAATCATAGAAAGCTCAATTAAATTTATCATTGTGATCAGTTTTGCTCACAATTGGTTATATAACCAATATATTGGTAGGACAGAGAGATTTCAGAAAGAAATAAGTTGTTTCAATCTTTTATTAGAACATATAAAGAGTAATAATAATATTTTGTTTTAATAAGCCAAATTACACAAAAATCAGGAGGGGGAAGGGAATGCAAAGATCTTTTAACAAATGAAAATTACAGTCAGCACTAGTTTTAAAGTTAAGCTACTGGCAAACATCCAAATCTAATAAAAGCAACTTTACCAACACTCCCCATCAAAAACTTTCTTTCCCTCCCCCTATATCCCCATGTGCTTTAAAAGTAGCCATGACAATTCCTAAGCATGTTGTATAGCTAAAATGTAAGATACCAGTTAATGAACTATGTACCCCTAGATCTGAATGGGAAAGTATGTCACATATGCTTAGATAACATCAGAAATAGAAAAGTCATGGGAAAGGAACTGAGAAACTACACTGGCTTAAGAAATCTAAGATAAAAATCTAGCCCAGACCTCTAAGGGCACAGGTCTTTGAGGTCTTTCACATGACCAAATTATTTCATCATTCACAGTGTTCAGAGGCAATTCAGTCTGGGACTGCTTACTTAGTAAATGGCTTTTCTTTTTTCAGGCCCATTTCACCTTGCTGAAAATGCTGCTATTCTGCACTAAGTACTGTTTGGACACGTGGGGAAAGGTGGTAGAGGTTTGAGTATTTCTGATCTATATAATCTCAAAGGAAGTGGATTACCTCAGCAGCTGAGATGCTGTGCTAGCCTCTATCTAATTGTCTGTGGTCTTGATAATTTCTAGGCAGAATTTCAAAACAGGAGGTTTGCAGCATAAGCAATCATTTGGCTTTTCCTTTTGGCTTACCAGAGACCACATCCCAACCTCAGTACCATGTAAGCTGGGCTCATGTGAACTCAAAGGCTACTTCTGGAGGGACAGAGCAAGCACAGAGTAGAGGGGATGGTAAACTTTAAATACACAGTTAGGGTGAAGAAAAACCCCACTGCACCATCTGGTGTCTGCAAAGACCACACCTATTCTAAGGACATTGGACGAACACAGCTTGTTAAGAAAACAAGAAGTTATTTAACTTACAAAGAAGTTGTCCTTAAGAACGTAATATTTGATTACTTACCAGGTACCAGCATTTGTGTCTGTCTTGTCTAGCATTTGCTTTTGGGTACTTTTGTACATAATACACTTTGTTAGTACTGTTATTTTGTGTATATATATATATCCCCAATTATGCTGAAAAAGTCACAGATTTTAACAATGAAAAATAAGCCCTCTAAATTCAGTATTTCTGCCACAGGCCAGGGGTAAGCAGATATGAAAGAATATCAGGGAAAGCTGGGAGAATACTGAATCAGAGTAGATGTGCAAATTTCACAATAATAAGAAAAATTAAAGAATTTCAGAGATGAATATGTAAAATGAAAATCCATCATCTATTTCAATTATTTTAACAATGAAAGAACTCTCCATGTGATCTACATTTTTCATATGGTTGAAACATTTAAATCTAGAATTAAAATTACATTTTAAAATGTATTCTATATCTATTTCAAAGAACACCCAGGCAAACCTGTTTTCGGTTTTTCTCTTGTGTACTTTTTCACACATCTTTTTCCTGTGTTGATCTTTCAGGGTCTGAATTTGTGTGGCTGAAGTCAGCTGAACTTTTGTTGTTGGCTCCACCTGTACCAACAAGTTAGGACTCTAAACTCTATCTGTCTGCAATTGTCCTAATACCTGTACCTCTTCTTTTTGAAGGATCTGAATAAAAACAATACCTTCACATGAAAGGTGCTTTACTCAAACAGTAAATCTTGGAGAACCACTATAAGCCCTGCGATAAAACAATCCTTTATTCTGACTTTGCTGTTATGTAAATAATAATTTAATAGATTTCTAACCTTTACAGATAAAATATGTAAATTGCACCTCCTTACAAACAGGGTTACATCCCCTGTATTCCCTCAACTAAGTAAGAAATAATGGCACAACAAGAAATGTAGGGATGTCAGTTTGTCTGCACATACTTTGCTATCTTCTTTGTAGTACGTGCAGGTTGGGTTAACCAGGTTCTCTTCATTATAGTTTAAATACTTACTTTGTACATCTATAATGCAATGAAAAAGAAGGCTTTAATAGCCATTCATCAAGCCAGGCCAAATATGAAGGCTAAGTTAAAGCTGAAAGGCTTTCACAGGTACAGAGACTCTGGTACACAGCATGGTAAGAAGTCAGTGCACACACACTAACAAGCAGATTAATGCTTTTGCCACTACAGTTCATTCAAAGAGTCTCTTGTTTCTGCTGCCACAGATTGAATATATTCAAATACCTAAGCACAGTTTTGTGGGTGGAACTCCATCCACCCTCAGCAATTTTAACAGTGCAGCTATTCCGGTCACACATCACGACTCATCACATTCCTCCTGGCAAAAGACTGTACTCCAGCTAGAGAAACGCTGCCAAGAGGTTATGTTTGATTTATGAACAAGAGAAAAGAAACCACACAAAAGTGATAGTAAATTCTCCAGGAAATATTAAAATGAAGATGAGAAACTCTGACTGTAGGATGAAAGACCCCTCCCCTCAATGCACAAACTGCTGAGCTTCATCACACAGTTCTTGGGGATGCTAGTAAGTTGCTCTTAGTTTGCTCTTGCTCAAAATTCAGCACATCAATATGGTAGAGTATGGCCAGCATTATCTAAACATTGACATCATTCAAACAGAATATCACCAGCATTGTGTAGGAATGCCTCACCCTTGTACCAGCACCAGATAAAAATCAAATCCTATTTATTCCCCAGTCTCTTACTTCAACACAGAAGGATGTAATTCATATTCTATGTGATTTTGAAAGACAAAGGTATTTCTGAAATCTTAAGGCAGTGAAAATAGAATAAACTGAGTTCTACTAGAGTAAAACTTGATCAAAAGAGAGGTGATCTTAAAACAGTGATAATGAACCTTAACTACATGGAGCCTTGTACTCTCCTGCTATTAGACTGTATATACCTCAGGCACTGAGGATAAAAGATTTTAATTTACATATACAAAGGGGAAGGTAAACTACACATTTTATCAACTACTGGGTCTTTTAAACAGCAGGGACGAGAGCTCCCAAAGGCACTGCTGACAACATCATACAACTCATCTAGTAATGATCCAGCCTACAAGAGACACAAAGAAAACTTTTGTTTATGAAACATCATTTCAGAATCTCACAAGACCAGAAAGCTCTCAGTGTTTCAAAAAGAGATTAAATGTTAACTCCATTGGTCTCTTTTGTCTGAAATTCACTCTTTCTATGAAATTCAACACCACACAAAGAGCCAGAATCAGGATTAAGGATCTCATAAACCCCATTTAATTCCTTAAAAAGGCTTCTGTGCAGAAATGAATTCCAGTCTCTGAGAAAAGTTGTACTATTCACAAAAGCGGGGGGAGATGGGGGGGCGGGGCCTTTAGAATTACTATGAAAACTCTGAGCTCCGGGAAACATTTTTTTTTTTTAATATACTTCTATATGGAGATGTATGTTCTTTCAAATAGACATTGAAAATTGAATCTTAAAATGTTTTCTCTTAAAAAATTATAACTATTAAAGTTAATTTCTCTATTGCTACTGACTACAGAGTGATAACAACAAAATGACAAGAATTAGGTCAAAGTCAGACAGCAGCTACAAGGGCTTTTGGGCAGGCTTACCATTTGCAGGGATTCTCCCTAAAATTAGGGAAATGGTCTTCCACTGACAAGAAAAAGGAGGCAGAGAAATGCAACATAGTGAGTTCCCTGTAATATGTTCTTCATGTACCCTGCAGGAGGCTGAGTTCAAGGAAGATGGAGAGAAAGAATAAAAGAACAAAAAAATGAAAAGAAGATGACCTTATATTCAGTTTCTACACTTCAGGTATAATCTTACTTGGGGACCTCCCTATGAGTGCTAGCAGCTGTTTCAGGTGATAAAACTCTTATTGTGTGGCTAATTTGTCTCTAATGCATGACATAAATGGACTGAGCAGTGCGTTTGGTGAAGGGACAGGGAGTGCCTGGTGATGTAAACTGGTGACCAGTAAAACATCCCTTTTGAGGAACTGCAATGCTGAAAATTTATTTCAAAAGCATTAAAGGTCCTTGTCATGGATGCCACTGCCTAAACTTCTTGTCAAACTCAGAGGCAGCTTGTCACTTTTGCTCTAACACACTGTTGAGCTATTGCAATCTGTGAGAGAGCAAGAGCAACTTTGGTGCCTGTGCCAGTCCCAGCCAGGCTGAACTTCTCCATAAGTTTAAAAGTCAAAAAGAGCTTTTTAAGTTGTTTTATTTGTTTTGTTGGGTTTTTTTTTCTTTTTTCCAGTTGGGGTAAATTCCAACACTACTATTTGGGCATGAGCCAGCCTAATGCTCAGTATGCCTGGGAGTCACGGGGAGTTTGCAAATGCTGCACTGATGCAGGAAACAGTCCCTGGGAACTGCAGGCTCTGAGCTTCCCATTGCTTACCTTAGGGAAAGGAGAATACCCCAAGCAGGAAGGGTCTGTTTTGTGGGAGGAATGTTCATATAACCCTGTACATCACTGAACCCCAGAAGAGCTAAAGCTCCAGAGAAGCTGCAATGCGAACACAGCAGCAGCCAGACAACTAACAGACCACCTGGAAAGCAGCAGAGCAAACACTCGGTGACTAAAGCAGCCAGCAACAGAAGGGGTTGCTGGAGGCTGCCACCTAAAATAAAGGTTTCAATATAATAATTTCTCTATTATCTAAAATCGTATGGGACTGGAATATCCTAGCAAAATATAAAACTCTGTACTGGCGAGATGCTGCAAACATCACACGGCACAGTAACTGCACAAACTCAGGAAAAATGCTATGGTACATGAGAAAATCAGCTGCATTTATTCTCTATGAGACAAATGAGTGCTTAATATGTACAGAACATATTAAGATACTTGGGAATTTTGAGGAGAATTTATCTGTTTGGAAAAGTTCCATCTTTTGACTGAATTCTGCTGCTAAAATCTAAGGTCGCACATGACCCCATGCTGTAGACTGCCCTGGGACTAGGGCTCACCTGAAAAATCATCAGAAAAATCAGGACATAAGCATTGTGAATAGTAAAAACTTTTTGCTGTCCTTCAGAAGCCAGTATGCATAACTGAAATTCTTCATGTCATTGAAGTAGGAAAAAAAACCGTATTTACTAGATATTTCCTTCAGTTACATAAAATATTTTCACTGTAATTACGTTATTTCCATCTGCTATACTACAGGAGTAAAACTACCAGGATTCCTTCATGCCTTTTGTCACAAGGTGGCGACCTTGGAAGCAAGATATGTGATGGAGACCAGGCACAGAGCAGCACCCTGAAATGCTGACTTCCACCACATTTGGAGAAAACAATTAATCATGGGTAAACTCTGATCCGTATATTTATGTGAAAATTCACTTATTGATTTTAAACGTAAAGCAATTAAAATAAATGTCAGCCCAGGACTACAAATCCCCTAAAGCAATGTAATCCTTGAATTATAACAATTATAACCTTTTCAACATAAACATTTTGGTGGGAATTCAACACACTTGTGCACACCTTTTCACCATATAAAATTTATTAGCTAAATAAAAGGAGAAATAATTGTCTTTCCTTTCTTGGATTTCCTCTCCTTATGGCTCTTTGTTAGCAGCTATTTTTATAGAAATATATGGAAGCAATTGCAAGATCTCGTTAAAAGAGTACAAAAGTATGTCAGCAGAATGAGTTCCAAGGTAATAGCAGTTTTCTGCCACAGACCAAGCAAATCAGAGAAAATTTAAGACATGAATCTTGTTATTAAAATGCATCTTTAAGCTTATTAGCTCTGAACAGAATCCAGCATCCCGTTCAAAGACCCTTTCTGCAGAAAACCAGCGGAAGCTCATTATTCACAGAATCATGCCATCGTTAAGGCTGGACAAGACCTTTAAGATCATCCAGCCCAACCACCGTGTTCACCACTAAAACCTGTCCTCAAGAGCTACATCCACGTCTTTAAGACCCTTCCAGGGACGATGACTCCACCACTTCCCCGGCCGGCCTGTTCCAACGCTTGACCATCCTTTCAGGGAAGAATTTTTTCCTAAAACCTGCGACCTAAACCTCCCCTGGTCCAGCTTGAGGCCATTTCCTCTCGTCCCACCCTCGCTACGCCCTCCTTTCAGGCAGCTGTAGAGAATGATAAACCACC
>VYXF01009199.1:1264588-1285069 GCA_013397295.1 Polioptila caerulea | reverse complement strand
TCACACCCCACCAGGGCTGCGGAGGAAGCTGCTGCGGCAGGGGCACCCCAGACCAGCGGCGGTCCCTGCCAGCCCCGATGGCAGACTTTTCTCGGGGATGCACCGAGGACGGGCACAAACAATGAAACCACCACACGATAGCGCTGCCTGAGGCCTCCGGCCGAGGCGCGGGAGAGCGCCGAAGCGCGACTCGAACCCGCTACCTCCGGCTCGCCAGCCACTGCGCACCAACGCCCGACCCAAACCGCGGCGTGCCTGCACTTCCGTAAACATCGCGGCGGGATGAGTGACGGGCGCGGCGGCCAATCGCGGTGCGCGGAGCGGGGGAGGGGCGGGAGCCCGCGCTCGGCGGCCGGGGAGGCGCGCGGCGGGAAAGGGCGGCGCGTGGGTAACGGCGGGAAACGGCGGCGCGCGAGCCGGGGAGTGCTGAGGCGGACGGGCCGCGGAACGGCCCCGGGGGCGCCCGGGGGGCGGCGCGCGGCCCTGAGCGGACGCCCTGAGCGGACTCCTTCAGTGCGGGCGCCTCTGCGTGCCTTGAGTAAGGTGTAGCCTCCCGAGAAGTTGCTGTGCGTGCTGAGTTCTGTTCGGTGCTGTTTCCCGCGTGAGTCTCTCAATGGTGCTGCTGGGTCGTAAGCACGTAGAGCAGAGTGCGCTCTGTCCTTTCCCTTTGAAAGGCGCGATGTAATTAGTGCTTTGTTCTGCCTGTTTAGGTGTGCTGCTGCAGCCTTGCGATGGGGGTAAAAACAGCTGTCAGGAGATACGAAACAAGAAATAAGACAGCAGAGACAGAACTGCCGTCACGCAAATCCCGAGTGGACTGGAGGCGCACTAGGAGGGCGCTCATACTGCGTGACAGCAGCGACGAATCCTCAGCCACCTCTGAGGAGGAGGAGGAGGAGGAGGCTGCCACATCAGAAAGTGAAATAGATGAAAAAGATCAGGCGGCTGTGAAGAACAGCCTTTCAGATCAGGAGGAGAAAGACAACAGCGGGGAAGTAACAGAAGATGGTGACGATGAGTGCGTTGTGCCTGGGAAGCGTAAGAGGTTGGGCACCTCTGTCGTGTATGACAGTGATGAAAGTGAGGGCAGCGACATACTTGTTAGAAAGGTGCCTGCCAAACGCCTCTGTATAGTGGATGACGATGAGAGTTCTGAAAAACAGCAGCCTGATAAAACATGCCCTCCAGAGAATGTTTCTACTACTAGGAAGCAGAAAGTGTTGGCAAAATTGAAAGAACTTGTAAGACAAACTGCAGCTCGGAGATCCTGCGGCAGTGCGAATTGTGAGGTCAGAGTTTTATCTTTGAAATTTAATTGGAGAAAGTATTTAATGTGAGGAAAGGTTAAGAGTGGGATTATTGGGGTTCGAATGCATTACAAATTAGTAGTGCTGTAATATTTTAGCAGTCATAGTAACTGGATAGCTATTGCCTGCTGAAAATCTCTCAAATTATTTTCATCAGGAAGCAGAATAACTGCTGAAGTGTCTTGGAGATCTCATGTTAGCTTAATTCCTAGAAGTAGACTGAAGAGAGGTATATGGAAATAACCAACTTAAAGCTGAAAGTAATTGTCTAGTACAGAATGATGTATTGGAAATGCGTGCTTTCTTGTTAATTGAGCAAATGGTGTTATTAGATGGTCAAAAATCATAGCTGGTGTATGTAGTGTCTTGTCTGTGCAAATACTGAAAATTCTTGTGTTTGAAGTACTTCTAAAAATTTAATTAGGATTCTGACAGTGAAGCATCGATAGAAGAGGAACCACTCTATCATGTGCCCCTCACACCATCAGAAGGTAGTGAAACTGACAGTGGCAGCATGAAAGATTTTGTAGTTGAGGAAGAGGAAGACGATGATGGCATTGACAGCGCCGAGCCTGTGAAGAGTGAAAATCAGCCACATCAAAAGAAACCAAATCCATCAAACAGCGAGCTGCTGGCACACTACTTCCCACAGTGTAAGATCAAAATTAGTGATAATTTTTCATGTATAACTAGCTCGTAGTACTGTAGTAAAAATTAATGGGCTAAATACAAATGCTCATGAATAGGATATGATATTTAAAAGCAGATACCCAGAAGGTTTCAATTTATTATGAAAGCATTCTGATTTCCACAGTAAATTTTTGGTCTTTTGATACCTAATTAAAGAGAGGGTATTAGTTGGGGGGGAGAAAGCAAAACCTTATCACACATTTTTTTTTCAGTTGGTCTGATTTAGGATGAAGCAGGCTGCCTATGATGCATTCATTCCTGTGGAGACCTGAAAGCATCATCCTTCATCCTACAATCTTGTGGTTTATGCTTAGAGCAGCTATGTTAATCTGTCCACATTCTGTTCTCACTATGAGTTTGGGGCTTGGGATTTTGGGTTTTTTGGATTTTTTTGTTTGGTTGGTTTTCTGTTTTGTTTTGTTAATATATTTTTATTTTGTGATGGTAAGACTTGGGACCAGAAGTCTAGAGGGGTTTCTGACTTCACTGGCCAATCTTGGCCAAATTACACAGAGCAAGAAAACGCTTCAAGTTGTTCTTTTATGAAAACCAGTTTCTGGATGGAGAGATTTAAATCAGAACCTTATGCGAGTTATTATCTTCCATATTTTGTTTTTCAGAAGTAGATATGTAGTGATTGGACAGTCAGTGCTAGTGTAGGTAGTCACAAGCATTTGTGGTATTTCTTCCCCAGTGAAGACCTCAACAGGATTGTATTTGAAAGAAAGAAAAAAAAATTAAAACAAACAAAACACAAGCAAAAACACCCTGACCACAACATAAGCCTGGCCTTCTTTGATTTACGTTATTCTCTGCTATTCGTAGAACGAATTATTCACTTCTGTTAGTGTTTGTAGTTTTTACTGTGGACTCTTCTTGCTGGAAGCACATGTGGCTTTAGGATGCTAAAATTCTTTAGGATCATTGGGATGAGAAGCACACTTTAAAGGCAAAATCCTATGGGTGTGGATGTTGTGCATTGAAATTATTTCTAAATCTGTATTTAAATAACTTTAAAAATCTAAACTTCCAATACTGGAGAAAAAGAATTCTTCTTACAGGACTTCTAACATGGCTTAATTTTTTTTTTTTTAATTTTTTCCCTTCTTTTGCTAAATTTTGGTTTTATTGCTTTCTTCCCAGTATCTCGCTGTGATCATTATGTACACTTCAAAAGAATAGTAAAGGCTTTCCTCATAAATGCAATTGATGACACTTTTCTGGGCTCATTATATGGTAAGTAAATTGCATTAAATAATATATTAATACATTCAAGTTACACAAAGCCATTTATTCTAGGGAAGGGTGTTTCTTCTGATTTTAGAACTGAGAGTCCTGAGATCTGTGGTTTTCCTGCTATATAACTTTGGTGGGGGAAAGCAGAGGGGACTCTATCTGAAAATGATACAGATAAAACATTTTTCCAAGATGTGTAGCCTTAATTCTTGAGCACAGAAGGCTTGAAATGCCTTCTTGAGATGTAGGAATGTGTTTCTGTGTTATTAATCAGTAGTAACCTTTCCAGCATGAAAACGAGATTAGTTTCAAAGCAGATATCTCAGTAAAAACATTGCAAGGTCAGCTGGTTTGTCAAAATTTCTTGTGCTTCATAGCTTTTTTTCTTAGGAATTTGATAGATAATAAATGTTTTAGTTATGGAGATAACTCTATATCAGATTTTTTTTTTCCTTTATTTTTAACACATCAGATAAGCTTCAGCTGCAGTTGGTACTTGTCTTATTCTTTCTGAGGAAGTGCTCTTTGGCATTTGGCCTCATGGGTCCAAATAACAGCCTCACACATAGTTTCATAAGCACTGTAAAGATGGGATTAAGGAGAGGACTCTCAGTGTCAGATTGTGGAAGGAGTCAGTAAAGTGCCAAGAGTGGAGGTTTTGGTGTCATCAGGAACTAAGAGGGAATGGAGAAACTGAAGTACACCACAGACCTCAGAATAAAGGCTATATACTCCTGGAGCTAAAAATATCTTTCATCTACCACTGCTAGTTCTTTCAGGCCTTAGGTTTGTTTTGTTTGAACAAGTAAAAACAAGCCTTTTAAAGGTAATAAGTAAACACAGCCAGAATAATGTTGTAATAGTTTCCTTCTATTTCAAATTATATCTGCTCAATAAAATGTAACAATTTACTGCCAAGTTTCTGGAAGTAAATGAGCTCTGCAGGTGAGCAGATATCATTTGTACATGAACATTGTATGAACACAGCCTAGCATTACAAAAATATATTTTTATAGCATAGAATGGATTGTTCTGAGTTAATGGAAGTGAATCTCTTCATTAGTTTTGACTCAAGAGCAGCTACTATAGTACTGGAGTTCACACTTGTTTTTTTTATTGGGAGAGATTTTGTTTCGTGGTCTAGCTCAGCCTCTTCAAGCTCATGCAGCATATGTGTGTGTAAAGTGAATATGGAAAAACAGTCAATTGCAATTATGGTGGCTATAATGACAATTAACTACTTTTATATAGAAAGCTAGATAGCCAGTGGTTCTTCTCAAGTCTGCCTTTTTTTGGATAACAGCTTTGCTAGAAGACATGGGAAGATAGCTGAATTAAGTTTTGTGTCTGTACACACTGAAGTTCCAGGGCAGTGTGCATTGGCCTGCATCTAGGGAAGTCCTGTTTAATTCCTGGAGTCCAGCATGTATTTGGAACACAGTAATAATGGTGGTTTTACTCATCCTTATGCTTTTTTAATTTATTTTGCTTGAGTAAGTGTTTGGAAGTACTTATGCTGCCTAACTCAAGGCATCTGACTGTGCTACTGAACTAAAGGTCAATTTCTCTGTGATCTTTGTAAATGATAAAGAGAGTTGTCCACATTTCTGCTCTGGAGTAGCTCAGAGCAGTTTGTTTTCATGCTTTCCAACCACTTCCCTCATATATATTTTGAACAACTTAAACAGATTGGTTGAAAAGCATGACATTCCCCCACACACTTCCTCCTTTTCCCTTCTTTTAAATGGGATTGAGTGAATGGATCTCCATTTGGGATGAGAGCTTTTGACTTGATTGTAGATTTTTTTCACGTACCCCTTTTAAATAATAAAGTATATCCCTTTATCAAGAAGCATGAATTGCATGGATCGCTTTTACGGGTAACAGTAGCAAATGTATTCAATAACAGTTTGGTAAAATCATTCATAGCTCTTAGTATACAGAAGCATAATGTCCTTGAAAATTTTATCTAAAAAACTTGTGCAACATAGAGTGGTTGGCAAATTAGTAATGATTCTCACTAAACAGATGGAACAAGACAAAAGAAGTATGCACAAGATATTCTGCTCTCACTTCATTATTTGGACGACCGCTTCATTCAGCCTCGTCTTGAGAACTTGGTCTGTAGAAGTCGCTGGAAAGACCGATACAAGGTGTGTGGATTCTACTTTAAATGCAGAAATTCTCTGTAAAGGTGCAACAATCTCTATAGCTATATATCCTTTCTAAGAGCGAGTATTGTTCTTTAACTTAAATAATTTGGTCTGATGCTTATATAAATATCAGAAATACTTTATGTGTTGATAACCAGACAAACATTCAGGTAGCAGAACAGAATCTGTTCTCATCTACCTAAATGTGTCTCCTGCTGACTTCAGCAGATGACATTTGAGGATTTTTTTGTCATTTGCCAAATGTTCTAACAAAATTTTTTCCTCCTCCCACAAAAAGGTAAACAATATGTTCATCATGAACCTTCTACTACTACTACTACAAGAAATTAAGTCAGTATAGAGCAGTTAGTTATTATATGTATATTGCTGGAAGAGAATTAGTGTCATGGATGTGATGATTTAGTAATCACTGTAATAATGAGATTTGGATCTCTTTCATTTCTCTTGTACTACTTGTGTGTGAGTACAGAGTACTCAGCAGCCTGTTTGAGGCATCGTTCATTTAACAGAGATTCTTTAATGTTATTTGGAATCTATTTTTCAGGAGCGTGTGGATTGTTACCCAGATGTTCACATAAGCTTGAAAAGTACAAAAAATATGTCTTGTCAGGCCTGTGAAATGAAGCGGTGTTGTAAGTTCAATGTGTTGCTGTCTGGAAGGCTTTATAATAGTAAAACTTTGGAAGTGGATGACTTCATGTCAGATGATAAACAGGTAATTTCAAGCCAGCACTCTTTTTTAATTTTTTTTTTCTTTTTTCAAGAAACTAAATCAGATGTTTTTCTCTGACCTTTGATTTTTGCCTACAACCCAATGACCTGTGTGCTTTTTCCTCCCTGCACCTATCTCTTAATGAAGAAGCCCTTTCTTTACCTTTGTGTGTGCCTATAGTGCCCTTAAGACGTTCCCAGCAGGAATCTTGCATTGATTAGTGGTCAGAAATGTTGTAAAAGTAACTTTCTGTATGACAGACAATCATTGCCATGTTGCAAGTAAGGTTTGTTCAACATTGGGTCGCTGGGTTTGCTAAATCTGTGCCTGCTGTGCCTCTTGCATGTAGAGGGCCCACATGCACACCAACAGCTCTTGTTTGCTCTAGGTTCAAACACTGAGTGAAACAGTGCAATGGTCATCCTAGCAGTCCAAATGTGACCTTGTCAGAATTTACTGCTTCATTCTTCAGATCTTTTCCCACATCTGCTACTTCCCATAGCTATTCACTCAGGACAAATTATCTTGGCATCTCAGATGCATTGACACTTGAAGTTGCTGATCTCCTTTCAAGAAAACTTGTTCCTACCTACATCAGCAAGTTTTATTAGAGCCTTTTACCCTTTCTGCATTATCAGAATTACTTGTCCAAACTAGAGAACACTTCCATTTAGGTAGTCTTGTATCTATTTCGTTCCCTCAGTTGTCACTTCTAGAACATTTTGGATAATTTTTTTTTAACTAAAAAGGCAGCTTTCATGTTGTTACATAATGTTCCATTAGGCAGTCATTTTAGATTATTTGGGAAGTCACTTAAAATAATAATAGTCTAATACAATTTTATTTCACAGCTGAGCCTTTTGGAAACCTTGAGAACCAGGTTCTCAAGAACCTAGGTGTTTCTATTTTTTAGAGGTCTTCCCTTCAAACTTACAGCAACACATAATTGTGATGATTAGGTATGCATATGACCTTCAGTAATGCAATTCATGACCTCTTATGATAAATTCAAAGCACATTATTTGTCAAGAATAAATATTGCTACAGTTGTTTACCAAGCTGATATCCAAGTTCTGCCTTTCTTCCCTTCCAGGAGACACAGATGGTATTTTATTTGTGAGTGTAAAAGAATTTTTGATCACAGCTGAAGTTCCTCACCGTATTTGTTGAAAATAAAAAAGTTTCAGAACAAGGTTTTTTTTCAGTATATTTGGTAATGAGGTATAATAGGATTTGTTAAGCAAAAATAGAGTGAAGGCCTTGTCAAACAGGGAGTACACCTTACTGAACCTCAGACCTGTATTGTTTGGATGTTTGCAAATTCTTTAACTTACAGATTTGAGAGATGTTGCTATGATTATCATTTTGTCATCATACAAGGCTCTGCATGTAATGTCGGAGCTTGAAAATCTGTGCCAGAGTTTTTATTGTATTACAGACCCTTCTGAGCAGCAGTTGCTGATACTTTGTTTTGAAAAGTATGTATGTGCATGATAGTCAAGAAAGCTAGGCTTTTCCAGTGATGCTTTTCCCCCTTTTTAATCCTGTTTATTGCAGGAAAACATTAAGTCCTCTGTAGTCATCCCAGCACTGATACAGCAGTCTGTCATAGTCATTCTTCCATACATACAGATCACTAATTTAAAAATACTCAATTTTTCTTGGGAAGTGTTTGCCTCACATAACCAGAAATAATTAGTGAACTAGCACAAGAATTTAATCTTTACCTAACTTTCAGCTTAACTGTGGAAATAACAGTAGCAGTTCCCTCATTTCTGACCAAATGTTGTCTTGCGTAAAGTGTTGGCTATTTTTCACTTTGGGAAAAAACTTGAAATATCCTATGGAATACTGAACTAAGTTGCTAGTTCATTTTTGTCCTCTTCAGCTTGGCAGTACAAAATGAGAGCTTTTTTTATCCTGTGTACACCAGCATCAGGGGACATCTGCTATGTGCCTGCTCAGTATAGCTCAGAGGCTGTTAAGCAGACTCAGGAGAGAGAGTAATTGAGCACTTTCCAGTCAATTTTGATAGTGTCTTGTAATGCAGCATTTGTGTTCTTATGGTGACCTGCAGTTTAGACTGCTAAAAGTACTGTTCTCGAGTTGTCTTTAAAGCTCTGCTGGCAACGCATTGAGCAACTTGTCCTGCCAATTTAGAAAAAAAAAATATAAAAGAAAAAAAAGGCTCACGGAGCTACATAAAACTGCCATTTCACAAGCTTAATTGACTGATAGTGAAGGCAGTTCAGCACTGACAGATCAAATTGAACGGAAACACATAGTTGGACTATTTTCTATAGATTTGTTTGAAAATATCCGAGAAAAGTGGATGTAAAGAGAACAAAAACAGACCTCCAACCTCCTTCTTCTGCATTAAACTTTCCTTTTCTCTCATCTCTGAAGTATTCTGCTTTGCCAGTAGAAAAAGAAGAGAAACAGCTGTTCCAGTTTTGCTTAGGCTTGCACTGATTGTTCACTGTGAAGGTGCCAATTCTCATTTCCCCCTGATCAGGGAGAATTGCAAGGTTTAGAGATATAAGTGTCTCCCACGCTTCCTTGCTCTTCATGTCACCTGGATTATTTACTCAAGACTCTCAGTCTTGGTGTTCTGTTTATAAACATGCTTACAGGACATGGATTCAGTCACTACATGTTGTGCTGTTGTCCAACCATGCTCCTACATTCCATACAAAGTGATTTAACACAACTTTGGCTGATAGGGCCAGCTTGAGTAGATAAGTTAAGCATTAATGCAGAGGGACTGAGTACTGTTAGGGGAAAAAATTAGAGTGAGTACAGTACTGAGATTCTTTCCAAAGCTGCATTCTGAAATAGCATTGTATTTTTAGACTATCTTTCTTGCTAAAAAACACAATACATAGTTACATTTATACGGTATTTAGCTATTTGCCTTTGGCATTTCTCCACGTCACACATAAATAAGCTATGAAACTCACTGCCACAGGATATTTTGGAAGGCAAAAATAGTATTGGGTCCCAAAATGGGTTAGTCAGGTTTTTGGGGAAGGTTCTTTCACACTCTGGAACATGGTATTTGGGATTATACAGAAAAGCTTAACTCTTGATTGCCAGAAAATGTATGGTAACCTTATGATCATTCTAATATTTGTGCTGGATCTTAAACTAACTTCCTTACATATCTCCTGCTAGCTGTTGGCACAGGGGAGAAAACTGGGCCATCAGTTTGATGCAAGATAGTATCTCCTATTTTATATCACATAATGTTCCAAATGCCACACCTCATTGCTTGGGATACTTGAAAAGTTGTGCAATGCTCTATGAAACACTGCAGCTCTGTTCTTCATTGCTGCAGTATTTGAAATGATGCCCCTGGAAATTTGAATTAATCAAGGCTCAGCGTTAGTTGGTAAGTCTTGTACTTCAGAAACACCTGCAGCACCAAACACCAGCCTTAGTTTTTCAGTTTTAGGGATACTAGAAGATGGAGCTGTATATAGGTACAACATGTACATGATCAGTAGAGAATTAAAATATAGTAATAGGCATTTTTTATCTCAAAATTAATAACCATATCTCACTTAATAACCATTTACTTTAGGTCAGATCAAAAGGTCTTTTACGTGAGTCTGTCTCTTCTAACTGATACTATGCCTGGTGATGTCCACTGAGCTGCTTTGAAATATATTTAAGAAATTGAGATATGTTCATATAGTTAAGAAAATATATAACTAATACATATAAATTCTGTTTACATAATCTTTAAAAATACATTTTTCTGTTACTTTCAGGGTCGGCAGATAGAGCTAGTGCTGGGTTGCACAAGTAGGTCAGGTGTTTTGGGGAACTGCTCACAGATGCAAATATTTGGTCATGCATTCAGAAAAGCTCCCTGAAAATGTGGGTTGTAAGCATTAATTAAAACTTAAACCTTCTTGTAATTTGAGAGTATTCAGTTTACTAGCAATAAAAGGTATCACTTCTGTGGCTCAGAAGAAGTAGTTTTGCAACTTAAAATTTGAGTGATTCTTTATATATATATGTGCATGTAATGTAAAACAGCAATGCAATTGCAGCTTGCATTACTAATGCAGAGAACTTTAGCCATTTACATAGTTGTTGTGGAAGAGTGTGACAAGACATCAATCCAAAGCAATGTTGTCCTTGGACAATAAATTGAAGAGAGTTTGGGGGTTTTTGTTGTTTTGGGGTTTTTTTTCAGAAAGACTAAATCCATTTCTTTACATGTGTATAAATTATGTTGCTTTTTAGAAAACCTGACTTCCAAAAACCAGCCAGATGTAGATTTCTTACCTGATAGGCTTTGTCTTCATGGGTGGAAGTAGTAATCAGTGCACTTGTGGGTCATTTACAGAGGATAGACTCTTTTCTGACTTGCCATTGTATCTACTGGAGCTACTGTTCTGGTAGGTGTGGAACAAAACATTGTCTTGTGAAATTCAGGATGTGCTTAAAGGCAGATGAAGATTGAGTCTTGCTCCCACCCCACACCTCCAGTGTCACATATTCTCAGTGAACACTTAGGATAGCCAAAGATTCTTGTAACCAATATATTACTCATTACTATATTTTCATAGTAGTGCTGATAGATGACAACAAATCTATGCTAATTCATGCTCTGATTATGTAGTAACAGGCACATTTTACCATTTGTTTACCTATAAATACTGCAGTGAAAAAACTGTGAAATAAGATAGTTCGATCTTTTCTTCATGGAAATCAAAGAAGTAAAACTGGTAATGACTGGGAGATGCAGAGGCTTTATTTTCTGCAGCATCATAGCTTAGTTGTTCCTCCCAAACAATTGCTGTTTGTATTGTATAAAACTTCAAGTTTAGATTTTATTTTTTTGAAATTCAGCCTCTCCATTTATTATGTGCTGTGAGGTGTATGCCTATATGTGTTTATGTGTATTTCTCGAAGAAATACTGAATATTATTCAGTCTACAAAATGTTAAAACTGATATTTCATCTCCCTAGGAAGTACTTACATATTAAGCAAAAGTAAGCAAATAATTCCTCTTCCTCTGCTTTCACAATATGATGGTTGTCTAAAGTGTTAGTGATTTTGTAACAGAGTTCCACCAGGAGATAGGAAAGATACAACCAATTGCAAATAGGATTGTGTTTGCAAGAAGACTGCACTGATAAGCTGACATTGCTTGGACTTGCTGGCTGCCTGCTTGCTCAAAAATCCTTCTGCTGTGGCTATGAACACTACATGGGTTTGTGCTAATTTTATGCATGTAGTGTCATTCTGTTTATTTCATAATTCAAGAAAAATTTCCTGAACTGACTGGTTAAATCTTACTAGAGGAGCCTGCCAATTCTGTATATTGTAAAGATAATCATGGTTCTATCCAAGGGAATGATTTGTTCATTCTGGCCTAGGTTTTGAAGGTCGGCGTGGTGTGTGCGAATCGTACAAGAGTTTATCACAACTTGAAACACTTCAAGTACAAGTTATACATGGATTGCAGCTCTCTTGCTGAATTGGATGGTGTTGAGGATGAACCAGTCAAAGACACTGTAGAGCGGCTTTTCAGCCACTTGGAAGAGAATGGGTGGATTCAGAAGGTATGACTGGGTTATTCCTTGCATTCTTTTCCAAGCAGATGAAAGTAAGTTCAGATAAAATGTCTGATTTAATGGATCAGTTCTGAATTACGGGCCATCAATAATGCAACTCAACCACTCCCCCATTTCTGCTGACCCAGTGTTTCAAACAGTGGTGTGCTGCTGTACTAGCACAGGGTTTGCATCAGCTTTTGACATGAAGCTTTTTGACAGCTGCGTGATCTCTGGGCTATGGTGGGCAGGCCCCTGTTTCATTTGAAAGCAGCAACACAACAAACTTGAGCTGTAACTTAGAAAGGTGGGAAAGATTTATGTGAAGCACAGCAAGAAAATTTTAGAATTCTGTTTACCCTGAAGAACTTTGAATTGTTCAGAACCAGTTTATAAACTATTTTAATACAATTTTTAGTACAATTGCATTTAGTATGCTTTTAGATATAGCTTCTAAATTGTTACTTACATGCTTGGTCATGTGTTGAACAAGAAAGAGCAGTCTTTACATAATACAATTATTATATATTGATAAATTCTACAAATTTCATTTCCTTTACAGAGATACAGTGATCTTGAAGGTTATATGGAAGATGCAGACAATTTTCAAGAAGAGAAAATTGATTAAGAGGTCCTATAGCTCTTTGAATGACATCTTTAAAAATGTGGATGGCCTGCTTCATCTGCCTGCACTTTATATCTGCCTGGACTTTGAGATTTCCATGTAGGCTGTTACACCTAAATTCATGCACCTTTTAATTGCTGTTTGATAATGTGCTGTATCTTTTTTTCTCATCTGTGTGAATATAAACCCAAAGTTTTACCAAATCAGTCATTCCAGTCTTACTGCATTAATCAATTTAAGTTTCCTACTGTTAGAAATAACAGTTCAATATCTATTTACTTGTGAATTAAAACTTCCACCTACTTAGATTGAGCTGCATTGTAGAGAACATACGAGATGCTGAGATCTTTTGAAGTGGGTATATTTGGAAAGGTAAGGCTTTGTTATACAAGAACTTAACACCTTCCTTATTGCTCATTATGTGCAAGTAAGTCCAGTCAGAATGATAGTTACAAGAAATAGGACCTGAATGCTAAGATCTATTTCTCCTCTGAGGAATCAGTACAGACAGTTGCAAGGCAACAGAGGAAATATTCTGCAGTCCTGACTGCATTTGCAGCACAGTAGTCATTCCTCTCTTGAGAAAGTGGGTGATGAGTCACAGTATGGGCGTCATACCGACTGAGTCTGGCTTAGCCATCTACATGAACACATGGGCCCACATTGCTGTCTCTGATAAGCAGCTGGGGCAATTCACTGAGATTTTAAACATCAGGTTACATTGTGCAAACATAATGGCAGCAACTTGGAGTAACTGCAGTCCTAAGAGAATGGATTAATAGGCTCATAGCAAGATAAGCAGGAATTCTTACAGTGTAACTTAACAGAAAGTAGGAGTTAGTCAGAAACAGGATGCATGGCTTACCAGAATTGCATGAAACCCAAATCAGAATAGATTTTCAAGGATTTAGGAAGGGTTAAGTATGGTACTGTCCATTCTGAAAAATTGGACAAGAACTTGAAATGTGCACTTGCAGCCCAGAAAGCCAACTGTGTCCTGGGCTGCATCCCAAACAGCATGGCCAGCAGGCTGAGACAGGTGATTCTATCCCTCTGGTCTTATGAAACCCTGGAGTGCTGCATCCAGCTCTAGGGTCCCAGCACAGCAAAGATTGGACATGCTGGAGCAAGTCCAGAGGAGGGTCAGAGGCTGGCTGTAGATAGGCTGAGAGAGATGGGTTTGTTCAGTCTGGAGAAGGGAAGGCTCTGGGGCACCTTATTACTTAACTCTTAAGTATTTAAAGGGGGCCTACAGGGAAGATGGGGAGAGACATTTTACCAAGACCCGTAGTGACAGGACAAGTTTTAAGCCCAAAGAAGGTAGGTATAGATGGACATAGGGAAGAAATTCTTTACTGTGAGGTTGGTGAGGCACTGGCACAGGTTGCCCAGAGAAGGTGTGGATGTCCCACCCCTGGAAGGGTATTAAGGTTAGGTCAGGATGGGGCTTTGAGAAACCTGGTACACTGGAAGATATTCCTGGCCATTACAATCCCTAAAGGTCCCTTCCAACCTAAATTATTCAGTGTTTCTCTCCCTGTATTTTGGGCTGCATATAAAAAGAATCAGATATAGCCTAAGATAAAATGCAGGGCACAGCATTTTAAATCCTACATCTTGCTATATGCACATACTCTCTTAATAATCTTTTGTGGCTGAACAACTTCGTGAATGATACTGTTGACACTCTTAAACCTTTTAACAGGTTACTCTCTTAGCAGCAAAACTAATGGAACTTGATTTCTCATAGATTTGTCCATAAGAAGTTACCACATTTATTTTGCCACTTTACTGGGAACAGTTATGCTGATTGGGTAGGCAACTGCTGCCAGGTGTACTGCTTAACAATGAACATCTGCTGCCTTTTTTACATAGAGACTGTACCTTAGATTTATCATTCACTACCCTTTTTCCGGCATTCATTGTGAAAAATGAACTGCTTTTACTTTTCTAAGGACTTGAAATTCAGCAATGTTTTAAATGCTATTAGGATGAGTTAGTAGCATCACATACTACTTTGCAAGATGCAAGATATACAAAACCAAGATGAAAATTCCCAGTAAACAGATTGAAACTTGCTCTCAAGTAAACTTATGTTGAAGATACTCTTTCCATACCTTACCTGTGAGTTAGACACATAAAATTCTGAGGTTTGGTATGCCTTATATCTATCTCCCTTGTTACCAAAGGAAGCCTTCCCTGAAGGTTTGCTTGTCTTATTCCTTCTCCTGCCTCATCTCTGTTCTTCTGGGAATATTGGTGGGAACACACCCATCAACTTAAAAGTACTCAGGAATCCATCTTGAATGTATCCCTTTCACTTATTGATACCTCACTTCTTTCTGTATAGTTCGGTTTACTTCTCTAGAACATAACATACATTTGGTGTAACCTTATTCTTAAAAAAGAAAACCATTCTGAAATTAGTTCTGTACCATGTAATGGGGTATGTCCTCTTAGAGCCTTCCTGACTGGTCCTAATTTTTGCTACCATATGAATTTTCTGAAAACTCTCAAGACTATGATTTTTACTTAATTTTTTTGTTGTCCAAATGAATGGTTGATCTCTCATTTTGCTACATTAAAACAATTCACTACCAAAGTAAAGAATAAGTTTGTGAAACTCTGGTTGGCTGATTTCAGGTAATATTTCAAGAATACATGCAGTTTGGTTGAAAATTGAAATGGTCCATTCTTCTAATTTTTTGGTACCTCAGACCTTGTTTCTTACTTCCATTCACCTAAAAAAAGTGTGCTGTCTACAGCATTTTTTTTCTAGATCATTGTTTTTTTCTGCTTCTAGCAGGGATACAAAAGTATTCTGATGGAACTTCTTGGTAGAAAGTGCTTCCATAGGTTTACTAATCTTGGCTGTGGTATCACCAGTGGGACTAAGAAAATGCCTTAAATTGAAATCACTCATTTCTGTTTCAGTTAGAAATTTGATTTGGCAGGAGCTGATGTTTTTGTGTGCATTGTGTCTCTTAAACTCTGATATTCCCCTCAGTCAGATGGAAGGAAGTGATAATATTTTTCTGGGTGTTGTTCTACCTGAAGTTTTTCTAAAAGACAGCAAATGTGATGTGTCATTACACCACTTTTATATTTGTCTTCACCACAGGAAGTTAAAAAATTGTTTAGAAGAGTAAATGTGTAAAAATTTAGATCAAATTTTCCAGATCGGTCTGCAAAAGGTAGTACAGCATAAAGCACAAAGAAGACTCTTACCCCTGTGACTTTCTATATATAGAAATAATCTGTAAGAATATTTTTAGCAGAAAATAATTGTACAAATATGTAACAATGAGAAAAGTTAAAAATCTGACCAGTCTTTCATGCTTTTTTTCCTACATCAGAGAAGTTGAATGGAGTTAGGAGGTGAGAGAATAAAGTGTTCCAGTGGGATATTTCAAATTGTTTTTAGTGTTAATTTTTGAAGCAATAGGTCTAATTAAGATAAAGTACCTGTCTTAATGGAACAATGAAGAGAGCTCAGTATGCGATTAGACTTCGTACGGGTGATTAATGATCATACTTGGAAATTACTTTAGTTCCTGTAATGTTTTGATAATCTGCTCTAGTTTAAGTTCTCTAACTGGAGACAGTGATAATGATGAAGTTCACACAAGGTATTTATGCAGAGGATCAGGCTGACTAACACAATGTACTTCTGGGACAGGAGGTTCTTTTTGGTCTATATTCTGTCCAGATCTTGCAGTGAAGTGTGAAAAGAAATAATTTTTCTCCCTGTGTCCTTCAGGTTTTGGAAAGAAAGTTGTTTGTTAATAGTAGATAGCTGTTTCTATCACTTTTTCAACAGTGAAGGCTTCTCCTGTTTCCAAAAAGCAGCTATTTTTAGCACTTCAGCAGGCAATTACAGGCAATTCCCATGCTTAACTCCTCTAGTTTACATTTTTTTGGGTAAATAAAGACTTCTAGTTTTATTCTTTTTAAAGTCCGTCTGGATAAACAGAGTGGGCTAGTGTGCATGTGTGTTACACAAACACTTGTAAATACTGTACCATTCCCAGAGAAATATCCAACACACACAAAGTAGATTTTAAAGAGTTGCCTTTCTGATTCTGTTTTGACAAGAAAGAAATACCAGTTTCTTTTCCGAATTTAGAGATTAGACAAAAGAATGTAAAAAAGTATGATCTACCAGCCAAGGAATAATATGAGAAATATGTGAAATTATATTAAAAGAACCTGATAATAACCCCATCAGTGGCTCCACTTCCCTGAATAGTTGATGTGAATTTTGGTAATTCTTTACGTAGTAAGTGATGTCATGGGGTTGTTCGGTGTTTCTTCCCCTCTTGTTTATTAAAGATGATATAAACACAGTTTGTTTGGATTAATTATTACTAGTTTAAAAAAAAAAAAAAACACAGAAAAAACACAACAGAAATTCTGTGTTCAAGATTGATTACTTTACAGTTTAAACAGAGCAGCAATTGCAAGCACTTTGTGCCCAAAATTTAAAGACGAGAAAACTGACTCAGGTGCAGTCAGACTCTTCTTCAAAGTTAGACAGTTTGCCAGGTGAGCAGCATCATACATGAGCCTAGCTGGGAATACCCCAGGAAATTAAAATGGCAAAGAGCCCTCACTGAAAAGTAAATAATGGAAATGGATGAAAATTCAAAGCTCCGAGTTAAGGAAGTCCTCTGTAGCATCGATAGTACGTATATACTGTTCCAGGAGAGTTAATTTTAAAGCAATTTGATATGTGATTTCTAAACACAGATGAATGAGGCAGGCGCTGAGACTGAAGCATGCACTCAAGATTTTAGGCAACACAGGTTCAGCAGTCTTTTTGTTCCATTTTTGGAAAGTTGCTAGCACAATGGGATGTCTATGGTGAGAATTCCTGTCTGCGAACCCAGCACAAATAAGTGCTTTTATCATCTGAAGGGGGCTGCTGGTTTGGGAAACTCAGAGCTTCAACAGCAGTAGGGAATTCACACAGAAAAGATGCTCAAGCATGACAGTTCACGTGAGATTACAATGTCGGGTAAAAAGGTCACAAATTAGTGTCAACAGAAGGATTAAAGTAATTAATTGTTAAAGGACCTGTTATGTTAATTGTTTTATCTGAGTGTGCTTATTACAATGCCACTAATAGCAAGGGATGTTACAACCTGTTAAGAAACGTTTCCTTTTAAGAAAATTGACAGCCAACCCGTCCAAAACTGATGGCAGTACCCAGGGGTTGGTGACATTCGCCAGGGTCTTCTGAACAGAACTTGAAAAGCCGAGGGATGGCTGTGGGATGTTTGCTGCTCGGAAACACCAGGGGCAGCATTTGCTGCGGATTGAGCGAGCGGGGCTCGCAGCGCAGCCCTGGAGCCGGCTGCCTCTCACCTCGAAAGGGAGAGATCAAACCACAAACCGAAGTCTCGAGGTGCTGCTTGGCAAAAAGCGAATCTTAAACGTCTCAAGTTAAAGTGAAAAAAAATCTTTGTTTGGAAAGATCACTCTGAGTTCTACGAAATCTTGTAAGAGAGACAGAGAGAGAATTCCTGCAGCTGTCTTGGTAGCCTCCGGAGCAGCACCATGGATTTCATATTCCCACAGCCACTTTGAAAACGCCAGCCAAGCCGTCATTTAAAACACTCTTACTTATTCTCCATGAGATTTGTGTGTTTCTGTTGCACTTGTGTTATGTGACTGACCCCCTAAACACAGCAATGACATCTGAGCTGTAAAGAACAAGTAATAGCCCAAGCAAGGCCTGAAGCAAAGGTAACATTGTCTACTATTTTACAAACGTTATAATTTCATTTTATTTTCCAGCTGTGCCAACCCGCTGTTCTCAACAGATGCAAGCTACTGTTAATGTATCAAATAATAACCTTCTCTTCCTCAGTTGTTCAAGGTTAAACACCAACAACAAAAAAACTTTTTCCTGTTAGCAATAATGCCTTCCTCTGAGGGCAGCACAACCCCAAATCCTCTCCTCCAGACCTTATCCCTCAGCAAAGTCTCAAAGCATTTGCTGAGACAAACCTGAGTCTGAACGTGCTGGAGGCTCTTGCTGGTGCTCACCAAGCCAGAACCTGGAAACTCACATCTTGCAATAAACCTTCATGTTTGTTGCCACATGAAGGAGATGGGGGTAATGAAAGTGAGGGCTTTTATATTTCCCTATTATATGTCTAATGCTGCATATCTATATTCTGGGGGATTTTCCCAGAATGTGTCACTTCATCACTGGCATTCAAAGTATTTATTTGCATGACCTTGGAAGGGGATAAAAACACCTGAGAGGGTTATTGTCAGCTCCTCCTCATCCTCAGCTTAATGGTCTCAGTATGCTGAGATGAAATTTGTCTATTTTTCTGACCAGACCCGTTGCAGAACTGATAGAGATAATGCACCCATCTACTAAGGGCTGTACAGTCCCAAAAGACCTTGGAGGTTTTCCATCAGAGATGTGTCTCTGCGTGCTTGGGGGCCATTTTTATTCCCAGAAGTATTTGGGAATTTGGCTAATGCAGCCACAGTGGTACAACAGCATATTGCTTTAATAAAACCGACCAGCTCCCAGCTATTTCTGCATCCTCCTTTACAGCTCACCTACAACAACACGCAGAACCTGACAGCTGCCAGTTGCAGCAAGGCCAGTTCCAGAGGCCAGATCTCGCAGTCTAAAATTGCCCTGCTCTAAATAGAGGAGCCGGGCGAGAGAAGCACTAAGTCTGCGGCTTTCCCGGGGAGGAACCACCGTGCAGGCGCTACGTGACTTGCCCCGGACACCCAAGAAGCTCCTGTCAGCGCGCGGAGCTCCCACATCCCGAGCCTGACCTCTTGTCGTGCACTCGTCCCGTGCATGCGAGCGCCCCAGAACGCACTGCTTATTTTTATACCGCCTGTTCCAGAGAAACCCAGCTGGTAGAGAAGCGCAGCGCCGTGATTTGAGAACTCCCTCGTACTCGCCTGAAGGTCTCGCCGCCGGGGGAGGCGGGAGAGCGCGAGAGGCTGCGCTCCTCGGCAGCTGCTCCGCGCCCGGCCCGGCACCCAGGTAGAGGGCGAGGAGGGGAGCGGGGATTTCCTTGGCTTCCTCCCATGCACATACCTCCCGGGGAGCGGCAGCGGCCCGACTCCCCTCGGCGGCCGCTGGGAGGCTCCGCGCCTCGCCCCGGCCTCCCGGGCGCCGCGTCCCCGGCCGCGCTCTCTGTCGGTGACACCCGCCTCCCGCCCCCGCTCCGCTCCGCTCCGCGCCGCGCCGCGCCGCACGGAGGGGCCGCGGGCAGCTCCGGCACCGGCAGCGCCGACAGCCCACCGACAAACACCCGCCCGCCGGCGCGGGCATGGAATATACAAAAACACAAAGGAAAAGTGGCTACTGGACTGTTCTGGGGGCAAAATGCTGGAAGTTTGTAAGTGCAACTCTCCGTTTGTAATTACTGTCTGAAGAGGGGCTGGGTTGCTTGTTTGTGTTTTTTCCCCCTCTTCCCCTTCTCCCTCCTCCTCCGTGCTTTTCTTGAAACTGTACTTGAAACTGTTCAATATCTGGGAGTAAAAGGGAAAGTACGCGAGAGGAGTTCTTTGCCTGCGTCCGTAGCTTGCTGCTTAATAAGGGGGGAGATGAGCACTGAAAGGAATACGGATTTATCCAGTGGCTGAATTAAGTGAAGGCGAAGCGTGGTTTGGAAGTCCACTGACTGACATTGTTCCGGACCGGGGGATCTGTCTCTGATTTTTAGAGGAACTACAGTTTAGCGGCAGCCAGCCGGACACAGTCACCACGCCGCAGAGTGGCCAGCAACGAGCGGGCGAGAGAAACGAGAAAGCACAAAGACTGAACTAACCCGACCCTCCTCCTCTTTCTCCTCCTTCCCCGGCTCTTTATTTGCACATTTACTAAGGACTTAAAAAAAACAAAAACAAAAACAAAAAAAACCAGAAAAAACAGAGAGAGAGAGAGAAACCCCAACAAACCCACTCCAGTTAACCTACGAGATTTTCGGTCCTCCGGGGGTTTCTCCGCGCCGCCGCCGACGGACGGCAATGCCTTAAATTTTCACTTCAAGGAATAACACCCCCCGCTCCCCCGAAATAAAATAAACCCAATAAACCTGCCAAGTCTCACTCATTCCCGAGGGAGAGCTCCTTCGTCCAGGGATTCATTTTGAAGGCAGCGGCTCGTTTTATTTGGCT
>VYXF01009199.1:1215566-1263986 GCA_013397295.1 Polioptila caerulea | reverse complement strand
CCGGGGCTGTCCGCGGGCCGGGGGCTGTCCGCGGGCCGGGGCTGTCCGCGGGCCCGGGGCTGTCCGCGGCCGGGGCTGTCCGCGGGGTGGTCCCTGCAGAGCGCTGGACCCGCGCTGGCATCGAGTGCGTGAGGAGCGGTGGCAGGCGCCCAGCAAGGGCGGCTGAGGGCGGGTGCGCGGTCCTCGAAGGGATTTTGGGACTGCTCGGTGTGTTGTTTTGGGGTCTTTTTACATCACGCTGTGCACCTAAAAACGCGTCGCGCGCCTCTGCCGTCGCTCCTTGCTAAGGCGGTGACAGCGGCATCCCCGAGGAGGGCACCGGCAGCCGACGCTGTCAGCGCGTCCCCGAGCAGGGGTGAAAAGTAGCGCTCGTGTATCACCCGCGTTCAGAATTGTCCTCCCTGCCCCACTCCATCCCGTTCGCCGGGGCTTCAGGCGCCTGTTTTAGCTCATGGAACTCGGGCAGTGCCTACGCCCGGGGCAGCGGGCCCTGCCCGGAGCGGAGCGCCCGCGCCTGCGGGGCAGCTCCGAGCGCCGGCCTGGCCGGCGATGCTCAGGTTGTTATTGCACCCAGGGTGTTTCGCGGAGCAGAGTTACGAGAGTTTTCCAGGCACTGCCGCTCTGTAAATGATACGCTGACCTTTTTCAACTGGAAATTGCTCTGAACATGTCAAGGAGGCTAAGCCTTGTCTCCTGTTACTTTATTACGAGCAGCCAGTGCACCACGCTTTTGAAGGCGTATGCTCCGCTGTGCTGCCTCCCAACTCTTAATTCTCGGCACACACGCGAAACATTGAGAGGAGTGACTGCATCCTGATAGGCCCGCGGCTGCTCTTCGAGCAGCTGAAAATAGATCGCTCCCTCTGCTCCAGACATCAAACTTATCTTTCTTAGTGCCTGACGCATGCTAAAACGGGACCTTTGTGGTCGTTTCTCCCTTCTCACCCGTGCGGTGCGTGGATCGACGTTTGGGGCTGCGTTACTCAGCATCATTCGTGAGGGTGATGATGTAAGCATTAAATGCGATAACATTGTGTCCGAGGGGAGTTTAGGCGCTTCCACCTGACTCAGTGTTCAGATTAAATCTCCCCACATTCCTCGTCACAATCAAGAAAGCCATTATCTTATTTTTCCAGTGTGTATTAATGTAATGCTTTGCACTTGCCTTATGGGGGAAAAAAAACCCAAAAACAACAACAACAAAAGGCTTTTGCCTAATAGTGTATATCCCATTAAAATTCACTTTCTGAAATCAGGCAACAGGCCTGTGTGGGGGTTTTTGTTTTGTTTTGTTTGTTTGTTTTGAATTTTATTTTTTTGCTAGTTGTTACTATTATTATTAAATAGCTGGAGACAGATGTTTGGAAATGCTAAATGAAACAGCTCCCAAAAAAATACTGAAAGATTTTCATCTTTTAAGCACAGAGAGGTTGTCCTTGTTTCTGAAATACTACTAATGTCTATTAGCCTGCTGCTTGCTGGAGATGCTGTGCATGGCCCTCGCTCTATGTTGCATGTTGCTTTACCTCCCAGAAAACTCTACACACACATGTCCTTGAGAAGCAAAAGGTTTGACAAAGTCTCCATCATTTTTGCACGCTAGCCTTTGGTAATCCTGCTGACAAGGTGTGTGACTACAGTGAGCAGGGCGTTTGGGGCCCTGAACCATGTTTTGAGTAAATGCTGGCTCATGAAACAGCATTGTTGTAATGGTGTCACTGCACATCTTCCCACTCTATGTTTGATATTGACATTCCTCATTTGCTTCTCTGATTAAGAAAAAGTCTTAAGAGAAAGACATTGGTTCAAAGTCACATCTTGTGTCATGGAGATCCACCTTCTCCTTACCTCTGCTCCTTAGAACATTGTTGCAAACATTAACAAGAATAGCAAAACACATAGTGTCTGAGTGGGATGAATTCAAGTGGCTGAGGGTTGTACGGCTTTGAGGTAGTACTGTTACGGGTTCCTGTTCTTGAAAATTCAGAGGGCAGGGATGGACCAGGAAAGAACAGAGTCTTGCTTTTCCTCCAGCCATAGCTGGAAAAGGAATGATCTCTGCTAGTTATTCCAAGGGTACTTGAAGAGGAAGGATAAGGTAGATTAAGCCTGTTGTCCTGTGCATTATAAATGGATGAGAAGAGAGCAATCTCTAAGCAGAATTCATCCTCTATAGAGTGATTCTCAAGAGGAATCAAGTGGAAGCCTTCTATGCACTATTGCTGTAATTCCAGATATATTCCTTACAGCAGACATGAGGTGCACAGGGTCCTGGAACAAGGGGCAGCTCTGAGTTCCAGTTGTGGCAGGTACAGCTCTGGCACAGGGAAGCACAAGAAATGAGCACAGGTGTGAGTCTCACACTGTGTGAGACTGGACACACACTCAACTCCAAGGACAAGGCAAAGCTCCGTGTGCCTTGCTGTAGGCCCACCAGTTTAAAAGAAACCCCCACAGCTCCACACAGATAAATGCAAAGACAGTCATAACTCTCATAGGGGAGTTGTGGCTACCAGGGCGCTCTATGTCTGCAAAACCCAGCTGGGTTGTTTCCTCTGCTTTGCAGGTCCCGCTGCTCTTGTTACACGCATGCCTGCCGTGTTTAGTGGCATTGGATGGGTCATTTACACAGTTGGACTCAAAAGTAAATATTTGACACTTGGTAACATTTGAAACAATGTTTCCTTGAACATATCAAAGAGCTTGAAGTGATTATCTGACATTGTTGATACTATTATTTGATAATTATCTTTTCCCAGTGGGCAGTTTAAAACTGGCAGAAGAGAGAGTTTTTAGAGGAGTTTGGTTTGGCCTTATAACAGTGTTACTTTGATTTTTGAGAAAGCATCTTTGGCAACAGTATTTTCTAATTGGAGACTGGGGATCAGATTTTTTTAGTTGGACCAATGGATGTGGGTGTGTGTGAATGAGAAATTTATTCTTCGGGACACAGCTAGGGAAGCTTTTGTACTTTCTTCCTCCCTGCATTTCCCAAGAGCTGACACTTGTTTATTTATATAGTGTTGTTACTTTTCATGGTGCAGAGTAGAACAGATAAAATACTCTGTCTTTCTTTTATACATACATCTATATGTATGTATATGCCCTCCAGCACTTAGCTGTTTATACTATTTATGTTATATGTAAACAGTTAGCTCTGGAGGGCATTCCTCAGTGGCTTAAGCACTGAACTGGTAATACCAAAGTTCTTGCATTGCAGTTTCAAGTCTCTGGCAGCCAATTCATTCCATCATCCTTCTGACACAGGCCGAGAACTGCTCATTTTGCTCTGTGAGAGCTGGGAACTCTGTTTCACGGGCATTACTGTATTATTCTGGTCAGGTTCTTTCATCGCAGCCATCACCACGCTGGCTCTGAGTGTGTTAAGCTATGTTTGTCATCAGTCACAAGTGACTTGTTCTGCTTTCACCCATCTCACGGTTGCGCTGACTTTATCATTATAAGAATTTGTTTAAAATAACAATTAAGTACATTAATATTTTCTGTACTTGGAAAAGTGACTGTGAAAGTGGTCTGCTCCCTAGATGTAGTCTGCAAGCAGGTAAAAAAAAGGAAACAATCTCATTAAAGTGATGTATCCAAGGAAGAGGGGAATGTGTTAATTCCTCCTGCTCCCCTAAATTCTCATCAACAGCTGTACAAATCTAGAAGAGTCAATGGGTTTATCCCAGTTCCCAGAGGACCTCGATGGAAAACAGGGTTGCCTGACTGGTACCAAGAGCCAAGACTGACTTGTAAAACCTCAATTTAGACAGTTATTTTATGTGGAGATCCTGAATTAATTTCCTTAGGACTATTTTTTTTCTGATCTACACTGTGTTTGCTGAGGTTTGGCCTCCTCTGTGCTAGTGTTAAAGATCCTTGAGTATTTTAAAAGGAACGATTGTGTTCTGGTATCTTTGCCCACGTTGACACTTACCCCCATCTCCAAGTTCTTTGTTTTGTTTGCTGGTTGGCTGCCAGGGTACCCTGCAGAAATACCTGCATTTTTTGGTTGTGGATGTACATCATGTTTGGAAGCGCTTTGAAGCAAGCAGGATAAGGTGACCAGGTATGGAGTGAAGTGACATTATGATGTGGTGAGGATGGGCGTATTAAACCACAAATCATTCTGCTAAGCTTGAGGGCAGTCTTTTGACTGACACAAAGTCTGGTGCCAAAGCAATGGAAATGTTCTGTTTGTGAGGCTAAGTACTGCTGTCTGCTCCTTGGGCTTCTGGATGAGAAAAGCTGTGTTCTGATAATCCCAATTTAAGTAGCTGAGTCAGGTAAAGGAGTAAGTCACATTGCCTGTGTGGGTGGAAAACATTGATCTGCTGGTATGGGCCCCTGGCCTGCTGCGAGCCATTTGGTTAGGATGGACGTTGGTGCCATTTTAAAATCTTTCTTCTCCTTAACTGTGAGAACATTTTCCAGACCACAATCAAGAAGGTTCCCTGGAAGCTGCATAGAAGCTGTTTTCAATTAGGATTTCAACAAGTGAATTTGTTCAATTTATGCTAGTAGGTAGGAGCCTTTTCAGGCCTAGCTCTCCCATTGAATCACTTGCCCCCTTTAAAGCTTTTTAATCTTTGAATACATTTAATGAAAGACTCTTCCATTCTGAAACTGTTTAACAGACTGTTTCCACCACCAAAGTTTCTGTAGGCAGTGAGCAGAGGAACAATGTCTCTGCCTGGACTAGATGTGCTCTCCAAGGCCAGCCCATGGGCTCATTAACATCCATGGCTGTTATGGCATGTCCTCTGACAGAGTCCTTGCATCCCCTGCAGTGCTTAAATCGAGTCCCTTTTCTGTAGCACCACAACAAAGGAAAGTGATATTCAGCTTCTGTTTGTTCTGCTTTGAAAAGTGTGACTCCAGCAAAAATGTGAGCAGTTCTGTGGGGAAATCTGAATCTTAGAAAGGTATGTCTGAGTCAGAGAAGCTGTTTTGCTGAAACTTTGACTCGTGTTGCTTTTAGTACTTCTCCCCTCACAAAGAACACTCCCTGAAGAAGGAGTATGTGGCGTTCAGTTAGGTTGCTGTGACCAAAAAAAGCCCCAGCAGCTAGGTTAGACAGGAGGTTAAGAAAGGCCACAGTGCCTCTCTTCCTCTTCCTAACTGCTATCAACAGTCCGTTCTACCAAGATACTGTCTTCAGAGGCCTGTGGTGGTCTGCTTTTCTTATTAAGTCTGCTGCCTTATGAAACTGAAACTTCACCACTATCTCATAACTGGAAAAGAATTGCTCCATCCAGGTCCCTTTGACAACTTTGGGAAAGGTGGTATCTCTACTGCTTCATTTATATTGCACCCCCTATGTGGTGCAGGAGGAGCTGGAAGCTGGCTCCAGCTAACAAAGCACTGCCATAGAGGTGCCAGCTCTGCCAGAAAGTGCTCTGTGGTCTTGCGAATGTCTCCTGCTGAGCCACTATTTCCCTTCTGTGCTTTAGCTTTTCTGGTGGTATAGTCCCACTAGCACAGGGGACCTTGGGTTCTGCTGAAGGCTCAACTCTGCATGACAATGACGTGACACCATCACATCCTGGAATCCAAGCAGTTGATTAAAGCAACCGCTGTGTAACACCTTAGAGGGCACACAATCAGCTGCATGGTGCCTAGAAGAGCTTTGGCCACCTGGCTGCTCCGAACAGAAGAAGAACAAGGTCTTTGTTCTTTGGCCTTTCTCCAGTGTCTGCATGTCAGTATTCCCCTGTATGAATTCCCAGTGGTGGTACTCCCAGCAGCAGTAGGATGAGGCTGATGGGATTTTGGACAGGTCTGTATTTTCTGCAAATTTTAATCATTGTCTGTAAACCTGAAAAGGATCTTACCTGTATCATGCTGCTTCAGTTTGGAACAGCTTTGAGCAGTGAAAGAGGCAGTGGGCTTTGCTGCAGAAAAGAAGGAGTTGGTACTGACTGAGATTTGGATCAAATTTTCAACTTAGCAGCACTAAGATACAGATTTTTTTCTATGTTTTTTTTTCTTTTAAATAAAAGCATAAACTATTTATACCCTAGATTCCCATTGGAAAGTTAGTCCTATACCAACTTGAGAGCCAACTTGTACATTTGTTATACCTTGTCAGGTTCTCCCAAAGTATTTTTAGATGCAGGTAATCAGTCCCTAATTGTACTGTAGTGCCAATGCGAATACCTAAACCAAAATACCTTCAATTCTCAAGCAACAGTTTTTAGGCGAACATGCTGTAAACTAAAACCTGAGTGTTTCCACTCTGACTCTAGGATCTGTTCTACAGATTATTCCTGTTATTTCCCTTCTATAAACCTCAATTTCTTCTATGAAAGATACTATTTATCACTTCTGTAAAGTGAATTGAGATGTGATGGTGAGTTTTATGGTTTAGAAGCCAAATTCATTATTGATGGAGCCTAAGACAGGAGTTTTGAATGTTTGCTCTGACAAAGCCTTTGAGGAGCTTCAAGTCACCCTTTCAGCCTTTGACCCACAGATCTGAATATTGGAAATAGAAACCTGAATGAGTCTTTTACATAATCACTTGACTCCAGACATAGGTTTTCATGGCACCATGTTGCTAATACTCACAATAAAAGTGCAAAATGTGGCAGTGACTCTTCTTTTTAGGAGAAAAAACCCTTTTTTTACTTTTTCTTCATAATCATGGATGTGTATGCTTTATATTTTCTTGATTTACTTGCTCCTGATTCTGCATCAATTTGTGCTCAAATTAATCTCCCAATTTACTCATCTGTGTCCAAGTTTCATGCACTTGATGCTTCAGCAAACTGGGAACAGAGTGGGACTGGAACTGAGAGCATATACACAAGTCATCAGTTCTCTGAGCCTGCAGCTGCTCCCCAGTGAAAGCAGGTGAAAGCTACCTTGCCCAGCATGATGCCCTTGCCCATCTGGTAGTAATGGAGGATGGTTCACATTTATGGCTCAGGGTGAGAAAAACACTGAGAAATATTGCTTAATTGAATAATTTACACAAAATTCCAACACACTTACAAAAAAATTATAATTTATTTTAGTTTTAATTTGAAAACACTTCATGCCTGTGGTTTCACTTACAGGTGTTGGCATTTCCCTGAAGAAATTCCTTTTACTCAGAAATGGCTCCTGTAGCTATTTTTATCTGTGTCACTCAGTTATAATTCTGATGTGCTTGCAAAGCCAGCTGAATCAAGGTGGAGAGAAATTAGTACCAATTAGGGATCAACATGAAAGTGCTTCTGACAAGTAAGGATGTAGACTTTGCAGACGCATTTACCTGCTGCTGCCTGAGCCTGAATCTGGCTGGAAGACTTGGTAAGATCCTGGACTAGCAGATGGAACCCCAAGAGGGGTTTCATTGTGGTCATTCTGTTTTGAAACAAAACATGCTATTGTGCAATAATCATCCTGATGGTACCCTGGTTTTATTGTAGATGTCTGCAGCCACCTCCCTCGAGTAGGTGTTACACAAACACCCAGTGAGAACTGTTCCCTTCTCTGTGTATCTCAGTGCCTCAAGAGACAAGATAGACAAAGAATGGAAGGAGGAACAGAAGCACAGAAAGGTCAAGTGTCTTGCCCAAGGCCAAACAGTAGGTCAGTGGCAGAGCTGGGAACGGAGCCCAGATTTCCTGACTCCTAGTCCAGCACTCTATTAATCATCTCTTTGCTTTGTGTTCCATGGCCTGTTACTGATCATAGGAAATGTGAGGATGACTTTCCGACAGCTTCAGAATTGCTTCTTAGTTTTGGAAACTATTGATCATCAGCACGTTATTGAGATAAAGAGGTCATGTACTGGTCTCTTGTACATGTATATGCATGCACTAGAGGATTCAGAACTAAGTGTTCTAGGTATTGATTTCAATCCAGGACACTGAAAAGCCGTATTTCATAATCCCAAATGTTTCTTCTAAGTCAAAATTTTAAAGTCTTTTTTTTTTCCCCCTATGTTATGTACAAAGTAGCATTACCTATCACAGCTGAACTCCTATATTGGTGCTTGCCCTATAAATTATTTCTTCCTTGAAAATGAGATACAACAGTTATTTAGTTAGCAAGTCTTTTCTTCTCAATGGAATTTATCCATGAAACAGTCAGAAAACCAGTTAGTCAACAGTCCTGAGACTCTAGTGATCCTTACTTATTTTCATTCCTCACTGAAGGATGTATTCCGTTTCCAAAGCCTTTCAATGGATTATCTTGATCACAAAGTTAATTATACCTGTGAGATTTTTTTTTCTTCTGAAAATTTTTGACTTGAGGCAAAACTCTGGCTACTGTGGTAATGACTTACTGAGAGTCTCTTGTAAACAATAGTATAATCACTTTCTTATAGTCATGGCAACAGTGTTTAAGCAATGAGCTTACTGAACATAATGTGCAGTGTCTCCACTGAATGGTATTATTGCAGCACTGAAGTGTATGCTGCTCATTTTCAGAAGACTCGGAGACATAAATTATTCAGCAAAACAACACTGCTTCAGAAAGCATCTTTGAAATCATTGCATTCTGTACTAGCCAAAGAAGGACGTTCAATGGTGCTGACAGGGCTGTGTTTAGTTACTGCACGACAGTGGAGTCCTTGGTCCAGGCTTGCTCCCACGGAGTTTAAGGGTGTCTGTCTCAAATCACTTGAGAACTGTGCTACCTGTCAGCAGCATCGTGCTTCCCCTGGTAGTGTTTGCTGCTGTGGAGGGCAGAATGGATCAGGACGATGCATCCTGCACATATCCATGGTGTGAGAAGTGGTGACTAGGTGCAGAAGGAAGAATTTGGTTTAACAAACAGGAGGTTTACTCAATCCCTTCCTTGGCTCAGAGGATCACCTGGATGCCTACTCAGTAGGTTGGGGAGGTACCTTGGAGAGTGGGCGACTTCACAGGAAGATTCAGAGTTGAATGCCAAGACAAGAAGCTGTCCCTGATTTTTCTGTTTATTTTGGTTTTGTATCTCTCTTATTCAAATATCTAGACCTGAAGGAAAGACCTTGTTGGCAACAGTTGTTGTTCTGGGATGAGTCACTCCACCATATTTTAGAAATACCACCTCAGTGACAGTTGGCAAAAATGCTGCATGGGCTGTTCAGTTTATGTTTTTCACTTTGGAAAATCAGACCATTTATTTAGGGTTCTGTTGCTTTAGAAACCATCTCCAGACACTCCAGGTTCCTTTCCTTTCCTTTCCTTTCCTTTCCTTTCCTTTCCTTTCCTTTCCTTTCCTTTCCTTTCCTTTCCTTTCCTTTCCTTTCCTTTCCTTTCCTTTCCTTTCCTTTCCTTTCCTTTCCTTTCCTTTCCTTTCCTTTCCTTTCCTTTCCTTTCCTTTCCTTTCCTTTCCTTTCCTTTCCTTTCCTTTCCTTTCCTTTCCTTTCCTTTCCTTTCCTTTCCTTTCCTNCTCTTCCCCCCCTTTTTCCCCCTTTTCCTCGTTGTTAAGGTATCTCAACACCTGCGATTTCAGTCTTGATTATGATCTGATTTGCCCCTCCTGAAACTGTCTATGAGAAATACTGTGGACGTGGCACTGTGGAACATCAGCCTAAAGTAGGATCAGGCTTTTTATTTTTGATCATTATTCTAGTTTATAGTCAATTATTTTGTTTTCCAAAGAAATGCATTCTCTCTGCTTCTCTGAAAGCTTTTGGTTCGACATCCTTCCAAGCTAGACAGACTTGGTGTTCAACATGCGGCCGCTTACCTCCATGGCCCGGTTCCCGGAAACACTTATGCGTGTGCTTAATTGTGCACACATGGGTAATTGCTCTGAAATCAAGATGTGTCGAATTAAGCAAGTCAAGAAATATTTGCAGGGTTTGGTCTTTGTTCAACAAACAGGCCTCAGCCTGGCTGAAGTCCACAACATGCTACAAGAAGAATCCAAATTCAGAAGTAAGTAGTGTATTAATTATCAATTGACTTATTTCCTTAAACCAGTTAATTCTGTACTTTTAAAAACTACTTTCCATTTTTCCTGCAAATCCAATTGCCCTTCCTTTAACACTCATTTTCCCTCCTCACTGCTCAACTCCCAACAGACCTGAGCTGCCAGCCACATGATCCCCTTTTATAATGATTTGAGTTCTGATGTTTCTCTTTTCCTACCAACTTTGTGTATTACTATAATGGTTCCTAGGACATATTTTGGCCAGCTTTTAGAGAGAAACAGAGTGTCACAGTGTTTCAGACCTTCATCTCTAAGTGTAGTATTAAATATAATCCTTATAATTATAGCACTGCCACTTGAACCACTGTAGTTCAGGCTATGTCAATATGTCATCAAAAGCTCTTTTTTTTCAGGAGCTGGAACTCAGTCATGTTGATTGAATTGAAATCTGATGGCCAGCAGCTGCAAATACACTCTGGTCCCATGCTCCCTACCATCCCCCCCACCCTGGTCTCCCTGCTTTGTTTTTCCCCTTTTACTACAAAATCATCTTGTTTTCCATCAAAGTCATAGTTTAGAAAACAGAGCTAATGTCTAATTCCAAGCTCAGTTATTCTGAGCCGTCTCTTTTGGTAAGTCTAGACTGTCCTTCCAGGGGTGCCCTGAGTCAACCTGAAGGCACAATTTACTGTCTGTGTAGGGATGGTGAATCTGAGAGCACAGCCCAGGTGCAATGTGAATGAAGGCCATCGTCAAACTAGCATGACCATCCTTCATGCAGGAGCTCCTAGGATGCCATCAGTGCCACTCTCAGCGGCTAAGGAAGCTGTAGATGTTCCCCTGGGCTGAAGTCTGTGAGGCTCCTGTGTAAGCAGGCCTGGGAGTGCCACAGCCCTCTCCCCTCTCATCCCCTTGGTCAATCCCATACAGACCTCGCTATTCATCTAAGCAAGGGCATTGGGATGAGGGCAATTGCCAGCAGCAGTTTATACTGCAAGTTTAACACACAACTTTTTCAGCCTTAGGGGACTGGCAGGAAGAAAACAGCTTTGAACTGGGGGAAAAAATAACTGTATCCAGTAGTTGTATAGCATGATCCTGTCATTTTTGGTACTTAGAAACCAAAACAAACCCCCAGCTTTCATAACACAAGATATCCAGGTTTTAAAAGGTGCCACTTGGAAATACACAGTAACTACTTTTCATAAGGCCCTTTAGTCCATGTGTTTACAGGTGGACCAGAATAGCTCTGCAGAAGTTAATGCAGTCCCTTGAGTAAACAGTATGTACTTCTAAAACTTTCTATATAAACCAACCATATGTGAGGCCTTTGACATCCATTTGTACCACACAAAATACATCTGAGGGACCCTGCTAGAGCCAGGACAGCTAGTGAGGTTGATAACCCCCTTGCTAGTGTACTGAACGTGTGTTCATTCTGTCATGCCTCTGAAGGATAACAGCCTTGGGATGACGGGTGTGCCCAAAGGGCTATTTACTGCAACACTTTATTATGTGGTTCTTGCAGCCCTCTCCCAAGACGTTCTGTCTGTGCTCGGGTCTCCCAGGCTGCCATCAAAGCACAGGCTCTTTGACACAGGTCAGAAGGACTCCTCACCCCAGCCCGGCATTGCCGCTTTTGGTCACTGAAGTCACACTCACCCCCTTCCTTTTACCCCTGGTAAAGTTCTTCTCTGCTGTCCCCCTCCTCCACTTCCTAAAGCTATAAGCCATGTCTCCTCCTCCACATTCACCCCCTCTCACCTGAGTTATTGTCCTCCCATCTCTCCTTTCATGCCTCTGACACTGCTGCTCCGTAATGCTGTTTTTCTAGTTTGGAAAGGCCAGAGGGCCAGGCTAAGAGAGACATGCTGAACACATGTTTTCCACATGTTCTCCTCATCTTCCCTCATACTCCTTCTCTAGCTGTCTTCGGCTTTTTGCTTAAACAAGACATCTAATGACTATGAGCACATTCTCTTCGCTTATGAGTTTTATAAAGAATGAGCTCAAAGTTCCTGTGTCATTGTCATAAGAAACTTAGATCAAAAACTTCCGTGAGTTGACTAGGCACTTGTAGGTTCTTTGGCCCTTCACGACAGGCCATGAGCACTCACAGACTGGGCACACAGTTGTGAATGCTTAAGCTCTAGTTCAGAAAAATACTAAAAGAATGTGTGACATTAAACATATGATTAAATACTTTTCTGTTTGAGTGCTGCTTCGTTGAAGTGGACCCCTTTCTGGAGGAGGCATCTTTATTAGTCTGATTCAGAAAATACTTAAGAGTATACCAAAGTTTTAAGAATAGTAGTTCATCCAGTATCTTGTATTTTTAGTGACTCTTAAATAGGGCTGAAAGGCAAAGCAGAAAATGTGGAAGCTGTCCCGGTCACCTTTTACATTTTCACTCACTCTGGAATCTGAGTGTCTCTGAATTGTAAACATGTTTTGGTAGTGCTACTGCCTATTTGTTGCTGGAATGTTCAATAACGTGTGTTGCGTACCCAGGTGCAGATTATTTAAATCAACTGCCATTAAATGAAGAGCAATTATATCTTAGAAAGATAACTCTTCATACAGAGTTAGCATTATTTCTATTACTATGTTTGACAGGGAGTTGGACTCTTGGATTCCTCTCCTGCATCCCAATGACCAGTCAGGGAACAGTTAGGAGTCCAAATCTTTTTGACTTAGAACATGTAGACATCACATCTTCTCTGTACTGAACTGAAACCAAGGAGAACTGGACATCTAATTGTATTTTTGAATCTCAGCCTAAAATCTCTGGAGACTTCTGGAACATTTATCCCTAGGAGATTTTGCTTGAGTCAAGAATACAGACTGGAGCCATGGCTGAAAAAAAAAAGCCAACATGTGACATCAGTGCATCAGTCCATGAGTCATCCATCAGTGCCAGAGGACAAAGTATTCTTTGTATTTACCTAAGAAGTAGTTACCTATTTACTTTCTGAAATTATTCTTGTAGTACTAACTTGACATTTTGGTTTGCTGTACAGGGAAAACACTATTTTAAATGCCTTGTATAAAGGCAGGCTTTCTTGTTCCTTGAATAGTTAGAAATACTAGAGAACAAATGCAAAAGGTCCATTTCCTTCCTTGCTTGTATGTGTGGTCTAGGAAAAATCCTGAATTGTGCTAGTAAGAGACAGTCCAGTCTCTTTTCTTGCCAGTGAGGTAAGTGCTGAGCCTTTAGAGAAGTATGAGCTCTTATCATTGCCTTCTGATCTGTCACTGTTTCTGCTTTCCCTCTGTATTGGCTTCTCATTCTATAGATATGTTACTGAAAATGTACTTTAAAAAATTAAAGGCAGTAATTTATTGGAGAGGGCTTTACCTGTAAAGGACTCTCGGCTTACCACACACAGGCAGGTCCCAGCTGGGAAATCCAGTGTTAGGGCTGAAACTGTGTGTCTCAGACTCATTGTTTCCCACGACCCTTGCAGGGTGGTGGGCTGCCTGGACTCCCCAGCACACATGGCAACCATCGATCTCAGTGTGGTGTTAAGAGGCCAGTGCTAGGAGCTGAAGGCAGAAGACCTGAAGGGCAAAGGAGGAGAGTGAAATATTGCTGTCAGTGTCTATGTCTGTGCAATCCCATGACATGTAAGCAAAGGAAGATTGAAAAAATTGCCCTGAGACTAGGAAAGCAAATTGATGCAGAACAGGATAGCCATTCATTCAAGAAGTAGTAAAATTATTTTTTATCATTTTTCAAGGAGAGAACCCCTCCGACCCAATTTGACTGATTCCACTCTAGCAGTGCAACAGGATCCTGTGGCCAGGTCTCCTGTTTATCAGGCCTGTTACAAGTCACTTGCAAATCTAAAACTTGTGCTTTTCTGTCTCTTGATATGCTTTGTTTCCTCAGAACAGGTTTTCTCCCTCAGCACTTAATCACTCTTTAGCCATCAGCTTTTCCTGCCTTACAAACCACTCTGTGTGTGCACTTTGAAGGTTGTGTGGACACCAGTTTAATGTGAGAGCTTTGTAGGGAGGTCAAGCCATAGCCTCTCACAGGGGAAATGAGCTACATATTAGGACCTGGCTTTTTCTGAAATGGTCTATAAAGGTACAATATTACAGGAGCAATGGATTTGAAAGCAAAACAAAGCTGCTTACAGCCAGAGACATTTAAGTCCTGCATGAACAACTCTGCTGGTCTTTTGTAACCGTCTCTTATCTAATCTAATCCAACCTAACCTAACACATTAGTATCTTTACTGCATTTATTATCTTTTTATCAAGGAATGGCAGGAAGGAGATTGGGGCCTTGGTAAAAGCATGAGGCAGACAGGCATGAGACATAATGTTGAGGAAAGGTTAAAAGAGCTATACAAACTCTTTTATTAGGCAATGAGCATTGCAAACAGCAGACCTTCTTGTCCTCCCATCCCACTGATTTTGAGGTGGTGAGGACCTGCTGGCAGAGGCTTGGTGTGGGTGACTGAGACACTATAGCACAGAAATGGATCGTTCAAACGTTTCCTGTAACTTAGAGAGTTTCTCCAGCAAAGGCCATGGATACCTCTCATTATTAATGAGACCATTTTTCTGAAGAAGTCCTATAGTTCCTACACCGTCAGATTTCATTTGGTTTCCTTGATGGTAATGAGCTACAGCTACTGTCAGTGTTTATTTTCATTTAGTTTTACTGGTGGCACTGCTCAGTAACACATGGTTAGGATGGTCCAGTTAATCAATCCTCCTCCTCGCTACCTCCCCTTTTCATTCTTTTGTCTGCTCTTGCATCACAGAAACATTTCCAGCAATTCCCTTTACATAACAGTTACTGAGGCAAGGGGCTGTCTAGTTATGCTCCAGCAGAAACCCAGAATCCCAAAATGGATAAGGTTGAAAGGGACCACAGTGGGTCATCTCATCCAACCCCACTGCTCAAGCAGGACAGTCCTAGACAAAGGATTGTGTATGTATGGCACAGGATTGCTTCCAGATGGTTCTTGAATACCTCCAGTGAGAGAGACTCCGCTGCCTGTTCTAGTGAGGAGCTCAACTGATAAGAAAGATGCACCCTTCACACAAGTAATTCCCAAACCAAGCACGACAGGGAGGCTCCCAGAGGTGCCTATGAGGGCCCATTAAGACCTTTAGGTTTAGCTAGGATGGCCTGTTTAGCAGGAGACACAGTGTCTCACTTTCCCACTCACAGCAGGCAGGGGAATGTCTGCTTATTCATGAAAACAGTCCTGAGAGAGAGAAAGAAAAATTAAGCTGGAGTGTTTTGTTCCTATTGGAACACTTGCAGCTTGCCCTGGTGATGATGCTCACTGGTGTGTCTAAAGGCTGTCAGCCAGCTGAAGACAGCAGACCAACGTGGTGGGGGGTGCAGACATGCAAACCAGAGCAACTGGTACCTGGGGCTGCTGTGGCTAATGGCAGGGGACACTTCTGACTGGGCAGGGATGAACTGTAATCTAGGATGGTGATATGAAGGGCTTCACCTTTGCTTTCCCAGTGTGACCTAAGTGATTCCTTGGCTTGCAAGGAACTCTAGGCAGAGGGCTGAGAACTTCCACCTCATCTGTCTATGAAGGGAAGGAGTGCCAGGTGTTGCAGAATGAAAAGGTCTGATCTACTGACAGACAATGGCTTTGCATGCAGAAAGGCACTTGAGTAGCTGGGTACAAAGCAGAAAAGGAATATGTAGACCCTTGGCTAGGGCAAGACCCTTCAGTTTTATACCCAATCTCATTACTTTCTTCTGATTAACACCAGTGAGAGAAAGAAGAGAATCTGTACCAGTATCAACAAGGCTGTAATTTCACCTCTGGTTAGTCAGCCATTTGATCTTTGCTTTACTGGTCTCACTGGAAACCAGTCTGACCTCCCCCAGCTGAAGCTGCCCCGTGGGGCTAACATCCTGACACACATCTGCAGCTGTGTCACAGTGGCACATGAGGGAGTCACAGAAGGAATGTCACATCCATCCTAAGGCTCCCCAGCCTATTGAAGGGAATCTCATCACAGCTGAGGCAGACTAGTGCAAAGCTCTAGGTTGCTTTTCTGGGTCTGTAGGTTCTGAGACTGCTGTGGCAGTGCATCACAAAGTCCCAGGAGGAAGTTTTATTGTTGTGTCAGTAGGAGCCACTGGGGTTGTACTAGTGAGCCTTTTCATACAGAAGTGTTGTTCATGTTTCACTGAAGAAAAAAGGACTGGCCCCAACCTTAGAGTGGCATGCTATGTTCTTAAGATAAGGAAAAATCAAATTAAAAATAATTTTCATAGAAGAACTCAGTTTGAGTTGACTGACTTTGTTCAGGTCATTGGTACATAATCATAGGGTAACTTCTTTTTTGTGTCCTGGTTCATGTTAACACACAGAGACTTGCATGCTAACCACCGTTTTCACCACCACCAAATTCTAGAGGTCAGGGACCTCTAGAATTAAACTTACAAGCTATCATAGTGTGGGTGGACGAACCAGCTCTTTCAGGGTAGTAGCTGAGAGTCTCATTTCCTCTGTGGATGAGCCACAGAAATGGATGCATAACACACACTGACCAGCGGGTTACATTTTGGCCTGGACTGTGCGGATGTAACCCAGTGGCCAAGGTGATGCAATCCTAAAATGACATGGAACTATTGTTAGGACCTCATCACACTGTGGGTATCAAATGAAGTGCTTCTCTTGCCAGTGAGAGTTCAGCTCAGTGTTAGGGTGTCAAGATTTGTGTTAGTTGCAACAAATCCTATTTGTTCAACTATTTGTATGTCTATGGTGTAGAAAACTCACCCTCTTTCTTAAGCTATCCACATCAAAATGTCTCTAATGTAAATTTGAACAAATTATTCTGGCTGGGGGTACAGTTCAGAGTGGCTCTACACTAACTTGGACTGAAACACATGTAACTGACGTGCTGTTAATCCACCAGAATCCTTGTTTGTACCATTCATCCCAAAAGAAGGATGAATTCTCCCACAGATTGTACTGGGTCAAGACAAACTGCAGAGCTCTGTACAAGGGACTGTGGCCCTGCAGTGCCTCAATCACATGTGTGTCAGTGAAGAAAGGCTAATGGTGGCAGGATTTTGCCCTCAGGTCACTCATCCTGCAGCACAGGTTCACACCTTCACACAGGCTTACTCCAAGGCCAGGCACATTGAAACCACGGGGCTACCTCAGCCTACATTTACGCTTGAATACTGGGAGTATTATTTCCATTTTGAACTTCTTCCAAATAAATAATTTTTTCAAATGTTACAAAAATAGTTAAATAATTCTGTAAAGCCTGAAGAACATTCTTTTGCATGGGGATTTGAATTGGAAATGGCTGTTTGGGGGCCAATTTACTTTAAAAATTACTTTGTCCACAAGGAGCTAGTTGGCCTATGGTATTTCCAGCTTACAAAGCTTTTTTTTTACTTTAATGAGGGCCTAAAAGCTAAACAAGAAAAATCTTAGTCCAAAGAAATTCCAATATTGCTTATGCTGGGAAAACGATATCCTTTCTTGAGTTTACACTGCTGAGGTTTAGCAGCAGAGAACTGCCCATATGCTTATACATACTGTCACACGCCCTCAAATTATCCAAAAACAGGGTAGCTTTTCTTGCACAGTGCAGGTTCTTACCATGTCTACAGGGGAGTATAAAGTCTGTGGACATACCTGTCAATCTTTTATAAACTACAGATCCTCTAAAAGTTTTCCAATACATAGGAAAGTTCATTTACAACTAATTTAAGCCTCGTGGCAATTGACTTGCTTTTCTTACTTAGCTTTCACAGACCTTTCTGAAGTAGTCCTCAAACACTCATGGGTCTGCAGACCACAGCTTGAAAACCACTAGCTCTTAGTTTAAATAAGATACTTTGGGGCCTTTTGGGCCTAATTTTCTATAGCCTTGCAGCTTGTGAGGTCTTATATACCTACGCAAAGTGTGAGTAAAATGCTACCAGATGAGGATGGTGGTGTTCAGCTCTGGTGTTGGCTTTTATTTGGACAGGTGTGAAGGATGCCAGTGCAAAGCAGCGACAGATCAGGGCCCCAGCTGCAGCTGCTGGAGCACCAGTAACTGCTCCCTCCTCCATGAAGATCTTGGGCAGCACTACACAGAGCAGAGCTGGGGAACAATTCTATTTGCAGAACCATCATTCTGCTGTTATTCCCTGAAAGCCAGGCACCAGCCCGGCACATCAATAACCATGGCAAGGATCAGGCCATTGCCACCTTGGGCTGACACGTGGTTCTCTCAGGCTAAGGGGCTCTGCTCAGGGTTCGACTCTTGCTTTGTAGTTTGCACCCCCGTTCAGTCTCAGTGTGCTTACTCCTTTTGGTGTTTCATGTCTTGAACATGGAGCAACAATCTTTTCATTTAAGCAAAGTAGAGTGAGAAGTGTTAAGTGTTTCAGTGCCTTTTCTTTCCTTTGATCTCACATAAAGCTTCATGCAGAGGGTTACATGGTCTCCATCACTATCTCCTTTCAAGCCCAGTAATTAGCACAGGTCCATGGGCTGGGTGCATGCTATCCTTCCCTGTGCTACAAAAGGAGGAGTAGAAAGGGTTGGAGGAATTGTTTGCTGTGTTGACGACTGTGGTGTTGCCATGGAAAAGCTGGAGACTTCAGGAGAGTTTGTGTTTTGTTGGGCAGGGAGCCAGCCTGCTCTGACTTATTACAACTGTGTGAGTGAGTGAGCCATGCAGAACTTTATCCCTCTGTAGCCATTCCAAGGCGGGGAGAAAAAGAAAAGGACAGGACTGCTTCAATAAGGAGGAGTGCAGTGCACTTTGCTGAGGCTGATTGCATGAAATACAGAGATGCAGAAAAAATCCTTTGCTATTTTCCACCTTTTTTTTCGTTTTTTTTTTGGCAGAATGTGTCCACTCTCTTCTAAGGACTGAATTTAGAGCAGTGCAAATAATAAAATCTCAAGTTATCCTCCTGGAAGCGAACAGAGCCATTTAATTGGCTGTATCTGAACAGAAAGGAGCATTTGGAGTTCTACTGAGTCTGAGTCCATTAAAGTCTTTGATCTGTTCCAGAAACAAAAGTGGAAGCAGACTATACTGTTTTCATTATCTATTCTGAATGAAGTGCAAAAAATAAATACACAGTGTAAACAGGGAAAAAAATTAATCGAGGCCTAGGTCCTGCAAAAAGCCGTCTTCCTACTGAGCTTCCCGTACTCTGAGTAGTGCCATTATTCCCTGGAGATGGAATTAAAAGCGATACATGCTTTCTACAAATCACTTTCTATAGGCAGATCTCAAAGCAATTTACAAAACCAGCCAGTTCCATTACTCTGACATTAGAGAATGAATAACTGGGTCCACAGGGCTCATCCAGGAGAGCAGAACCTGCCTGAATCCCTGGTTAGCTGCTCACCACGCTCCCTCTGAGTGTACAGAAACTAGGTATGGGATGTCAGGGTTTTTCCAAAGCATTAAAATGTGACTCCATAGTACAATTTGTTGTAACTGGCTATTCTCTACAACCCTGGCTGCCATGTCAAGTTCTTGTGCTGTGTTTAATTGAGATAGAGGCAACTGCCTCTTCCTGAAATGTATTTGGGAAGGTAGGAAATAACAGGATTTTGTTATGGACTCTTCTTGCTCTCAGGACTTCTGGATGTTTAAAAAAATCCATTTTTATAGGAAAGAACTGTTGCAGGGTTAATTTTCTGATTTTCTTCTTTGAATTAGAATTTTCATACCTGACTGTTCAGTGGTATAATAGATGGACCTAGGTGTCCTATTTTAACACATACTTCTCAGGTAAAGGTGTTCTAAATGTTCATCATAAATTGTCATCAAGCAAAGCTCTGATTTCTAAAAGAACAGAAGAAAGAAAAATTACTTCCTATAGGGATTGGCCAGGGAACACACAAGGAAGTCTTGGCTCTGCATGAGTCAGTGACAAACTTCTGGAGCTTGCAGCCCTCCCGTGATCATACTCGGAAGGGGAATCCTGCAAAACCTCTGACCATGTGAGGCTCCCATGAACTGCAGCCAACAGCATCACCACCTGTTTGCTTCCAAAGGTAAAAAACTGCCTGGGTACCATCACAGTCTCTGATGTTAGATGGGCTTGCAGTGTTCTGTGATTAAGTTGGGAGCTCCAGCCGAGAAGCTGGGGACAGATCTTGCCAACATGGGAGGTGACATAAATTTGTTTTGGTTTCACTGTGATCTAGGCAAGGTCTAAAGGTTAGGTATTACCAGAGGATGCACTCACAGTTTGTCAGTGAAGCCACTGCCTCTTTTCTGTATCTCATTGCATTCAACAGGATTTGTCTTTGGAGATGATTGTCTCGTTACTTGATGGCTGTGATATCTCAAGAAGTTACAACACAAAGTAGATTAATTTTGTGTTCCAAATACAGCAGGACAAATGAACTAGTGAAAAAATATGGCTTGATGAAGATGTGACAGTTCACACCAGCAGAGGACTTAGCCAGGGAGATGAAGGGTTTCTGCTTTAAAGCTAAATGTCTACACAAAAGAGTTGCTTTTATCCTGCAACTTTTTTTCTTACTTATTTTTGTGGTTCAGTACGGAAATTTCTGTCCTCCCCACAGAGTTGTAGTAGCTACATGTTCAGGGACACTCCAGATTAATGAGATCTGCAGCATCTTTAATCTTTCCTCACAGCATGCTGTGCTTGGGATGCAGTGTGTGAGAAAGACCAAAAGTGAGGGATGCAAGAAATGTAGTCACACAGGAAACTGAAACTGCTCTGTCATTCATTCCTGTAGTACAAAAAACCCTTTCTGTAACCTCAGTTTCCTGATTCTCGTGTGGCTGGGGCCAGATTTGCCACTGGTGCAAACTGGTACAGCGCTACTGACATCAGCTGACAACACACTGGTTTACTCCAGGAGATAACTTGTTCTGAGTCCTTCCAGCAACAAAACCAAGAGGACAACAGATGTGGGTGAATCCAAAAGCAGCGAGGTCTTATGAAATGAAGGGATTGTTTTTGATAGTTGATGAGCATGAAGACTGGGCTTCTCAATGACACTTGAACCCAGTTCTACCACTGTTTTTCCAAAGGAAAAGCTACTGCTGAATGCACAGTGAAAGTATCCACAAAGTTGTTTATCATTCAGGGAGTCATCCTTAAACTGAACCCTGTCTTGAAAATGAGTGTTTTTTTGTATGCTGCTCCATCTGAGGGCCTACTGAAGATTCCTTCCTTAAGGATCCTAATGTTTCTCAACTTTTTCTCCACTAGCCAGAGAGGAGCTGGCTGGAATAAACTGCAGCAGCAATTTTCTAGGGTCACGCATGCTGTGGTGTCAGAGAAATCCGGGATGTCAGCTTCCGGAGTTCCTGTTTTCTTTTCCTCCTCTGAGGCAAAATTGGTCTTAATAGTATTGAGAGAGACCCAGCTAAGGATATGTCCTACAGCAGGTCTTGCTATGTTAGTTTATAACATTTTCAGGCCCCCAGATATGGGTGTCAATAGTGCTTATGTTCTTCTACAAGTATCAGGGAAGTTAAGCTGGCAGAACTGGGCTGAGGTGGGAAGAAAAAGGAAGGAAACCTCTGCACACTCCTTCCTCTGGCCCTGGGGGATTTGTTCTGTTTGCATTGGGCTTGTCTGAGCCTTAGGGCAGTGGGCAGAGAGGAAGTTGGAGTGAAGCTGTAAACTGACCTCAAACCTAACTGCATCCCCGTCCTGGTGCCTCTTTTTTATTAGGCAGTGGTGTACAAAGCTTTCCTGTATATAGTGAAGTATCCTCCACTTGGCTTAGTGGTATCTTCTTGCTGAAGTCATAACTTTTACCAGCTATCAGCATTTCAGGCTAGCCAAATGAGGAGAGGCCACAGTTAGGCAGAGACTAATTAGAGGGACTAATCAAGGTTGCTGGCAATTGTGTGGGCAGCCTGGTGAAAAGAGGGATGAGGAGAAACCCATGTTCCCCAGCTTCCTGCTAACAGAGCCTTGCTGCTTCACATGGCTACTACAAACTTATGCAAGGGCTGTGCATTGCTATGGAGTTTCTTTACCTCTATCTCAGCCAGGTGGAGTCTCTGTGGAGGTAGAATAGCTTATGCTGCACATCAACACAGCTGCAAGAGGGCATCTTCCTTCTCCTACACATCTCATCAAGCTGACCAAGGCAGATTTTTGGCCTACTGGATAATACCTAAACCACTCTAATGGGGAGGAGATAACAAAGATAAGCTTGTGAAGTGGATATTATGAAGTTTGTGGGTGCCTGGGAACTTCCTTGTGTTATTTGGAAGTGCTACTTCTTAGAGGTTGACCCATATGTAAACTGAAGCTCCTCGGATCCTGCCAAATTCTTCACTCAGGGTATTGCAGAGACTGCTGAATTCAGGGATAGCAGCAGCAGTCCTGCATTTCTGTATGCCATTTTAAAATAGAACATCAACCCAAAAGCATAATCTTAAATGTAATCTAGAAAGCATTTTGAGGTGTGCTGAAAGCTCAGCTCTGTTAGGACAGCTCAAAGCCATACTCATTTTCCCCACATGGGTTACTTTTTGTTGAGGGCTGGGTGCAGCAGCTGGCTGAGGGGGAAGGGGCAGGAGATGCTGCGCAGGACTGCAGCCACATGCCACACAGTGCAAGTGTGCATGGCACACACAGCTATATGTAAGTGGGAGGGGAGAGGGCAAGGAGAAAAGGTCAGACCACTAGAGCACCCTGAGCTTCCCTGGCAAAATTGTAGAGGACTTAAAAGGAGGGATAGACTAGGTGGAAGCAGCATTAAAAATAATTACATTCTACTGCTTTGGTTATAACATGTCCCTTGTTCGTAACTCCATCCGTGACTCAAGTGCCCTGCAGAAGTCTGGAGGTGTGACAGCTAATAAATTCATTTATTGCGAGGGCTGTTTGTTTCAAATTCAGAACTGAACGTTCATCTGCAGGTGCAGCAGGGCTGTGCAGGGAAGCAAACGCAGATTTACAGCTGTTGTGGCTTACTCCACTCTGCTACAACAAATCATTTTGTTCAGGAAAGAGGCTCTGCTGTTGGCCAACCAAGACGTGGTCAGAAATTTGAAACGCTGCTTTGTTAGTTTAAATAAATACATTGCTGGGCATGTTAGGGTGGGCATTTTTTTTAACATTTATTGAAAACTGTCATGAATTAAAGACTGATTGAAACTGATCAGAATGTGCCTTGCTTTCCACTGTCATTTGCTATCTTCTTCTCTTGCCATCATGAGGGTGAATCAAGATCAGGATTTTAAAGTGTTCAGCTCCAAAGGCCAGTTATTACTTCCTCTTGTGATCCTGTTTGATTTTCTGAAAATGAGTCAGTCATTTTCTGCTAGAATTTGGTGCAGGCTGAGCCTTTTCTCTGAGCTCCATTCTGCAAGACAAAAAAACATATTGCTTCACAGGCAAAGCAAGTCTGCACAATAGAAGACTTCCTCACAACTGGGCTCTGCCAAGTCTGCTCTTAGCCCTGCAAGGAGTCATGTTACTCCTCAGCAAGGTCATACAGGCCTAAAATAATCACTGATGTTTATCTTTCCCAGAGGATATTAAGCATCCCCAAACACCACCTCAAAAACGTCTATTAAAAAAAAAAAGAAAAAAGGATTAAAAGTAGTTTGCACCTCAACTATCAGTAGAAAAGTATTATGGCTTTGACTTTTTTCCATTAATATTTTGTGATCTCACATCTAAAGTGCTGAATTACACCAATAGTGGAGAAGGATCAGCTTTGCTGTTTTTCATTGATGTTATATCTTCCTGTTTGCTTAGAAGCAGCCTGTGTACTTTTCTCATCGTTTTATTGCTGTACCTTGGCTGTGTGCTGTTTTTACACTACTTTTGTGTTGGGAGAACTGGAGGATGGCTTTGTTATGGCAGTGCTGAGGTTATGTTACAGTCTGGATGCTTGCCTGAAGGTGCACCAGCTGAGCACTTCATGGATCTAGATCTTTACAACAGCCTTGAAAAGGAGAAAAGTCATGTCAGCCTGTTTCCACAGACAGAGAAGGAGGAGGTTTGGGAGGAGTGTGAACTGGCAGCTGAACTCTGCTCTCTGCCCAGCACTGGTGGCTGTCATACCAAAGCTCCATCACCTCATCACTGCCTCGTGTGCTCCCAAGAGGTCTGGAGCAGTTCCAGATGAGCAGAAAGGCTGCAGGACGAGCTGGTGATGAAGAAGGGAAGGGTGAGCAGGCCATGCCCTGAGTCAGGCTTCAAGAGAAGAAGCAGGAACTGCTGGATACACAGGATATAAGCCTGTATCACTGAGGCTCCCAAATCACAGGGATTTTATCCTAGTCAAGGGTGTCCAGCACTGCTGTTAATGATTTGCAGTGCAGGAAAGCAAATATACAAATGCTTTGCGGGCCATATTCTCCTGCCTGTCACGTCTATACCTCTGAACACCCATTTTCTTCAGTCTTCCCTTCCACACTGTGTATTTGGCACATCCTCTCATGCCTACATCCCCAAATTCACAAGCCTCCTCTGGCTGACTGGGGAGCGAGAGACATTTCCTCGCCGCAGTGGTGTTCGTGGGAAGATGAGTGCTCAGGGGGATGCAAAAAGCTTCAGGCAAGTTCTTTGTGTTTTGACAGACTTTGCTGAAGGATTTTGCTCTGACTTGAGCCAGACATGGTACTGGCAGATGCCGTGCAAGCTTCCCACGCAGCACTGGCAGAGCCTCTTGGATCTGACCCGCGACCACTGGCCCTCCCTGACCCCTCTTCCCTCTCCCCTCTCAGCTCAGGCCAGCGTTTATCTTGAGCAGAGGGAGCTCTCCCTGCCAGATTGCGTGGTGGTTCTCTGATGTGAACAGATGGGACTAGGGGGGCAGGCTACATCTGTTCCCTGAATTCTTCCACCTTCGCAATTGTTTGCAAATGGGTGAGAGCTCTGGGACGCTGGGAAACTATGGGTTTGGGCTCAAAATGTTCTTTTCCTGTAACATGCTCAAAAGTGAACCTGTGCTGTGTAATTAAGTTTGACACTGACGAGGAAAACACCTGCTGGTGCAAGCAGCTTGCCTCTTCACCCGCAGGAGCACAGATTCTTTGCAGGACTAGTGCTAATGCTTTCTTCAGTCCAGTTTGGAAAGGCCCAAGTGAAGAAGCATGCCTTGGGATACCTTTCCCCAGCTCCACAGCATCAGGGTGGGGTTTTTTGAGATTCAGCTGGATTTAATTCCTGTTTTGATTTCTCATTATGTTTATGTAACTGATTTTCAGAAGGCCTCAGCTCTCATTTCTTTGCAAGTAGTAGTCACAGACAGATGTAAATAGCAAAAGAAAGCTGAATCCTTTGTGGAAAATGGGCCCTAAACTCTTACCTTTCAGATTTTTATATCCTTTAAGCATTTTCAGGTTGTTGTCATCCATATTTGCTCTCCTGCTTATTTCTTGCCAGATTCTCCATACAATCCATGAGTTTTCCTCATAAATCATGCTGTCTGGCCTCCCGGACACAGTTACTTCTGTCCATCCTGTTTTTGCCAGGGAATGAACCATCCCCATCTCTCTCATCCTGTCTTATGTCCAACACTGCATCACTTTATGAGCCACCCCAAGCCTTAAGAGCTGGAGCCACACATGCTGAGCCCCAGCAAACCCAGTGACACCAGCTCTGGGCAGAGCACCCTGCTGGCTTGCTGTCAGCTGAGAATGCCCTCCCAGACACCTGACATCAGGAGGACTTGACCACTATTATGTCCATGCTCAGTCCCCTTGTGCCTGTCTCCTCCCAGCACAGCAATGCCTGGGTGTGGAAGCCTGTGTTCCATGTGTTGGCTTACACACCTACAGACTCCCACTCTCTGGTTGGTGATGCTGTGCTGTAGGACTGATTTCTCAGGAGGACAGAGGTACGTACTTCCTGTAGGAAGTGTGAAATGAGAGTGTGGATACCACTGAGCCTCTGCCTGGGCACGTTTATGGCACCCATCTGCTCTTCCTCTGCACTCTCATCTGCACTTGGACTCCACCTTGCTGAATGCATGTGAGCCAAATAAGTATTTTCCACAGGCATCAAGTTGCCATTTTTGTGCCCAAATTGAACGTCAGCCTCTTACATTTTTTAACTGCAGGTTTCTTTCCATTTGCAATATTCTGCTGTTTTCATTTTTTCTTAATGTTTCTCCAGTACTGTTAGCAGTTGGCGATTTCATTCCCAAACTGTTTATTTCTTCTTTCAGATTATTTGTAAGTACTAAAAAAAATTCCACTTTAGTACACTGATTCATGCACTGCCTCACAGGGCAAAGCTCATTACATTTACATGCGAATTAGCCTTCGGTTATGAATCTTCAGCCAGCTTTCAAACCACATCACAGTGGCCCTGTTCTGGCATACAGAATTATTTCTCTTTTAAGATTTTATCCATTGGTAATAGTGTGTGTTTTAAAATAAAAGGAAACACTAATTTTCAATCTATGCTGCCTGTTATTTGTGTTTCCTTTTCCCTCTGGATGTTTAGCAAATTATTACGTCTTGATATAATTTTCATTATTTTACTGTGGAGAGCAGCTAGATGTAAAAGATTACAATTACTACAATCACTCCAGGATCAAAAAGCACTACTATGCTTGCTTTTCTTTGGTCTTTCACTTCCTTCCCACCAAGAAGGGCAGTTGGCACTGCGGTCAAGCCCAGCGTTAGGGGATTCAGAACAACTGCCTTTCATTCAAAGGCTTAGTGCCCCTGGAGTAATGTTCTCCATGAGAATTGCGTTAGCTCCCGCTCTCAGGAAAACAGGAGTATCCGTATTTTGATCTTCCTGGTGATACCAATTCCAGTTTTGGCCCCATGAGAATAATTACTTACTCTTCATGTCAGAGTTAACCATTATGTTTGTTGCTAGACCTGAAGGGGACTGAGGTGCAGAGGAAGGCAAGGTTATATTGTGGAGTGAAATGGGCTCACTAAGTTTCAAGTGCCTCTTCAAAAACACTATTCCTAGTGAGTATCAACAACCTTTCACTGAGCTTATTGCTTTTACACATGATCAGATTGGACAGGAGTCACTTTTGGGAAGGCTAGTGAGAAATGTCCTCCCAGGTATGACACATGTTGTTTATTTCTGTAGAGAACTCCTATAATAACTCCTTACAAAATGCCCAGGACAGCAGGAAGCAGAGGCTATGATCAAGCATGTTTTTGTCTTTGCATTAGGAAACTATGGACCCATACAGCTATGGCCAAATTCTCACTGGCTTTAGTCAAATCCAGCTAAAAACTGGCTGGTGACAGTGGTTTTCATGTTGTCCAAAGAGTCCAATAAGGAGCATACAATATTATAAATGGCATTTTAGGTATAGTGTTGTTTTTCTGAGCACAGAAATAGTCTATATCTGAGCTGGATGCAAAAAATGCTTTAGTGGTGGTTACAGGCTTCATTTTCCCTGTGGTTAAGGGTGGACTGTAAGGTTTGAACAGTGATCTGGGAAATGGTAATCTCTTTTTGTTTCTTAAGGGGGCAGATGCCTGTCCTATCATAAAACTTTGCATGAGCTTTGGCTTTAATAAGGAAATCCTATTTTACATACATCTCTTGAGTTCTCCAGTGCCCTCCTCCAAAACAAATCTTAGACATCTATAGCAGAACTGATCTTCCTGGATCCTGTTGTGTCCATGGACTAAAATAAGAACACCGTGGGTAGTATTTGTTCAATGAACATCAAAAATAGATGAGAAAAATTAAACCTTAAAAAGTGCTTACTCTTTTTCATTGAATAAAACAAAAAATGTTTAGAGTTAATGACTCCTTCTTAGAGCTCCACAAATAGGTGAAATATGTCCTGCCTTTTAGTCTTTGCCACAGAAGGAGAAACATAAACATGACCATTTAAGATAGAGGTGGAAGCTTCCAGAGTACTTCTACAAAATAAGGCAAACAGGCCCTGGAGGCAGCCCTTGAGGGCTCCCTGGGGCTCAGCAAGCCACCACACGTGGCCAGATAAGCTGTGTGCCAGCCAAAGGGTCAGGAGGTGGTCGTTGGGCACAGCACAGAGCTCCTGGCACTACAAAAAGTGGTGCTGACGTCCAAGACTGCGTGGAAGCACAGCCTGGAGCTACTGGTCTGCACTGCTGTTGGCCACAGGGAGAGGAGGCTGCTGTAGAGACTGATTTGCCTGGTGCAAGGATACATAGCTGCCTTTTTCCGAAGCGACGTGGCATGTCTTGCCTTGGGATTTATCCCAGCGCTTTGGTCTTGGACTTGAATGCCCTTGTGTCCTAGTGACACCTCTGTAAGGACACTGAAGATTTCACAAATAGAGGTCTCCAGTGCAGCTCTTGCTGTAGATGACTATGCTAGTCAGCAGTGATGGTTTGATAAAAAGGATTTGTTCCCTATTGAGTGTAATGCACAGAGCAGAAATTGAAGAAAAGGTACTTCTTGATATGCAAAAGCAGAGTTTGTTTAGAGCCTTTTGAACATCTCAGTGCTTTTCCTTCCTTGTTAGACTTTTAATGGCAGGAGAAAAGTATCACACTAGCAACATTGCCAGCTTTATGATTTTTTCCTGAGACAGTGTTTTCTATTTTGTTTAAAACCCCAGCTCCTAGAAACAATGGATTATATGAGACTCTCTCAGCTCTCATTGAAAAGCAAAGAAAAATTGAAGTGTTTGTTTTTTTTTTTTTTGGGTCAGAAAAATGATTGAAACACGACCCCAATTGTATACTAAGAAATCCAAAAGCATGTTTGGAATTGATTACACTTTTTATGTGCATGGCTTGAAGTCACTTGTGTGATTTTTCTTTTGGAGGGAGACATCTGACTCATGATTTCTGAATGCTTGGGGAGTGGTGCTATTACATTGGGGATACCACTGATGTTTCCAAATCTGTTGAATGATTTCTGACACAAAATACTTCAGCTCCTTAAAGCAAAGAAATATTTTTATTTGGTAAGATGTATAGGACAGATTCTGCTTTAAAAATATATGGAACATGCTTTTGTTTTATTTTTGCTGAGCAGCAGGAACATTGAGCAGATCCCATGCAAATCCCTAAAGATGAATCATAATGGTTTTTGGTATGCACAGAGAGTATCCGAGTTCACCATAACATAGACTTGACCAAAAGGTCCAATCCTGTGTATATTCAGTTCCTTTAGGGATACTGAGCTCATGGGACTTTTGTACTTCCCAAAAAGCCCCCTCTGCCTCCCTCAGAGTTGGAGCACTGCATAAAGACTGTGCAAATGCTCCTTTTGGGCAGCATAACTCACTGTCTTGGTTAGGCAGCAGTGCTGCCTGGGGAAGCAGCTTTGGTGTGAATTGCCACAATAGGCTGCACAGGCTCACGTGTCCGTAGCTTAGTTCTAAGCAGAGCTGTGAGCCAAACCTTTCCCCTTGGACCCCTGCCTCTAAACGGCTGTGGCCAGCCCAGAGGAGGCACAGTTTGTGTGGGACCTGGGCAGGGCTGAGCGTGTTGTGTGGGTCAGGTGTTAGAAAGGAAAGGCTGGTGCCTTTGAGGGCAGTAGTAACTATTCCTCGTTAGGGCATCATTTTTCAGTTTCTGGGTTTAAACAAAGGCAGATGATAGCAATAGGAGACATGGCTAATGAACCTGCTCCCTCTGGGAGCCCTGTAACACATAGTGTCAGTACCTGGTAGATGATGCCATTCACTGTGATGCCAGTGTTTGTCCAGAACACATGGTAGGTCTGGCATTGCTGCCATGCATGCAGGCACTACTAAAATATCTTCTGTCTTTTATTTATTGTTAGCATATTTTTACTTGAGCAAACTCCCTTCAGGATTACCTGTAAAGCGGAATTAAGGAGCATTTTCCTTGCTGAGGGCTCCACAGACCTTTCAGATTTTTTTGATGAACCATGTATTTGTAAAAACACATCCTGCATGCTTGCCAGTAATAAGGTGAAAAATCACACGCAGGCTTTAGCTGTTCCAAAAGCCTAATGTTCTTTTCCCTAATGTAATTGAAAGACACTGCCTGAGTCCATGAGCCAAACTATGTCCCTGATTACTTATTTGATGGGGCTGTGTATAGGGTCCCATAAATAAATGAAACTGCCAAGACTGGTGCTTGGTATAAAATTCATTGCACTATTGGAATGATTATATCTAGGGGGAGTTTGAACTGTGTTCTCCAGTCTCACTCCCTTCTTTGTGTACTTTTTTGTTACTCCTTTTTCGCTTCATTGTTTTGGATCAAAATTATCGGAAGTTAATAAGAGCCACAAATTAGGAGCAAGATTGCAGAATCCAAGATTGTGAGATTTGGGATGTTTAAATGTTGCTGTATTGCTAACTGCTGAGGTGCTGGCTGCTTAGCACACGGCAGAAGCAGATCTGCTGAGGTCTTCAGGAAATGAGTGCCTGAAGACAGGCTGAGATGGATCAGCGTCCCAGCATGGCACAAGGTACCTTTTCCTCCTCCCCTGCCCTCAGTTGATGTAGTAGGCTCACAGGTGTCACCTTTTAGGGCCAGATTAACTCTGAAACAATAGATTCAGGGGAAGCATCCCCTTGGAACACATCTAGTTGTTCTGTGCACTGGGAACAAGTGAGTCCTGGTGCCTTGAATGGATTCACTGATGTCTACTAAGGAGTAAATCATCTTGCACCTTTGCCTCAGTGACATAATGAATATACTCCTGTTTTCTCTGTCTATTGTCAATAGTCATGCAGTTACCTAAAATTTTCAAATTTCCCAATTATCTAAAGTTTTCAAATTCTTTTATATGTTCTTTTATAGCTCGGTGTTTGATAAAATTGGCCAGCAAATATAGGAATTAGTGGTTAAGACCAGGCAAATGCAAGTATTTTTGACTAACCTGATCTCCTTCTATGATAAGGAGACTCACATAGTGGATGAGGCAAATGCTGTGAATGTTATCTACCTGGACTTAGCAAAGCCTTTGACACCATTTCCCACAATATTCTCCTGGAGAAACTGGCTGCTCATTCTTGGATGCATGCAGTGTCCATTGGGTGAAAAACTGGGTGGATGTCTGGGCCCTGAGAGTGGTGCTGAATGGAGTGGTGAACTGGAGTGGGCTCCAGCTGATGGCTGGTCATACATGGTGCTCCCCAGGGCTTAGCGTTGGGACCGGTTTTGTTTGATATCTTTATCCATAATCTGGGAGAGGGGATCAAGTGCAGCCTTGGTCAGCTGGCACACAATACCAATTTGGGCAGGATTGCCAATCTGCTGGAGGGTAGAAGGGCTCTACAGAGGGATTGGACAGCTGGATCGGTGAGCTAAGGCCATTTGTATGAGGTTCAGTGACGCTAGGTGCTGAGTCCTGCGCTTGGGTCACAACACCCCAGGCAGTGCTACAAGCTGGGGAAAGGGGTAGAAAACTGCCAGGTGGAAAAGGCCCTGGAGCGCTGGTCTACAGCAGCTGAACATGACCCAGAGTGTGCCCAGGTGGCCAAGAAGGCCAGTGGCACCCTGGCCTGGCTCAGCAATGGTGTGGGCAGCAGGAGCAGGGCAGTGACCGTCCCCCTGTCCTGGGCACTGGGGAGGCCACAGCTCCCATGCTGTGCTCAGTTCTGGGCCCCTCACTGCAAGAGAGACCCTGAGGGGCTGGAGCGTGTCCAGAGAAGGGCAGCGGGGCTGGGGAAGGGTCTGGGGCACCAGTGCTGTGAGGAGCAGCTGAGGGAGCTGGGGGGGTTCAGCCTGGAGAAAAGGAGGCTCAGGGGGAACCTCATCACTCTCTGCAGCTGCCTGAAAGGAGGGTGCAGCCAGGAGGGGGTCGGCCTCTTCACCCAAAGAACAAGGGTGAAGTACAGGAAGAAACTCCCTCAAATTGCACCAGGGGAGGCTTAGACCATACATTAGGAAACATTTCTTCCCTGAAAGGATCATCAAGCACTGAAACAGGCTGCCCAGGGAAGTGGTGGAGTCATCGTCCCTGGAAGTATTTAAAAGACATGTAGATGTGGCATTTAATGACATGGTTTAAGTGGTGAACTTGGCAGTGTAGGTTAATGGTAGGTTTGATGATCTTAGAGGTTTATTCCAACCTAAACAGTTCTATGATTCTGTGATTCACATATGAGTACACATAGGACCACATATGCTTCTCCTTAGAAAACCAAGCAAGATAAAACCCACTGTAGTAAGAGGTCACGGAAAACAACAGTGCCCCGTGTTAAGAAGGGCTTTGTTGTGGGTCTTTCTGGTTCCAGGGTGCATGAGGGCCTCATCCTGACTTTCTCCAGACAATATAATCCCACAGAGGAACAGCAGTGACTCAACTCCTTTACCACTCACTGTGGGTACTACCTATGGTGAATCCTCCCCACCTGGGCTTTTTAAAATTACATTTATCATCCTTAGTATTTGGTATAATGGAGTACAGCAGGCACTTTGGTATAGTGTCCATTTTGAAACATGCCCAAGACCTCTTGAACACCACATTCCCTCACTAACACAGTTTTCATTCATTTAATAAACCAAAGTCACATTTTTACTGATCCAGCTTGAATAGTTCTTTAGCAAGCATGCTGCTTCCACATTATTGCTGATGGCTGATATTGGTAGTATAACTTCTTTCATTTCAGTACCCAAGAAGGAAATAGTGCATGTGTTTAGGAGTGCAGTTAACCTTTTGGTGGCATCAATGCAAAGCCTCTTCTTCGATTGCTGAATCTGAGCCAATATTTAAGAAGACAAGCTACTGTAAAGGACATAGTGCAGCAAAAACTGTGGTCTTCAGTTTGCAAGTGAGTGCCAGCACTTATGAAAAGACCATGTTATTTGTTATATTCACTGATTTCTGTCTTGAGAAAGACAAAAAATTAAATGGAGATCCTGCAATAGGTAGAGTAGATTGGCATCCCAACTAAAGCAGAACATCCCTTCTAGTTAACAAAGTTTTTAATATATATCCAAGTCAGTTTTAAAGATTTTGCTGCTTAAGAATGGTTTTGCTGAATCAGAGACTGGATCCTTTAAGAGTGCTGTCTTTTGTGTGAGGAGCATATTCAAAACTGTAAATGAGAAACCTCCTTCTCTAGCTACTGGTTTTTGTCCTATTCTGACAATTTTTGCTCATTAACTGACAATTAGCAGGCCTAGAGTTTATTGTTTATCACTTTGCCTTATTTTCCCCTTTGTTAAACAAATGATCCAAAGTCAAGCTTTATGGATCACACCTCTTTGTTTGCCATTGTTGACTGATCATTTTCCACTCAGAATGGAAATGATTAAACCATATAAGAAAGGATCATGCTTGCTGCTTATTCTCTGGCATCATATATGGAAAAATATTGCAGCTGGTTGAATTGTCTAGTTGAAATTGGCCTTTAAAGGAAAACAAAACAGAAGGGAATTGTGCAAGTGGGTTCATTAGGGCTTTATCATAACAAGGAGTGAGTGGTGAAGAGGGAGAAAAGATGACGGAGTTCATGTTCCTGCAGATTAATTTATCAGTCTTTATGGGCACATGAAAAGAAAATTATGGCTACCTATAAAGGTCTAATTAGAGCATCTAGTGTAAATTCTCTGCAGCTAATCTGGTACAGTTCATAAAAAGCTAACAATAAAAACATAATGATGTGTTGCATTAAATGGGCAATCTTCAGCAAATGGGGCTAAATTAAAAAAGGTCTATTGGAAAAGTAGGCTCTTTATAGGCCTTAAATTGAGGATAACTCATTAAAGACACAGCGTGTTTTGCTGTTTAGTCCAATAGTGACTAATGTACCCTGGATGTGTACTCCTGGGAATGTTGCTGGTCTTGGGAGCAAGTCAGAACTTCTGGTAAAATCTTTGTAAGCATCACCTTGAGCACTTGGGGATTACTTGCCTTTTTAATGCTTCTCTACAGTTCTGACCTTCATTATATAGCCCAGTCCTGGTAGTGAGCATTTCTTGGTGTAAGCAATCAAAACTGGAACAACTTCTCTGCCCCAGCCTTCATACCCATGCTTGAAATGTGGACATATGAGAACTTGGCAAAGGTGTGAATTAAAAATCTCATGTAAAACCTCAGTTCTATCTGAAAGAAGTAATTCATAATTACTGTAATTTGAGAGTGCTGAGAGTGCACTCTGAAAACTCATCTCTAGAAAGCCTCCAAATGTTAAGGCAGTGAGAATAGAAAGGCAAAGGAATTTATTCAAAATTGTGTCAAAAGGAGAATTCTCCTCAAGGATTGCTTTGACTACACCATTGTCTTTCTGCCTCATGACTGATTTCTCCTTCTCACCCGCTTCAGACACAAGGTACCTGTCTTTGCTTTGTGGACTCACTGGTCTGTCCCTGTGTGCTCTGGTCCTGCTGCCACTGATCGATTTTTGTAGAGGCCCCTTGTCCACTAATTGAATTTTTGAAAAACTCTTTCTGCATATACGAGGAGGAATTTTTCAAATGAACTAAACATCAAGCAAATTTTCTCTCTTTATCTTCAAGCTCTCTGTAAAACTGTCATTGGCAGATCCTTAAAAAATGCAGTTTAACAACCATGAAAGAGCCAAGACAGCTTTCCATTTTTCTGGCTGTGGTGGTCTCCTTGTCTGGTGGTTTCCTCTGCTGTCTGTTGTAGACAGTCCACCTTCAACAGAGAAGAACATTTCTTGGGAGGCTGCTGCTTTGCTGTCATCTTTCTTATATGGCATCGTAAGATTAAAAAAATATAAAAAATACATTAAAAAAGGCAAGAGTTATGAGGGTTGGTGGTGTTTGCAGGATGAGTAAGAACTGTTAATTCTGGGGTCTTATCAAAATACTCTGCAGAAAGTGGAGCTCCAGTGACCCCTTCCTAGAAGTGCCTTTGAGACAAGCAGCTCTGTTCCCGTGTCTCTGAGCAACAGAAAAAGAAAGTAAAAAACTGCAGTGGCCAAGCAGACCATAGAGATCATAGTTTCCTCCCCAAATCTTTCAGTGCATACACAAATACAGCAATCAGATGGCTGTGTGCTATAAAAATTTATGTGTGCATACTTAAGGGGAAAAAAAGAGAAAGTAGCAGAGTGTTTTGTGTAAATTATCATTTTCTATGTAAAAGAAACAGACTTGGCCATTATATTTACCTCCACATCTTTGGAGGCCATTTTAGCAGAGGTCTCTACTTCCCTGGTGTGACTGTCAACTTTGAGAATTTTTAGGTTGCAGATGATTTGTCTAATTGGTTAAATAAAAAAGCAAAATAAACTATTTCGAAGAACTGGCACTTCTCACATCTGCCACTCTTGGCCTAATGTGTTTGTGATGTATTTGCTGGTAGAGAAAAATGTTGCTGGACATGTGTGCACTGAAAAGCTGCAAATTGTTTTGCCTTTCTTTTGTTTCTGTTTATCTTGGTTTGCAAATATTAAGCAGACATAGTTCTCAATATGGACAAATGTGCTGTAAAATGCCACTCAGCTGAGGAGATCATAGCTGTTTTTCAATTATTAAAAGTACATGCAGAAGAATAGGCTCACAGCTAATTTCAGAATTAAGGCTTGCACCAGATGCATAACCGCTGTGAGGAAAGGTTTAGGTAACAGAAATGCTGATGTGTTTTAATTTATGTAGCAAAATCCCCAGAGACAAGGAGGATTGTATGTTGGCACAATTACCACATACAAGTTATACCTGCATGTCTGAGAGACTGCCTGTTAAATGTCACATTGCCCAGTTCTTCCAGTTCACTGGTGACAAGCATTGGAGTTTCTGGTGTGTTTAGGTTGGTCTGAAGAGACAATATGTCTCTACAGGTCACAGATGAGCAAGAGCTCTGGGCTCTTTGGTAAAAAGAGGCTATGCTCTTTCTCTTTGCATACTCCTGAAAGGGCTGGGGGATTTTCTTTGTTGGTTTATTTTGGGGGGTGGGTTGGTGATTTTTTTTTTTTAGGTTGTTGGTTGGTTGGTTGGTTTTTTTGATTTTTTACTATAATTTTGGATTTGGATTTTTTTGTTTGTTTGTTTGGTTTGTTTTTTTGTTGCCATTTTGTTTTGTCTGTTTTGGGGTTTTTTGTAAAGACACAGTTAATGGAACCAATTCTGAGAACAAGGTACATCCACTAAAAACAAGTTCTGGAAAAGGGGCAGAGATAGATGAGGAAAGACATGGCTGCATAACCACCTTCCATCCCTACAATTTCTATTTAACAGCCTTCCTGTGAGAAGGGAATGGGTTAAACTTTGATAAACCATCTGACTCAAACCCTGCATATCCAGGAGCCCTTACCAAGGGCATATAGCTTAAGACAAATGGCTTTAGCCATCGACTGGGATGATGTTCAGAGCAGCTTACCCTGCTCCCTCTGCTCCATGTGAAAATCCTGGCCTTAAGCGCAGGAGAATCTCACAGGTTCCATTGTGCAATGAGAGCCCATGTGACACTTACCCATCCTGCTCCCAAGTCCTGAATGGGAGAAGATGGCCAGGCTGTTCTTCCCACCGCAAGGAACAGCTGGACCACACACTTGGATGGAAAACCTGCCCTGTCTGTGTATATGTAGGCACTCCATGGTTTGCTCATCAGCAGGCACTGGGAGTCTGAGGGCAGGGAGTTTGGGTTGTTTTGTTGTTTTGGGAATCAAAATATGCAAGTGACCTCCTTCAGCTGTGTGTCACAGAGAACATGTTTGGGTTGGCTTTATGGTGCAGCAATATCTATAAATTTTCTTTCTTTTGTCAGTTTGTGTCGCAACCTTCATGTTGTTTGAGCATTTAGGAGGGACCACTGGTGTACACCAAAGCCATTTGGAAGCATTTTCTTTTTTCCCCTCTATCCTGTCAAAAGTAAAATAATTTAAATATGGTCAAATATCCAAAACCTCTGACACCATGCAATGGCTAAAATAAATATTTCTGTACTTTTTGAAATCAAGGGAGTCTCAGATCCTTCATAGCTGACTATGTAGTGATATTCCCTTTGTGTGCTTTCTGCTTGTTTGTAAATGTATCATCTTCAGGAAATATTTCCAGTACAGATCTCAGTGCTTACTGTAGGGACATTCTTTTGCTTGAATGACTTTGTGTTCTCCTCTTATACAGTGGAGGGGGAGGATGAACAGGATAGCATCCCCTTTTTGAGACCAGACCTCCTACTTGCTCAGGACTGAGCAAATTTGCTCCAGACAGAGCTGGGCCAGACTTGTCTTCTGCTTGGTCTTCAGCCTTTCCAGAAAGGCTTACATAGCGTTGTTGGTTCAGGGCTACAGCAGCCTCAGGGGAGCTACACAACCATCATCTCATGGCCTAGAAAAAAAAGATAATTTAGATGTATTGTTCTAGAAACATTTTGAGTCCCAGCAAGACATTTAGGGCCAAATGCTGCTCAGAAGTTTATACAGGCATAACTGCAAGTATGCAAGTCAGTATTTTAGCAAGCACAAATCTTTTTCTTCTTTATCCATCTTTGAATGTCAATTGTACCAGAGATCTGTGGAGGCTTGAAGATCAATTTTGACATGAAAATAATCAGAACCAATAATAAAATGATCATCTTAAGTCTTTCTGCAACAGGCATCTTCTAGGTGTGTGGAGGATAAGAGCTCCCTGACCATGTGGACTGGTGTTTTTGTTCAGCCCAATGAGAATTTATGGCAAACACCATGCCTGTTTCTGGCTTGTGGCAAGGTAGGGTTGACTTCCTCTAGCTCCTTGTACTGTCTGCAGAAAGAGTAGGATAGCAGAAGGCCAGTTGTGGCTTGTGCCTTATTTAAATGTCCCAATGATTTGTGGGCAGCTTTAAGCTTTCTCCACTCATATCCTTGGGCAATACAAATGCTACCAAATCCTTACTACTCTGCAGGGAGGTTTCTTAGCTTAGACATGTTGCCTGTAAGTACCATAGGAGCAGATTATGTGCTGATTTTGCCAAGAGCCAGGCAATGCAAGTAATAAACAACATGATCCCCTTTATTGATCTTAGGTACCAAAGTGATAGAGTGATACATTAGATACCTAGAGGAGTGGTCTTGACTATAGTCCAAAATATTTATGAAAAATTAGTAGCCTTTGTAATGGGAATGCCATGTAAAAACACCTGAAGCTGCTTGCCTTTCCCAGAGGAACCACTGGAAGCTCTTGACTGTGCTATTCCACTTCCACAAATGAACAAGATTTGATGAGCACAGTCCCCAGCAGACAGTGGTGTTCCCAAAGCCACCCTGCCCTTACACAGTGCTGCCTCCCAGCTGCATTTGTATGGGATGCTCCTTTCCTCTCCCTCATCATCCTGAATCGTCTTCACCAAAGACCTTTCTTTCACAGACCAAGGTTATTCCAGTAAAGCTGGGTTTTATCGTCTCACTTGCAGATTTTGTGGACAATTATTCACAGGGAAAATATTTATCTTGTTTTTCCCAGTTTCACTTCTACACCTGCCAAATTGCCTCACCCTTTCCAACTCCTTCTAATGCCCATGAAGATCCCATTGTATCATTTTGGTCCGTTTCATAAGCTAAAGAATGTATTGGATTGGGCAGGTCTGGATTTACTGCCAACTATGACAGCTAATTTGAATGTCTGCTAGTATCTCTGGGACAGTAAAATGTTCTAATCTTAACCAAAATGGCATCAGACTTCTGGCATGGCTCTGTCATATTTAGTGTCATTATTAGGAAAAACATTTACTCCATAATGATCAACTTCATTTGTTTTTTGCAGTGAATCCATACATTTATGATGGCAAGTTCTAATAATACTATTTCTCTGTTAAACCAGCAGCCCTGAAAGAAAGTGAGAAAGTAGAAATCTCAAGTATGCTCAAAAATATTTGACCCCATCATGTCTGGGGGTAAAAAATATTGTGAACATTTAGTCAATGTGTAATAAACCTTCAGAAACGTGGTAATGAATGAATGTTGGATTCTTTTTATTATTTTCTTTCTTAAATCTCCTGGATTGTTTGGGGTTTTTTTTAAGCCAGTCTCATGATTTTGTGGTCCAACACTTGTATTTTAAACTCTGGATATTTACAGTAATATATGTAATGAATTTTATGGCTTATTTTAGAACAAGTTTTATAAAGTATGGATCTTAGGCTGGCTGCCAGATATTAGGAATATACGGGTCTTCTTGATAAAAACTTGCTGTCACTGAAAAAGATTTATGGTTGCAACAAGATATGAGCTGATAGGGATTTAAGTCCGGCCTCTGCAATAAAAGAATTTATGTGCAGTTTCCTCCTCTTTAATCAGTGATTAGAGTAGGAATGTGATGCCTTTGAGCCAGTTGGTGCAAACTGTGCTTGTGGGAGTTACTTATTTGACATGACTAGGACTAGTTATGACCTCCACCTAAAGATTTCAGCTCATTCCCCAGGGAATTGAATGAGACCCTATGGTCTAATCTGTCCCCTTGGCTGGGGTGCTACTATTTCCCACATGCCTGGCTGTAATGCCTAGGGATGCTGAACCTCTTGTTCCCCACTGACTTTGACATGAGTTTCCAGCGCTCTGAGAAGTCAGGCCCCACAGGGGTTTGGTACATGGAAGCACCCTGTACTAGGGCATACTTTGGTTATTCTAAGGGCACAAAGCAGTTTGGGTCATTGCCTATGGTGCTCTGAAGTAGCTGCTGTTCCCAGAACAGCTGGTAGGCTGGGAGGGAAAGGAGCTGAGCCAAGCAGGGTGGAAAAGCCAAGAGAGCTCTACAGGGAAGGGTCCAGTTTCCAAGCCCTTGCACTGGGACAGTGGTATGAAAAGTCTGGGGCTGCTGCCCAGAGAGGTTGGTCTGAAGGAAAGACTGAATGGCATAAATTAAACCTCATCCAGCATTATAATACATGGGGTGAATTCACTGGAGAAGCTCACAAAACAAAAATCATGAAACAAAAACAAGTGAAGTTTTGCCTTATATACAGAAAGCAGAGTTGATGAGTATGTTGAAAACACACAAAGGTGAGATTAAAATCAACCAAAAAAGGGGGAGAAGTACTGCTCAGCAGCCAGTCTGTTTGTACCTTGTGGCTTGAACAAAGCAAGGCAGCCAGGGAGAGAGGGAAAGGAAGTTGCAAGAAGAACATCTCTGGAGGGATGTACATGAGAGAAAGGTGGTAGTGACCTTTCTTCTCAGTTGACTCCCAGACTGTGTTGGTGGGAAGGCAGGGATGGCCATTATTACTCCATATTCTAGATTACAGTTTGGTGTACAGCTATACACCAGCTGTGCAAACTAGACACTTCCTAGGCAGTGTTCTGAAAACCAAATTATCCTCTTACTATCTTTAGTTTTTTCCCTTCTCTTACACTTGCCTCCTATTCCTCTGTATCCTGTTACTGATTCTGCAAGAAAAAAAGACTCTGAGGGCATTATTCCCAGCTGGGCAAATCTAGTGGCTCCCTGCTCCTTTTGTCCCATCCAGATGAGCAAGAAGGATTTTGATGGCGAGGAGAACAAGTGGAAGGGAGGGGTAGAACAGAAAGCTGCATCTGGAAGGTGAGAAAGATCCAGAAAAGCAGAGTCACTTAAAGAGAATATTTTGTCTTTAGCACAGTGTGCATTTGCTCAGCGTATAATGGAAAGGAAATCTCTGAGCAACATTATAAACATATCTTCCAGCCCTGGTTATGCACACACACATAAATGGCTCAAGTTTCACTCCTGTGAATTATTATTGTATCAGCACAACCTTGAACTATATTTATAGTCTTGTAAGCTGCCGAGTTGCAACCTGCTTCTTGTTTTTTCCTGGTGGCAGCCAGCATGGCCTAAAGGGGTGATTGCAACTGAGAGTGTCAGGGGAAGAGATTGGAGTCTGGCCACTCACTCTCTGTGTGGCCATGAGCAGCAATTCCCTGCTTCTCTGTACCTCAGTTTCCCCACTGATAATAGCAGGAAGGGTTATTTATTACTCCCAAGACAATTGTAAGCACTTTATTAGAGCTTCTTGTACCTTTGCTGTTGAACACCTGGTTGAAGCCTGGTGGTTACAGTAGCTGACTGTGTGTGATAGCAACAGCTTCTTGTGGGACCCCCTTTTTCAGCCCCTGCTGACTGAGACAGAGCTGCAGGGGACTCTGTTGTAGGTGCCTGTGTCCTGCTGAAACCACCACAGCCCTGTGTTCACTGGGATTTTTTCAGGGCAAACACACAGGCTTAAAAGGCTCCACCATTTACAGAAAGACAGATAGGATGCCATATCTGCATACTTGAGGAAAACCAATTTTCTTTCAGAGACAGGCACTAGGGAAGATTAATTAAATTCAACTTTTCTTTTCTAACATAGTTTATACATAGTTAGGAAAGGCAAGAGAAAAGGTCTCTCAGTGCTTGCCAGAGCTGTGGGTACCAACAAACAGGAGTGCAGGTCTGAGGAGGTGGTGGCAGATGCCAGAGCTCGCCCTGGGGTGGGAAGCTGTGCTGATAAGGCCAGCTGCAGAGTTCACTGATTCTTATTTGTCCAATACAGAATTTTCTGACATCTTGTTTGACATGACCCTGTTGCCATTGTGCTTGGCCCTCTGGACAGAGTCTTGTTTTGCCAGGGTTCACTTGAAGTCTAAGGCCTGAAAGGTCATAATGTCGCATTCTTATGACTTCCAGCTCCCTGACTGTCCTTTCTATTGCTAGCTCCTCTCATTTCTAGGTTTCTTCTCTTCAAATGTGAAGCCTACAGAGACCCACTCTTCCTATTTCCTGTAACAGTATTACCAGGTTCGTGATGTGCACTTTGTGTGTCCACTTTGCAAATTCTACCTGATGGCAACAGAAAAGTGTTCACAAAATTAGTTGATTATATGTGGTTATATTCATTTTTTCTTTTTTTTTTATTTTTTTTTTAAACAAATAGCTGGCTCTTTTTTTTAATTTTCATTCCCCTTAAAGCTTCAGTCACCTCTCTAACCTTAGGGGCTACTCATACATTGAGAGGGCTTTCCTTTTTCAGCACATTCCTATCCTCCACTGTGTTAGTCCACAAGCCAAAAGATGATGTGATCCTGGCAGCCTAGATTTTGTGTTGAAAGTGTTCTTTGTGCTAAGGCTCTTCCCCCTGGAGTCTTCTTTGTGCACTCCTCAAAATGATGAAATCAGGGATCATAACTCAGCAGCTAATTAGAATGATGATAACACCTTATCCTTGGCCACTTGCCAGCTCTCCTGACTGCAGCAGTGGTCTCACCTTGGAGTTTGGTCTCAATTCCATCTCCAGGCCTTTGAGTGCTGTGATTACTCCAAAGGTGTAGGTCTCTCATTCCTGCAGCTGGGCTGCTGTGGCCTCCCTCCCTCTCTGAGATCCCAACATCAAGTTCAGCTTGCCTCTGCTCCGTGGCCCACGCCAGAATCACGCAAGAAGAGAAATTGTGAAGTTGCATTGCTCTAAGAGGGAGTGTTTTAGGAGACACACAGACTGCACTACCCTTCCCCATCACTGGAGGTACTGTGGCTCCTCCTAGGTCCCATCAAGCTTACATCTAGATCTGCATATCAAGAGGAAGAAAAAATCAGGAGCAGAGAAGAGCTGGGAAAGATGAACAGTCATTTTAAACCTAGGAGTCCAATAAAATACTTCCCTTCTCCATTACTACTCATTAAAAAAAAAAAAAAACAAAAAAACACTATTTGAGCCAGTTCCTGATTGTAGCTTTTTGGGGTGGGACAGGAGAGAGGAAAGGCTGAGTCACAATTTCTGAACACTCAGCTCTTCCATAATGCTTCATCACCAAGGATTTTAAAGTGGCTTTGACATATGAATGAGTTAAATTTCACCACTTCCTAGACAGGCCAGGAAAACCTTTGCTGAGTTCATTCACAGATGAAATGGAGCAAGCCTTTAGGTCAGAGTTTTCCAACCTGGATACTTCGTGTTAGATACCAAAACTAGAAATAACTTTAAAAAGTAGTAGGCTTAAAGTGCATTTATCCACACTTCTACTGCCATAGTAACAAATAAGTATCTGGATTTATTTTGGATTTAATCAGACTGTGGAATTAAGTAGGCTACTTCTGATCTGGTAACACCAGATACCTCCTCTGCCTCCACAAGAATTATCTATGAAAGGCTGAAGAGGAGGCAGATTTGCTATTTTCTGCTGAAGGGAGGGTTTCTCACTCTACAAAGTAGTAGTATCTTCCCTTCTTCCCTCTCATCTTCCATCCCTCTGGTTTTCTGTGTCCAGGACCACGGTAAAAGCATTAGAGATATTAAAGCCTTCAGCACCTTCAGCTCCAGAGACGCCTCCCATCAGGTTTTCACTCCTTCTACTTCTCAGAGCTCTTGCATTGAAGAAGCTGGCCCTGTCCAGTCACCATCTGCACACAGAGGACAAGAAAATTGCCATGAATCTGTACAACAAAACAATGGCTTGGACATGGTTAAGCCAGGGGAAATCTTTGTGAAACCAGCCAAAGTCAAGGGAATTACCTCGGAACCGTTCAGGTCCACGAGCCCTGAGTGAGACTTCAAGGACCCTGAGCTGTCTGTGTGGCAAGGCTGGGGTCTGCTAACCAGCTGATCTTCACTGAACTCTCGAGGCTGCTCACCTGGGCTGGACTTCTCCAGAGAGCTGCCCCCTTTTATCCACCTCCAGCTTCCTTGCCTGGACCTTCCCCAGCTTGTCCTTAACAAGCTAAGTTACCCCCATCGAAATCTGTGCTTGGTAGCTTCTCAGTAGTCACTCTGGGGTATACGGGACCAGGGACAAACCTTTGGCAGAGTCCAAGACTTCCTCAGATGTCTGTTCTCTTTGTCAAGAGTGTGTCTTGCAGGCAGTGCTGCTCTAAGGGGACTTTTGTGACAGTAGCATATTGCAAGGCACTATGAGTATCCTCAAGGCTCTGGGCTAAACTTATTTTGCCTCTGTATCCTGACTGTCAGAGCAGAAAAGCTGGCTTAGCTTGTAAATGTGACTTCACAGAAACATGGCAAAAGACAGAGATACCTTAAGCCAGTAAATGCTTCCAGATGGGGGCATTTCTGGTGAACTTTTTACTTCTGCCTCTAAATGAGGCACTGTTAGCTTTTTACAAAGATTGAAAAGATTTGAGCCTTAGGTAAAGTGTGGTTGGACTGTCTTTCCTTCTTTCTTTCTTCTCTTTCTTTCCTTCATTCCTTCTTTTCTTCTTTCCTTCTCTTTCTCTCTTTCTCTCTCTTTCTCTCTATTTTTCTTTTCTGCTTTCTGAGTATTTTAGGTTTTCCTCCTTTCTCACTCTTTTTTTTTTTTTTTTGGTGCAAAACAAAACAGGTAGGAAGAGGGAAACACTGCTGTTTTGAAAAATGCAGCTTAATATAGTCCTAGAAGCCTGTAAATAGAGAAAAAACAAGCAAAATAGGGAGAGCAAACAAATTTTGACAGTAATAGCAGTAAGCCAGTGGAACATCTTGAAAGGAACTAGCCTTGTCCTAGGAAATTAAAAAGACATGTGTGTAGCTGTTAAAAAGCCTGAGAAAAGTGTCTATGATTCTCAAGCAAGGCAGTCCTGCAGGAGGAAGTTTACAAGATCTAGGAGTAGTAGTATCCGTGACTTTAATCTGGTCTTGGAAATTATTAGTTCTAAGCATGCTGGAAGGAATTAAGACCAAACAAGGGGTTTCAGTTTAGAATCTGAGTCTTTGATGCTTTAGGAAAGTAATTTGACTGCATCAAATGGGTCCCAGGGATAGGAACCTTAGTCCATAAATATCACCGATCCACATCATTAAAAAAACTTCAATCTGCACTTTTTTCCCTCCTTCTTCTTTTTGCAGTGCTAATATTCTTTGGACATAAGAGGCCCACAGCTGAATCAGCAGGGAGATTGATTTCTTTCTCTCTCTTTAAAAGAGGGAAAGAAGGTCCCTTTGGGTCAGGGTTAAGGGCTTGGAAGGGGCCTAATGGGAAAGTTCATCTCACAGCTGCCAGCAGTATATAGTACCAGGCCCATGGATAACAACAGGATGTGGGTTTTGAGCACTGTCAGCTCCTTCATGATATATTTCTTTTTAATTTTCTCCTTTTAAAATAATACACCAGCTAAGAACATTCTTTATTATCATAACAAAATCTCTGCTCCAGTGACTCTGAGACGTTCCTAATTGTTTTCAATCTGTCAGGAGCGCTTTCTGTTTGCATTTCTGCAACCACTCAAGAGATTGCTGTAAAGAAAACAAACAAAAAAAAATTGTCTGGGCTAACTGAGGGGTTGGGTAATGGGTTACAGCACTTTCACCTCGCTCAGCGCTGCTGAGCAGGAACCAAAAACTGAATTGGTTGGTAGTAACTCAAGTTTCAGCTTTGGAACAGCCAATTTCGAGCTGTTGTTAGCACTTCAAGTCACCAAACAGGCACAGCGACAGCCAGCGAGTTAAAAATAAACTCTGGTTATGGTGGAAGGCACAGGGAAAACACCCCATTCACCCAAGTGGAGATGGAAAGTGAAGGGGAAGAGTGCACATAGCTCTTTGCACTGTCATCCTGTGAATGACAAATAGCAGTGCATTTCCCATGGTGAAAAACACATCTGATCTAACTTATCATGCTGTTTTCTAAAGAGTGATCTCATTAACGTGAGAGCAGAGTGATTTCTGGGAACAGCCATATTCTGAGAGCTTGCTGCTGTTCCTCCAAGAGCCAGTGATGCGGGGCAGCCTTATACCACCATCCGTGCCTCCCCACCACGCCGTCGTGGCCTTGCTGTCTGATGGAGGGAGGGCTGGGGGCACAGGGGCTGCAGGGAAGGCAGTGCACAGGCAGCCCAGGGCCCCCTGCAGATATCTGGGACACTTGGGCCATGGGAGGAGCACCGAGGAATTTTCCCAGCGTCGCTCCCTGCGTGTGTGGGTGTTGCCTCCCACCACGGAGGCAGCGTCCTGTTATGAGTCTCGGTATTACAGCAGGAATGGGGGGCCCGCAGCCCAGAGGGGGTCCCTGCTGTACCACAGGCTGTAGGAGAGAGGTGCTACCTTGAAGAGCTGCAGAAGTAAGATGGAAGAAAGCTGCCCCACTGAGCAGGTCAGCTGAGAACAGAAGGCAGTGTTCGTGTTGCTTTCTAGAAATGCTCGTGAGATGTCATGCCTGTCCCTTTTCGTTAGTGGTACAGGGACCTGTGGTCTATCTGCAGACAGCTTGGATCTCTTCTTGGGCTTGGTGATAGGATGTAATGGTCATGATGACAGGGGCCCATAGCCAGAGAGAAACCTGAATTCAAACCTGGTAGAATTTGAGGACAACAACAGAAAACAGAGGAGCTGTGGATCAAGTCCATTGAGGTTTATTCAGGATAACCCAGAAAGATAAAGACAGAATTGGTCACTCAGCTCCTCAATCACAGCTCGGTGTTGTAAGCACACATTCCACCAGAACTGTCCTCCTGTGGCTCTCCCTGCCATCGGGGTTTCATATGTCCCTCAGTGCAGGAGTAGCTGGAGAAGAGTCAGGGCTGGTTTTGCACACTTTAACAAAACAGCAGAACCACAGGAACTGTCAGTCAGTGTGTTCAGAAGGAACTCATCACCCTGGTATCTAGTATGCCCTGAGCTGCTCTCAACTACTGGTTCTGAGAAATTCACACCAAAACCCAGGAGCTCTGACCCCCCCTGGAGAGAGGCCTGGGTGAAGAGTGGGTCCAGAGGACCCAGAGCCATGGGCCTGAGTCAGACTTTTGTTATGAAGGATGGGAGGAAGGGCCTATGTCAGAAAGGACTTATCCTGCCTGTTTGGAAGTCGTGGCTCCTTTTGCTCTGCCACAGATTTCCCATGTGTGCTTTAAGCACATCCTTCAGCTCTCTTTGGCTGCTTGTGTACAATGGAAGATGGCCTCACTCTGTCTAACCAGAAAGCCAGAAACATGATCTTTTCCTATTTTCAGGGGCTCTCATAGTCACTTATCCAAGCAACTTAAAAAACTTCAGCTTAAAGCAAACCATCCTTGGGACCCTTGCTTGATCTCAGTACTTGGCAGAAGCCCACAGTAGGAAAAAGACACGAGGTTCCTGTTCCCCACTGCTGCACAGACATGACTGAGAAGTCTTTTAGTGGGATATGGTTTCCCACCTGTTTTGCACCAGCATAAAAAGTTCTGCTAAAATGCAAGGCAGCAGTTGGGTTTGTGCTTTTCCACAGGAAATGCTGGACACAGAGATAAGCTCATCCAAGTTAACACTAGGATAACAGCAAATCTTTAGCAAGTAGGAATGTGAAGCATGGCAACCACTGTAGCCATGGGGTATGTGAGGGCTCTGTCACATTTTTTATGGAGAAGCAAAATTGCTTTTCCTCTCACCTTCCTGGGAAAGAGGAGACAGATGGTTAGCTTGACTTGTCAGGAGTGTTTTTGCTACTACTTCTTGTCCTCCCTGTGCCCTTTGGCTGCCTTTGCTCTCTGCAGCAGCACAGAGACATACACGGAGTGGCTGTGGGCAGAGGAGGAGAAAACAAGCTCTAGAACAAAACAGAAAGTATGTTCTCATGCAAACCTCATTAATAATGGAGGGCTAGTGAAGAGAAACGGTACAAAACCCAAAGTATTTCTTGTTGGAAAGAGAAGGAACATGCTGCAAGGAGGGAATGTGAAAGGTGAAGCCTTTCAGAATTTACATCACTCTCCATAAAACAAACTTCAGGCTATTTCACAGTTACTGTAACATTTAGCCAGGCAGTAGGATGAAAAACATCACTTAAAAATAAACAAAGAAATCATTTAATGTCAAGATTTTTGCTATGTCAGATTCTTTTCTTTTTTGTTTTTTTTTTTTTCTATTTCAATTTTCTATGTCAACATTTCAAATTTTCTTTCTTACTGCTAGCTCTCCAGAGAATTCAAATTCATGCTGAAATGATAAGCCCTTTTTTCAGGTAAAACAAATAAGGCCCATGTAGCACTGCTCAGCAAATGCATGTCTCTTGGAGACATACTGCCAGCAGGGACTGTGGCTTAGCAAATCATTCATTATTCAGGGCCATCACACTACTTTCTGGCCCCATGGTCCAGATAGATGCTTTAAAGATGCAGAACCTGTTACTCTGCCCCAAAGTCTCTGCCACAGTATGACATAAAGTCCTTCTGAGACTGTGGTCCATGAATTCTTTCTCTTTTATGCTGGTCATTACTCTCAGAAATGCATACGAAATTGATTTCCTTTTCACAACATTGTTTTCAAATGACTCTTCTGTTTTCTTCTGCTTGGTTTTTGGCAATCTCAGTGGCTTGGGAGCTGCACAAAATAAATTTCAGAGTGTCTTCAAATGTTTCACTGACAAAGTTGTCAGTGCTTGCTGCTCCTCTCTGTTTTATTGGGTTTGGATGTAGCAAGGAAACTGCAAAGAATGGGTTCATCAGGGTGGTAAAATTCAAATGCAAGTATATAGTAAACAGAAGAAATTAGGTCCTTTTGAGCTTACAGAAGTAGAACTAAGAGTAGAACTTGGATGCTAAACCTGGTAGTCATTTGGGATGTTGGAGTTTTTAACTGCAAAGTTCAGAAAGAGCACACAGAAAAGTCAGTTGCTTTAATATGCACTGCACCTCTGAACAGCAAAGTTCCCAAACAGTAAAACTCTCCCAACAGCTCTCCCCTTGCCTGCAAACAGCAAGCTTACATGCAGGGAGGGGGAAAAATGCAGTCACATTCCTTTCGCACTCCCACTCGCCTCTGAGGTTCTTCCACTTCCTTCCTACGGCTTTTTTTAGAACTGTAGTGTTTTTCTCACGTCCGGCAACAAAGGATGTTTTGTGCTGCTCCTGAGGTTGTTGGTTTCTTTTTTTCTT
>VYXF01009199.1:1159146-1211164 GCA_013397295.1 Polioptila caerulea | reverse complement strand
AAAAAAAAAAAAAGAATAAAAGAGGAATTTGTGAGAGAGGCCCTTCCTTGGACTGGTTGTTCCCACAGCCTTCTTTCCCTGTTCAAATTGGTAATTCACAGCAAAGCCACGATTCAAGTGCACGGTGACTGTTCTTTTAACATGATCAAAGGAATAATTATATGCAGTGGAATTCTCCAAACACAACAATCGCGTGTGATCCGCCCGGCATGAGGAACCGGCTGCGTGTCTGCAGAAAGCTCCCATTTGCTCCACAGACAAGCAACCCCAGGTTGCAGCCAGGGACTGTCCCTGCCTGCCACCACGGAGCTCTTCCTCAGCTGCCTTCCACTGTGTAAGCTCACTCCCTGCTTTTGGGCTGCCCAAGTAGCAGGGGGATGTGGAGGTCCTTTGTTTCTCTGTGCATTCAGGGGATATTTTCCTAAAAATTGACTACTGCTTGCTTAGTTTATCCTGGAATGGAAACTTTATTTATAGAAGCAACAGCAGCAACAGGGCACCCTGGGCCCGAGCAGTGGCAAAGTGAGCTCTACAGGCCTTGATGGGAAATACTGCAAGCTGCTACACTTCAGCAGCAGATTTTGTTCATAGTCTCCCAGCTTGCACCACTCCCATCTCTTCTAGGAGCTGCAAATAAGAAATCAGCCTTTTCATTGTCCACTGAACTCCCCCTCAGCCATCAGCATAGTGTAGTGTGTCCTGGGAAGGGACAGCTTCTAGGGACACATGGAGGTGGGACATGTTCTGGAGTGGAAAGTTTCTCTGGTGGCCTGAAGTGGGTCAACACCAGGCCACCAGGGCATTTGAGCAATATGGGCTGAGCTGAAAGTCATTGAGCCCCTTGACTCCAACATTCTTCTGCTACATTCCTGGCTGTTGTTCAAGCCCAAAGCTTCCAACTTGCAGGATTATTGCTGGGGCATCCAGCCACTCCATTGCAGTCTTCCTGCATCTGCTTTACGCAGACCACACAAGCTCTGTAGGAAGTCCCAGGAGCTGCTCACACCTGCCCCATCGATAAAGCTCACCTGAAATCTCTGCTGAAGTGCATGCCTGGGACCCTGGTCCAGTCTGTATCTCATCATGTGTCCTATCTCATCCAAACTACTCCTGGCATGGCCTTGTTTCTTTTCAGTCAGGCACTTAGGATGAGCATCTGAAGCCAAGATTGGCCATGTAATTGTTGCCTGGACATGGAGTTTTGGAGTGGTCTGAAACTCAAACAAATCACCTTCTACACCTTGTGAAATGGAGTCTCACTTTGCCGATGTACGTAGTTGGCCTCATCTATTCATTTTATCTCCTCTTCATTCAATTATTCCCTAAACTAGCCACCAGGTCAGATGGGTACTCTTAAGATGCTGTTGACTTCTTGGTGGTCTGCACTATATCACCTTCTTCAGTTTTTCATATCTTTTTCCGCATGAGACTGTAGATTATCTAGATTGTTAATAGGAGACAGATGGGAATTGGGTGTCAAGTTGTGATTCTGAAGCGTAGGAGCTTCATAGCCTTTTTAAAAATGCATGATATTAAAGATAATTTAAGACAAAATTAGTTTCTGGCATTTAACAATCAGTGAGGCAAAATAGGTGCTTAATAGAGAGGGAGAGTAAGTCTTTAGTCTGAATAGCCACCTCTGAACTCCAGGCTGACACACTTACATCTGGTACAAAAAAACCAAACTCTTGCATGCTCTAAATCTGCCGTGTTTGCCCTGGCACTGCACAGCTGTCATTCCAGTGGATTGCATTGCCTTTTTCAATCAGATGATACACAGCATAGGAACCATATAGGAGGAGAAACACTGGCATCACTGATATATCTAGGACCTTGTGCATTAGGCAAAGCAGATTTTGGAGGGCTTACTTTCCCTGGGTCTGTTAGTTGAATCTTCAAAATTAAAAGCAAGAAGCATTTTCTGGAGCACACACAATTGTAAAATGAACTGTACACACAACTGTAAAATGAGGACTTTTACATATGGCTGAAGAATAACTATACTGGGTCTGAAATGAGTATATCAACTCCAGGATCCTGTCCTAGTTCTGACCAGGAGAGGATGCAGGAGGAAAAATGCATGAAAATAGGCAAATGTGGCCTGGTCTTTTTCCTGATGCAGTTGTAGAGCTGGGAGTTCCTCAGTCACAGACAGTATCTTTCTGTTTAATAATTCCAATGGATTGACTTTCCCTCCACAAGTTTAACTTCTAGCCTCAGCAACAGCTGATGGCAATGAGTCCCACAGTTTAATTTGCATTGGATGGAAACCTGCTTACTTTGGTTTGCTCAAAACCTGCTGCCTGCTAACTGCATTTAATGTCTCCTTTGGGAAAAAAGGAAGGATGGGAGGCTCCAAACTCACCAGGTGACAAGTGCCCCATTAGGAGGCATCCACAACTGGCTCATGCTTCACCTCAGGCAGTCACTGCATGGCTCAGCCTCCTGTGTGAGTACTGTCTGGGGAACTGACAGTGATTGTGATCTCAACAGCAGCTTCCACAGGCAAAGCCCCTGTGCAGGCCTGCTCGTGGCAGCTCAGCAGGTGAATGGAGGGTGAACCAGCTCCCCTCGTGCTCCATTATGTCTTTTGACATTTCTAGTTTAAAGTCAAATTGATATTGTTGGGGATTGCTTCACATGCAAGTTTTGCTCTCAGTCAGTTATCCCACACCCCTTTGATGCCAAATAATGCAGAGGGCAGGAAAATGGGATGCTCAAGTGCCCCAGCTTGGGTCAGCTGGAACAAAAAGATTATATGCAGATCTGAAGTTGCCAGTTTTCAGATGCCATCCAAGTACCATCACAGAGATCTTAGTGTGGTCGTATGGGGATGTGCACCAGAAGCTCTGACACCAACTGTCTGCTTATTTACTTACAGAGAATAATTCAGGCTCCAAAGCTCTCTGTCAGCTCCATTTTTTTCTTTCTTAATTTGTATCTCTGGAGAAGCTCTTTTCTCACTGACTAGTAGAAACTGCCCTTCTGATTTAAACCCCAAGCCAAGGTTAAATATCACAAGTTATGCAGCACTGTGATACCTCCCTATTTAAACTGCCCCCTCCTTTGGAAGGGATGCACTCACCCCAGGTTTCGTATACCATGTCTGAAGGATGCTTGTAAACCATGTGAGATGATTTTTTTTCTTTTTCTTGGTACAAAAATATCATCAGCTTAATCTGGCAAAGTAGTCTTAGTGTGGACACGCCTGGCAAATCTGTACTGGTAGTGGAAAACCTCTTTTCACAAGCAAAACAAGTTCTACCAGTACAAGTGTGGGTTTGTCACTGTGACTGAGGTGAGGGGAGAAATGCCTCAGGGCAGGACTGAAGATCTTATCCTCCATGATCTGGAAAAGAGGGTGGATAGTGAGGTGGCAATGTTTGCTATTGATAGTTATTAAGGGTAATAAAAATGAAAGCTGACTGCGAAGACTTGCAGAAGGCACTCACTGTAGTGAGGCAATAAAGAAACCAGGCAATTTAGATAAACACGGGGTGTTGTGCATGGGAAAAACTCCTAACTGTAGATGCCAGTTGTGATAGCTGTGAGTTAGCTGTGTCTGTTCAGGAATGAGATCCAGGAGTTGTAATAGCTCTGTGAAAACAGCCTCTTGTTCTTTGACAGCAGTGCAAAACAAATCAAACATAAGGAATTATCTGGAAAAAGAGAAAAAACAGAGCTGGACAAATTTGCTAGTTCTGCCTTCCCATCTCAGAAAGGGTGTATTAGAAATAAAAAGGCACCAAAATTGGGAGGATAACCCAAAGTACAGGACAAGTTCTACGTATTTAGGACTCCCTTGTCAGAAAAGGGAGTGAAAGAATAGTATAGAGGTGCTGACAACCATGAATGCCCTCCAGCGAGTCTGCTGGAAATTATTTGGGCTGTTTCTTTTCACACAAGACCTGTGGGACATCCAGTATGGTGATGGTGGTGCTGGGGTTTGGACGAACAGAAGGAACAGTTGCAGTTAAACTGTGGAACTCTCTCCCACGTGATTCTGTGTTGCTAACAATTTGCAAGGTAAAAAGCAATTAAATGTATCTCAGGAAGAAAAAAAAAAAAAAAAAGCCATGAAGTGTAAACACCCCAGCTCTGTCTCAGGAGATCCCTAAACTAGAAACATCTGGCAATGGATGGAAAATACAAAGGACTTATTCCTATGTGTTTACCTCATTCCTATCCTCTTCCCCATGTACCTTCTGTCAGTCTGAGATGGAGATAGGACATTGAGACAGCTTGACCTTTGGGCTGACTCATGACTAAAATTCTTAAGTTTGTCATAACACTTATTTATACCACTTTTATTCATATCATGAGATGAGTCGTAAAGAATCAGAGTGAAAGGGAGATTCTCCTGCAAGAAAAGTAATCTATGCTTCAGAAGGATTACATTAAAATAACTTTTTTGGAAGAAGAATCCAGTGAGAAATTGGAAATTTAAAAAGTAGTCATTTGGGCAATGGAAAAGCATCATGCAAGTCTCCTCTAATAATTTTCTGCTCCTGTCTGTCATCAGCCTATTTCACATACAGTCTTAGCTTTCAGTCATGTCTCACATTTTGAACATTCACATGATGCAAAAAACCAATAAAATACGTTGATTGGACGGGCTCAGGTTTTCCAGCTCATGAGAATGGGGAAGAACACTTCAACTCCGCTTCCCTCAGACAGCCGTCTGTGCTGCTCTCACCACTGCAGTCACTCAGGGCATCCTTCCTTGCATAGCTTTAGGAAGAGGCACAGGGTTGGCACACAGGGTGAGCCATCTTGCAGGCTGACCCTTGTAGATTCTGGTTTTTTCTAATACAGCTGCTTCTTCTCCAACCTAAACTTTCCAGCCCAATGCCAGCGCTGACAGGCTTTCTGGCTGCTATTAAGGTTTGTTAGACAACTCTTAGGCTTCACCAGAGATTTAGCTTCATTTTGGTGCTGGGCAATGCAACATCTAGTTTAGAAGTGAACACCCAGAGTGCTTTCAGAAGAGCTGCAGGAAGTAGGTAATTAATTATTAAGAAGTAATTAGCACAGAAAGAGGTTTGCATCAAAGCAGAGATTTAAAACTTACCTGGAAGACTAGTGTTCTTCCTTGCAGATGCTTGTAAAGAAATGTGGAGCTGCTGATAGTGCCAAACATGCACATAAACCCCGTGTGTTGATTGTGGATTTGTGAGACACTTAAGGACAGCTGAAGGGGGCTGCACAACTGATACCATCACTTGCACAGATAGCTCACTAAAGAGCCATGGTACAAGCAGTCACTGCAATGACTGGAAATGGAAAGTTAAGGAAAGAGTTACTCTGTGTTTCTTTCCTGACCCTCTGGCCAGGAGGAGCTGTGGTGCTCAAGTGCTGATGAGGAAGGACTGGTGACACTTTCCACAGGTGTGTGCTCCTCCCAGCTGCAGCTTCATGTGCATGGGACAGCAAGCACCTTGGAGAAATACCTCTCCCTGGGAGACTAGATGGCTGCTTGTCCTTCTCAGGGAGGAAGCAGCTTCCATTTAAGGAGCTGGAGAGGTTCTTGGCAGGGATTGCTGCAAAGCATCCCCAACTCTGGATCCCCTTGGCAGAAAGACCAGGGGCGGCTTGAGCTCACCCTTTGGAAGTGCCATCTTTTGTCAGCTTGAGATTTTCCAGAATTTCAAAGCAGCAAGAAAGAGAGGGGTGTGAGGAAGCTATTAGAGATATAAAATAAACTTGGAGCGGGGAGGAAAGCATGTTTCATTGAGGAGCCGTGCACTTTATTTGAGAGAAGGATCGGTAAATGCTTATTATTTTAACAAAGACTTTTTCTGTTGTGAACAAGAGAAGCAGATGTTTAAAAGACGGACAGGAAGCGGCTGTGACAAATGAAAGGATTTTTGATTGAATTCATGAGCTGTGTTTCCTGCCAGTAATTCATTCAGCTGTAGGCTAGATCAAAACATAATATTATGTTTTAATCAGCACGCTTTTTAACACGAAGCCAGGATATACAAGTTCTTGGTGCTGCAGGTAAAAAGCCATTAGTACACTTGGCTCAGAAGCTTCTTTTTAAAGCATTATTCATTCTTTTTTTTTTTAAGCAAATGCTTTGTCTATCAGCAAACACCTGAGAACTCCTAGAGAGCCATGTTTTGGAGTATGCACAAGCTGGTATAGAAAGGGTAAAGCCCTTTCAGGGCATGGCAGATGAAATAGGCTGCCTGAAAGTACAATCCCACTTGCACTGCAGTCGGAAAAAACTCAGTTTCCTACCAATTGCAGGGATCATTAGATCAAGTTGATGTGTGTGTGTGTGTATGCACACTGCAAGTGTTAATTTTGATGTTTCCTGCTTCTCCCCCATCCTCCTAATGAATTCTATTTGTTTACAGCCTCAAGGAAAGCTTGTCACTAGAAATTTCCTTTTGAGTTTTCAGCTCAAGATTTCACAACCACAGAGCCATTGCAACACAGTGATAAACAAGCCGAGGGAGGCAACTCTGGAGAATTGAGGCCTCTCTTTTTCACCATTTAGTTAAGTAAATAGTTACCAAATGTGCTGAGAGATAGAGAACTTTATCCCTAGCTGTAATGAGTATTAGCAAAAGTGGTTTTTTTTTCCTATCCAAAAAATTAGAGTAGGAACTGCTTATCCTTACACTACTCCTTATCAAAGGTCTGATGCTGGGATGTGCTTCTGGGACACAGCACTGGGATGTAGGATGTAGGAGAGCAGGGAAAATGGAAAAGAGGGGTTGCAAAGGCTGCCTAAGGCTTAGGGTCACAAAATGGATTTGCATTTCTCAGGGCAAACACAGGACCTGGCCAAAGCTGTAACAAATAACAACCAAGATGTGCCCCACACACAGACACCAGCTGCCCTCCATCCCCCTTGGCCAGGCTCTCGGAGGAGGGATGAGGACACAAAATCAGCCTCTGCCAGGTTTCCTCCCCTGCAGGGGTGCAGCCAGCATGGCTTGGCTGCTGCATGGGTCAGAGCCTCATCCTGCTCTGAGCGTGTCCTGTGCAGGCCTTAGGCCCTGGCTGATAAGGACAATATCCACAGATCTGCTGTCATTACCAGGCAGGGTTTCTCTGCCCCATTTAATCTCCTGGAAAGTTTCTACAGGTGACCTTCTCATTATATCAGTGTACTGGGGGAAGCCCTGCAGTCATGACTTCCAGGGTGCTCTAGGATAATGTGGATAAAGGCTGCTTTCTGGAGGCTGGGGAGAAATTACACAGCACAGATTTTCCTCGCTTAAAAAAAAAAAAACAACTTTGCATCAACCAAAACTTTTTAACAATACTTGTGAAATTTAGCAAGTGGTTTTAGTGACGGCAGAACAGGCATATCTTGACATTTTTTAAATAACTGGTTTGTTTTTTCGTTGGGAAACAAAGTTTTGTTTTGCAGTTTGTCTCAGCTTTGTAATAATAGAGTACAGTAAGAGAAGATAATAATTCCTGAGAAACAAAATTCAACTTCACAATTTCATATTAAGTTGAATGTATATTTTTCTGTTCAACCCAAGCTGAATAGATCTTTTCACTTCTTTGAGTATTAACAGAAGTGGATTTTTCCACTGCCTAAGGAGTGGAAAGTAATAATTATTATTAATTTATAAAAATAATAATTATAAGTATCAAAAGTAACATTATTAAAAATATTCCCCAATTTCTGTGTAATTCAATGTGCAGTATAATTTCTGATAGGAGAAAGCAGATCAGATGTGGAGGACCAGATGCCTTACTCATGCAGAGAAGACACAACATTCATTTTTGGATTTATATGCTAAACCAGTTGAGCTAAAGAATAAAGACAGGGGAATTAAATCACTTTTCCTCTCTTCCAGTAGCAGAAAACAGAGGAACTACCTCATCTTTCAGTGCACAACCTGATCCCACAAAAGAGGGAAGGTGTGGTGGGATCTGCTGCCAGCTAGCTGTTTGAAGCCACTCACATTATAGAAGCATAGAATTATTTTGGTTGGAAGGGACCTTTGAAGGTCATATAGTTCCAAATGACATAAAACCGGGACATCTTTCACTTGACCAGCTTGCTTGGAGCCCTGTCCAACCTGGCCTTGAAGGTTTCCAGGGATGGGGCATCCCAAACTTCTCCGGAGAACATGTACTTGTGTTTCACTACTCTCATCATAAAATATTTCTTCTTTATAGCTAGAGGTTTTGAGAATGGTTTGAGTTTTCCAGTCTCCCAGCAGAGGCACAGCATGCACTAATCCTCTCTGTAGTGTAGCTGGGGAGGAGGGTCCTCAGGTCCTTCTGTCCCATAAAACATCTTCACTGCCAGAATTACGCCCAGTAAGTGGTGGCTCCTTGGCAAACAGTACAATTGTTAAATGTCAGCTACTGCTTACAGTTTAATTGCTTTTGTATTTTAGCAAGCAGCTCCTCATTCATAGCAAATTGGCATTTTGTACATTCAGGATTGTGCTATTAGCTGCACAATAGAGAGGCTGGTTTTCTGTAAATATTGAGATTTGGTAATTATAACCCGACAGTTATTAACACTCCATGGCAGATAAATGCTTCAGCTGCTGAATCTGCTGTGAGCAAACCTCCTTCCGGAAGGAGCGTCTTATCAGTGAGTGGAGGAAGGCTCTAGCTGCCATACTCCATTAACACCATGTTAATGAGCCAAGAGCCCACGCACCACAATGAAAACATACCCTGAAGTGTAGCAGATGGGCTCAGAAGCCAAAGCCACACAATGGGGAAACCTAGAAAATCATAGCTAAATTCAATAGAAAACAAAAGCTGGGTAGCTTGGCCCTCCTTGTAGTAAATACCCTGGAGTAACAGACATTCCTGGAGCTTACTGGGTGAAACTGTGGCTGTGCAGGACCTTCCAGTGATTTCAGGAAGAGCTGGGTCTCAGCTGGTTGTGGGCAGCATGTCAAAACCCATCTAAAAACCACTGCTGATTGCCTGAGCTCTGCACCCGTGTCTCCAGTGAAGTCCTTCAGCGATGCTCACAGAGGACTTGTGATTCAGTCCTTCAGATAACTGTGCTGCTTCACACATCTTGTTGCTAGAGCTGCTTAAAATAAAATAAACAAAAGCAAGTTGACAAATGTGACTGAATTAGTGTGGGGGGAAGCACTAACATGCTAATCGTGTAAATGATTAACAACTGTCTATTAGTCATATGTGATTGACACTTCCCCACATACTAGTAAAAGTGCTACAGCATCATTTGTAATCCTAATGAAGTCGTAGCTGAAAAAGCCCTCACTCTTTGCTAGGAGACAACGGCTGTTGTTTATGGTTCTAAAGAATTTGTTCTTTTACAGACTAGTGTAAGTCTATTTACCTCTCCACCAGCGGTACATCACTGTACCTCACTGTGATTAGGGAGGGTGTTTTGTACATGAAGCACAAAATTAGAATTAAGGAGCTTTTAGTTGTATTTCCCAGACAGAGCAAATGCATCCTTGAAGCCCTTTGATGAAGCTACTACTGTTCTTCCAGTGCTGTGGTTTGTAGGCAGCCGTGCTAGTATCAATACGCGTGTTCTGCACACCAGCCTGGCGAAACTTTGCTTATTGCTGCTTGCAAATGCAGAACGATCTCAAGTGGAGGAAACCACTGCCTGTTTTCCAGGAGCTTTGATATGTTCTGGAATTTTTGGACAAAATTACTTACCTAGAGTGCTGTGATACAGTGGTTATTTGGAAAGACTTTTTGGACAAAAATGCCATTTCCAGTCATCCAGAGGGATACTATTTACAGCTGGTCTCTGGTTGCCCAGGGAAAAGGCAACTGAGGCCTTGCAGCTTTTATTTGTCGGTGATCTTCACAACATGGAGATCCTTGACTCCATGTGTGCCTGCTCAGAAAAAGAACAAGAACCAGGGAGCATTCTTACAAAAAGGTCTTTCTAAAAGCAGGGTAGGGAAGGGGTAAGGACTCCAATGTACACCTGACCCTCTCATGGGGCCTCTTGCTCAGCGTTGGTCTGGAAAGTGAGGGGCTTGGTAGAGCAGAACTTGGCCAGAGTTCATGGTGCCAGGTCTGGTGAGATGTGAGCACAGCCTCAAACACATGCTTCCAGTTTCCAGTGGCCAGAAAGAGATTTTAGTTAAGAATGCAGATACCTGTGTTAAAGTGATAGTTAGCTCTGGGATCTTCCACGTCAGATCTGCAGAGAGCAAAGAGTTTAGCATAGCTTCACCATCTCTTCTGATACAGGATTCTTATTAGGGCCATTTTTTCATTAGCAGAAACTTTCTTTACCTCCCTTTGCTACAAACAGGGCTTGTCACCTGTTTCCCATCTATTTTCATTATAGAGGAGAAGTAATTGGTACATCTGGGTGTTATTAGAGAAATGGCTTGGCTGAAGCCATAATGTGGTAATTATAAACTGAACTGAGCCATGCCAATGCATTGTAAATACATTTGCCTCTGAGTGTGTGATATTGTCACATGTCCTTTCAGATAGATGGCTTTTTGAGGGAAGAGGGAGGAGAGAGAGGGGCAGTGTGGAAAGCTGACCACATCTGACCTCTCTTGTGCGAGTGCGGTGAGCCTCAAAGATACAAAGCCACTGCCACCACAGCAGAAAACCAACAGTGTGACCCACTGTGAAACAGACCAGTGGCTTGTGATCCAAGTGGCTTGTTTTCCAGGGGAATCAATTATCCCGTGCATGACGCTTGCTTCTGGTCTTTTGTAACGGCAAGGAGCCACCAAACCAACATAGCTCATTTTCACTGTTTTGATGATGCTTTCTGCTGAATAGCAACACGTGACTGCTGGTTCACCAATGGCCCTGCCTTTGTCTGTGCTTTCAAAGGGGAACCTAGACTCATCTCCACAAACTCCCAGCACTCCTTCCCACATGCAACCCTTTCAGTGCAGGAGTAAGTGTTGAAAGTCTCAGTGGTGTTTTACACCATTGGTTCATGGCACACCACAGAGCCACATAATCACAGAGCAGCTGAGGTCAGCAGGGATCTCTGGAGGTCACCTGGTCCAACCCTCCTGCTCAAGCAGAGCCACCTGGAGCCAGCTGCCCAGGATAATGTCCAGGGAAATGGACCACGTCCCATAGCACCAAGTTGATATGACCTGCTTTGGGCCTTGGGGTTTGGGTACAGTTCTGCACAGCCCAGGTGGATGTTAAAGTTCAGAGGGTTTTGACTTGAGGGAGATACCTGTGTAAGGTGCTGCTTCAGTAAGTGAGCCAGGGCCATGCAAAACTGGATAGGTAATGGCGTTTGGATCTTAGGCAGTCTCTTGGCATGTCATTGGTAGGCTATGGGTTTAGAGAGGTATAGGATTTCAGAATATTGGGAATGATAAGCCTTCTGGAGTCAGGCATGTTTCTGTGGTCACTCTGACCTCCCACCTGTGTCATTTTCATTGTTCAGTGTACAGCCTTCACAGGGGGATATCACCATGAAGGGAGTTTTTCCATTGGGAGGCTCATTCTCTGCACCCCACGAGGTGCTAACACACTGCAATTCTCCAAATATAAAAAACTTATGTGCATATTTTGGGGTAGTGACAGCTTGTGTTTATAATCTTTCATTTCTCACATTAAATTGTCATACCTCTGATCTGTAGTGAGCAAAATATTATCAAAAATATTAAAATAGATGTGTTTAATCTTATCCTGTACATACAGAAAAAGTCCAGAATTTCCAGAAAAATCCAGCTCCAGGACAGAGCCAGCTGTGACCCAGGTGAAAGTGGCATTTGCAGACAGCAGAAGACAGAGAAGAGCAGGGTGGCTTTGCTGCTGGACCACTGCAAGCTCCACACCAGTTGACTATCCAGCCAGAGACTGGATAGAACATTTTTATTTATTTCTCTTACCTTCTTCTCCAGTCAGGGAAAAATCGTGTCCTTTTGGGCGAGGCTAAAATGGAGCAATCTGTTCATTTAGCTACTGAGAAGGGAAATTAACTTCATTCTTATCCGTCTAGCTTATTAGCACAAATATTGCAGCTGCATTATCCTATCCCACATAAAACCCTGTACAGTAGAGCCTTTTAATTGTCTGGCTAATTGTTTGGCCTCAGAGCTGTCTATTTCCGATTGTCTAATTCTCATTAGAATGCCAGCTGACACTGAGTCCTCCAAAGCTGCCTTTAGCTGCTTTTAACCACTTCTGGACTAATTTGGTGGTGTTGAAAGCACTTACAGAAAAGCAACCAACAATAAGAAACACAGTGCAAACGTTTCTCTTCTCTAATGCATTCAACATTTTAAATCCTGCCCATAAAGGAGTTTTGATGCTGGTTTAAATGCGTGTATCCCGACAGAGTCACAGCATTGTTGTTAGCGTTCAGAAGTGTGTAAAATACGTGGACTGAAAATTTAGGCACAAATGCTTCAGTCTTTGATCTGAAACATCTTCTGAAACCAATGGGTGTTTTTCACTCTATGAATAAGAAATAAATCAGGATGGCAGGGTGCAGGCCCCCAGTAAGAGAAAGGATTTGTCTGTATTTCGGTGCTCTTTGTTAACCCTGTGCTATGCATTTCTGAGGACAGTCTACAAAACCTGATTGAGACAAAATCTTGGCTTCACACTCTGAATTTACTGTCATATTTTATTGCTGCGTAGCCCTTTTTTCATGTTGCAGTACTTCAGCAGCCATTTCAGAATCTTAGTCAGTTGCCATAGTTAGAAAATTTTCATGTTGTCTCTTCCTTGAGTTGCCTTCTTTGAACAGCTCTCAGCAGTCTAGTTGGAGTGATATGAGATATGACTGGCCAAAGCTTCTTCCATGTTGCCACAAAACTGAACATGTGTAGGCAGATAGAAAAACTCAGTGGGTCAGGACTCCCTCAAAGTCATGTTCCCTACCTCCTCACTGCCCTGAGAGAAGATGGGGAAAAAATACGTTCCTGACAGGTTTCATGTGAAATTTGCTAACCTAAAGCCTACAGAGGAATTAAAATGTGTCCGACTACTGAAACTGGAGCCTAGAGGTCTTCTGTAGATTTACTGACAGATTTAGCACTAGATTTCTTGATCAGAAATGTGGGAGAAGAGTAGCTAAGGTGTCAGTGTTTCACTGGTGATAGATTTGCTGGCTTCCTGCAAATGGGGTACCTCTTGCCTGACTACAGAGCCTTGGCCACTGGGAGCCTCAAGGCTGCCTTTTGCCACATCCTTCCAGCTTGTCAGGCAGAATGAAAGGTTTCAGGGAGCCTTAAAGCTTGGGAAGCTGCCCACAAGCTTTCCCAGTTTGTCCCTCCAATGCAGTGAGCAGGTGGGCAGAAACAAGGGAAGCCCCAGCAGCCTCCCTGTAACAGCAGGCATGACACCTCTCAGCCAGGGCACCTGGGACACCCACCCCCAGCAGCCACACTGTGTGCTTTGGAGGGTTTGCATTTGACAGCTGTCAAAAGGAAATGATGCAAGATTTGTAAAAATGTGTTCTTTGGTGAATTTCCTTCACAATTCTTGTAGAAAAGAGATTGGAAGGGTCGTGTGTGAAGTGATGAAACCCCTGCATGTCATTCCAGCCCATCCCAGGACTTGCCTTGTGTTCCCCTCCTGACCCTCTCAGCACTGCCAATCCCCCAGCTGTGTTAACCTGCCTACTGCATCACCATCTGCAATCAAAGGAGTTAATGATATTTCCTGCCAGCAAGGACAGCTGAGCTCTTATGTCTGGCATATTCAACTTCTGTTTGTCTCTTGCTACAAAGATGGAATAGCAAAATTTTACAACCAGTTTCTTCTTATGTGAAAGATAAAAGGGGAAGGAGGGTGAAACTTCTCCCATCTTGCAACTTGCTGGTGCCTGTCCAAAAGCAGGTCCTGGAGACTACATCCAGAGTTGTGATGGTTTAAAGAGCAATACAAGGCCATAGATTCAGCCTTGCAGCTCTTCCTCCCTTCCTGAGATGGGGCATTTCCTACATTTTTCAATGAAGTTCTGCTACCCTGGCAAGATTCATTTCCCAAGCATCCTTTTAAAAAAGCCCGAACTGCTCCTGCCATGTATTTCTCTTCCTCATTTTATTGCTTTCTAGAAAATCACAGTATTCTTCTCTGACATCTTCTCCTCTCATGGAAGAGGAGACAGAGTTACTGGTGTCTCCTTCAGCTGTGAACACAGATGGAATTTATGGCTTTTGGGGTTGTATTTATAACTGTTTTAAAAGCATAGCAAATGCCATCTACAAAGACTCCTGTTAGGCTGTTTCTTCTCCAGGCACCATGCATTTCACAACTACTGTGGCACCCAAGGCAGAGATCCTCGAGTTGGTGTGAATTACTGCTTTTGTAGCTACTTCTGCATGTTGCTCTGAGATTTACCTGCATGTGACACTTTCTTGAATTGTACACTTCATGGGAGCCACATGCTTTCCATCTAGAGGAACAACAAACACCATCACTCTCACCTATCTCACACAGGAACAGGTTAAAATGGAAGAAAATGCCACATATTGTCTATTCCATGCCTTTTTTTCAGGTTTGTGCCTGCATTTAGACTTCTAATTGCCATCAGGTCTCACAGCCTTAGAAACCTTTTTTGGCTCTGTCTTTTGTAGGTTTTTTTTCTTTTTTTATTGTCTATAACTCATTTCTCTAGCTTGAATTTTTCAGATGTCCACAAGTATCTGATTAATTTTTCCTTTTAGCCTACGTTCCTAAAGAAACAAATCTCATCCAGTTGTATTTTTGTCCGTAATAAGTTCTGGGCAATTTTTCAACCAAATTTGATAGAAAGTTAAAGGTCTGCAACACATAAGTTCCTGCAGTTTCCATGAAAGTTAGCCTGGTTAGAAGAAAGAGGAAAAAATTAAGCTGGCACTGGAGGAAAGGCAGCTGTCACTCAGTTTTCAGTGTCAGCAGCCAACTGCACAGCCAGCCATCAGGATCTGGCCACAGGAGTTTGTCCCACTAAACAGGCTGGCAATATTAAAGGGAATTGTGCAGACTGCTTTTTGGTGGTGGGATTTTGAGGACACTGGGCACCATTTCTCAAGAAACTGGAGTTTACCAGATCCATTGCTCATGGAACAGCTTTATTAAATAGGAAGGCTAAACAAACATTTTCCTTCCTCCTGATTGTGTGTCATTTCTTTTCAAGCCAATGCTTTTGAAAACAAGAATCTAATGTTAGCACAGCTTCCCTAGAAGAGTTTTCCAAGACTCTCTACTCCCAGCAGCTCTTACTGAAATTAATGGGAGCTGCTGGGGCTCAGTGCTTCCAAAAATAAAAACACTCTGCCAGTGGTGCAGATGCAGATGTCTAAATTTAAGCAGTAGTTTTTGAGCATCTGGGGCCTAAATCCATGTCTGAGCACTTCAAAACAAGTGGCCTGATTTTTTTTATAGGTACTGAACTGCCTTTCTGAAATCAAAAGTTACTAGCTGTATAGTTCAACCTATATTTGGAAGTCAAGAGGTAGATATAGGTAGCTGAAATTTAGGCACACAAATTGGAGCACATGGACCCTGCACCTGAGAGTGGGGGTTTTCAAAGCATTCAGCCTTGACATGAGTGATCTTATTGAAATCGCTGGAGGCCAGAGGGAAGGAGTTAAATCAACACTGAGCACTTCTGAAGGCTCCTGGCTCAGCATGTACATCTGTGTTTAAGAAAGATGGTGGAATAAAAAATACTTTGCAGGTGCAACATAGCCAAATTAGCACGGTAGAAGAAACCATAGGTTTTTAAAATCCTTAGACTGGAGCAGCAGCTCTTGCAGCTTAATGTACGCACATACTGGGGACTTTTTGTATTTATTTTCCCTGTGTGCCTTGTTGTTTTAAGAAAAAGGAACAAACAGGGAGCAGTTGGCTGGCAGAGCCTGCGAACTCGGCGGGAGCTGCCAACGGGGCTTGCTGGGTCTTTGCAGTGAAAAGAAGGGGCTTGTGGAGTTACAACTGCTCTGCACACCCCTCCTGCCCCATCCTGCCCTGGCTCAATGGGGCTTTGTGTAGAGGCAGGGGCTGCCCAGCAGAGCAGCCTCCTTTTTCCCTCCCTGAGATGTAGACAGGCTGCTTTTAACCCTTTCCTAGCTCTAGGGCAGGATTTTGATCCAAGAATGCCTTTTAGGATTCTTTTCCTTCTTCCAAGCATATGAAAACAACAAAAACAAGAACAAAAAACCCAACCAAGAACCTCAAAACTACTCAAAAACCTCCACAAAACACTCTCCAAAAAACCCAGAGAAACCAAACAAAGCAAATCTCACTCTCTTCAGGCCATGATTCAGCACAGATTAAAAACACAGGGTTTAGATGTTGCTGATGAGAGAGGTGATTTTTAAGTTGAAAAGTTTAGTCCATAACTATCAGAGCCCAATCCAAAACTCCATCCTCAGTAATGCAGGAGAAGTTTAATGGTTGAATGAAAAGAGGCAGGATTTATTTGATCAGAGGTAGATGATTTATCACCTTTTGTTTGACAGCTGCAGGATTAAATGTATTATTGAGACAGAGGTCTCAATTGAGACCTCAATTGAACATTGAGGCTGCCTGTAAGGAGATTTACCTGTGAATATGCCCCCTGAGTGAAATAGTCTGGATTTACTAAAGGTGCCAGATTTACCATAAGCAAATGAGAGGTTATAAAGGCCCATATGATTAAGTGACAAAGTGGAGGTGGAAACTCCAAGGACATGAGGTGAAACACAAGGGAATGACAGTTCGAAAATATGGACAGAAAAGCAGAAGAGGATAAAGCACTTGGGCAGGAGGCTTGAGAGGCTCTTAGGTGCAAAGAGGCAGAAGAAATACTGTTCAGATACCCTTATATAGCACTGGCCTTGAGTCTTTGCCTGTCCTCCACTGGAAAAATGTGGCAAAACATTGCCAAAGGTTCCTAGTGCTATTTATGGAAATGAGATAAAATTGAAGCCAGGTTTGGGGTAAGCAAAACCTCCCTATTCCAGAGCTGTAAAACAAAAACCCTGGTTTGGATTAAGGACCTGCTGGATCTGCATCTTCTGAGCTGGTGAGAGGGGAGCTGGTGGGGAAGGAATCCCATCAGTGCATTGCTCTGCCTCAGAGAGCTGCTGGGAGCTGGCTGTCACGGTAATGCAATACTGCAGAGTTCTGGTGCTCTACGTATTTGTTTAAACTTGACAAAGACTCAGCACCGTAATCTGCAACAGTTTATTTGGACAGGCTGGGAAGACAAGGTTATTGTTGTAGTTTGAAAGCCCTGTAATTTAAAAGTTTGTACTAATGATTTGTGGATGTATGCCCACCGAAGTATGCAAGGATCTGTGTGTGGAGTATCCAACGTTGGGAAATAAAAACTGTGTCCATACAGGGAAGAGATGGTGCCAAAGTCCAAGTTCTCCAGACAGACCCTGAGGAGTCACCTGGCAGGGCTATAAATGAGTACACCAAACACAAAGCCCATGGGACATGCCCATCCCCGTGTCCTGCATGTAGGTGTCCATTTACCCAGCCTCTCTGGAGGTTTGTAGTGATCTGTCCCTTTATTTGGGTTCACATGCATGCATGCTGAAGGGACACATCTTCGGTGCTGCCTTCCAAAATCTGGCTCTAATTTCAGACCAATTTACTATTCCGACGAAATGAACCTGCAAAACATATGGCCCAAATAGCATTCGCCTAAGTGGCCTGCACGGTTCAGGTTTGATTTGTGACTTCTCTTTACATTCCCATTCACGTGGGAGTCCACGATAGTTCTTTAAACAAAATAAACCAAAATCTGTCCACAGCTGCCTCTCATCAGGGCCTGGGCTGCAGACAGGCTCCAGGGTCCAGCCTTCGTCTGGGGCAATTGCTGCTACTGCTGTGGAGGATGGTGTGTGCACACCATGGGCCACAGAGGGGGCAGGCACTTGTTCAGCTTGTGGCTGTTTGTCCTTCAGACAGACATTGCAGCCACTTACAGAAATCCAGTCGGGGGGCAGGGGGAAAGAAGGGAGAGAGAGCAGAAAGAAAGAAATCATTAAAAAAACCCCACCATGATGGAGATTTGGTAGTGGTTTTTAAATCACATTTAGACATAAATCCTCTGAGTTCACAATTTCCATAGATTAGTGGCATCTGTGGACCCTAGATAGACTGTAATCACTAAGATTGTTCTAATCTTCCTATGGGAGGCTTTCAAAGGAAGTATTGAATTACACCAATTCTTAGTAGAGCTGGGTTTTAACTTGCAAGAAAGTGCTTTAAATCCAAATGCATACATTAGTGCCAGACCTATAAAGTCAGGGTATAATGCTTGTGACTTTCATACATCCTGATGTGTAATTTGTTATCCGGACAATAAAACTTCACAAGACACACACATGTTCAGCTGCACCCACTGGTAAGTATATTACAAACCATCAGGCCTATGTTGTCACCTTTCGACTTTCTGTGTGACACTCTTTTGCAGCACATCTCTGCCCTTTGAAGAGAGCACTGCTTGACTCAGGCACCAAGGTTGCCCTAATTGAGGTTGCCCTGCAAGGTTTCATGTCATTGTCTTGTACGCCTACTCCCAATCCTGCTCCCATCACACTCTGAAAGTAAGCAGAGTTGAAAATGATGTGGTTGAAAAGAGATCTATTTGGTATGGAAAACTGTGTACAGTGACAGCAAAACTGTGGTCCCTGCTTGTGACCAGAGCATGCAAGGGAACATCAGAGAACATCAGCAGAATAAACCTAATTCTGCTCACAGACATATAAATGCAAGATGGAATCGCTTCTACTGAACACACTAGAGGGGTATGGGAAGCTGGTGTGAGATAGAAATACTGATTGCTGCATCAGATTCATCACTGGTACATGAAAATGAAATGGAATTACACCAGAGATTATATTGTCCCCATATGGGGTTTTATGCCTGGTATATTCTCAGTTTCAATGGGTATCAAATTTGCGCCTGCTGTACTGGGTTGCACAGCTGAATGCCTTTGCCCCAGTGCTAAGGGATTAAATAGACAATTGAGGTTTCTCAGAAAGGATGTAGAAAATGTAAATCAAAAAGAGTGTCCCTGGAACTGGTTGCAGTGCTGACAGCCCTTACAATGCACGCTGCCTCCAACTGCTCGCAGTGACCGGCTGCAGCAGCGTCCGCGCTGATGCAGAGCAGCATCGGGGCTGCTCTCAGGGTGAACAGAACATGGCACTGAGAGCCCACAGGTCCGCAGCAGCCTGCTCCAACGTGTGCCATCTGCAAGCTGGAAAGCTGAATCCAGTCTTCCTGTGTGGCCAGGAGAGCTGGAGTGTAGCTGGTGTGGGCAGCTGCCAGGGGATATCTTTGCTCTGGAGATGGGGCTGTGTTCCGCAGCACTGTGCCCCTCAGCTCAGTGTCTGCTTTGTTTACCATGCCAGACACCCATGTGGGGAACTGTTTGCCTTCTCATTACTTTAGATAGCTGTAATATTAGGACCCCATCAAGAAAGTCTGGAGGAGTCTAAGGCAATGCTGTGCCTGCCCTGAACAGAAATATGCTAGAGAGAAGGATCTGACCTTGAGAACAAGTTCACGCTGTGCTGTGTTTCTCTATGATCAAAACGATTTGCTTTACCAGAGGGCAAACATTTTTGTTACCTTCTTGGAAACTACTCAGCGTTTCTTTTATGACAATGCAAGTTTCCAGTTTGGGGTTTACTTAGGGGGAAAAAACATCTTTTTGGTTTCATTTGGTTTGAGGTTTCTGTTTCTTTTGGAAGAACACTGCTTCCTTACAAGGGACCACAGAAATTCATTCTCCACAGCTGTGTGAAAGCCAAGCTGTGCAGAGAAAACCTGTTCCAAGCACTTGTTGATGTTCATGCAGGCTCCACTTTGTGTGATGGGGCAAGCAGTGACCATGACAGAAGACTGTACTGACAACTCTTTGCATCCTCACCATGAGATAGAGCTGGTTGCCTTATCTTAAGTAGATGAAAAGCAGATAAGGAGTTGAGAAAGACAATGCCAAGCTTCACCACACTGTGCTTAGTGTTAGTAACTATTTGCTGTCTGCCATGCTGTGGTGGTGTGAAATTGATCCCTGAATAGAGCTGTGGAGTGCAGACAGTGGATTTAAACCGTGCAACCTGCAGTGATGTCAAGGGTGTTTAAGAGAAAGACGGTCACACCGTGGTGTGGTTTCATGAGCCAAAGCTGCAATTATAATTTTGACAGCCACACTTAGTTAATTTACTTTCCCATGTGATGTTAAGAAGGTTACCACCCAACTGTGCCCCTATGTTTGATTCCCCAAGGCTTGGTGTGGACTTTCTGTCCTCCCCCCTGCCTGAGGATCTGAGTATTGGTGTGTGTCTGAACAGGGAAAGGCAGCTGTTGATTGCATTGTGGACCTTGTACTTGTCAGTGGGCTGTCCCCTCTGTCTCCCAAGGGAAGCTTGTCCTGATTTAGTGTGCAGAGCTTATCCTGGTTTCAGTGACAGTAAGACATTTCCCAGGGTCCATTAAACTGCTTTGGCAGTTTCTCCAGTGTTCAGCTTCTTGCTCGTCATAGATGTCAGCTTGCACATACATCCTGGCTTAAGCGCCTTGCCATGGTATAGCCCTTGCTGTAATGCACATTTGGAATGCTTGTCTGTGCTCTCTCCTAGCTGAAGCAGTGCGACTTCTGTTCATGGCCCTCCTGGGAGCTGCCAAAGTGACCTCTTGGGAGTGATGGTGAGCACAGGGCTTCTTAAGAAGCAATCAAACATTTGGGGAGACATTGCACATCCTGGTTGCCTTCTGGTGGTAGCAGCCTGGAGGGCTGGTGGTGAGCTCCATACCTCAGGTGGCTGGATCTCCACGGCTGTGCTATGGAAAAGGAACGGGCTGTTTTTTCTGCTCAAACATTTGACATGTGGCTACTTCACTCCCATCTGTTACAGCCCATCTGACAGCACTGGACAAACCTAAGTGTGTAAGGAACAAACAAGCTCTGTCCAGATATTTTATGTGGCTTGAGGAGAGACTCAGTTCTCCAAGCATGTGTAACCAGAGACAGAAGTCCTTCTCCAAGGCCTCCTTGCTCTGTGGGTCTTCTCTTTGTCACCTCTTGTTTATTTCCTCCTTGCTGTCAGCAGATCAGCAGGACACATTAACTGAAGCGTAATTCTGGGCTAGAGCTGGCTCCCATCCACGAGGTTGGACTGGCCTCACTTGACACAGCCATATACACATGTCCAAAAATATTCTTCAACTTCTGCATAGACATATGGAAGAGCAAACTATATTCATGCAATAAGAGTAGCAATAAGACTGGCTGAGTTGGCTGAGTTGTCATAGGCTTTGTACAGACCTCTGTCTCTCAGGTGGAACTACATTCACCACTTACATGGATGCTTTACCTTGATTTACTGGAGGTTTGTTTACAAAACCAACATGATTATGAAATACAGGTATCCTCAAGCGGATTATTTTTCACAGAGGGGTTATTTTCGCTGCCTCTTACCTTTCTGAATCTAATACCAATGAATTAGTAGCTGAGAACTATCAGGGCAAACAGTGCTCCTGATTTTTCTCTGACATATACTATGGTGAATTAGAAATAATTCTGTGGAAGGCAATGAAGTGGTAATAAGCAAGATAAATCTTAGTGAGTTAAGAAACATTTGATTGTAAGGCCCATTTTATATTTCATAGCACTTAGGCAAAAACTTTACCCCCTGCAGTTTCTACTTGGATCTAGTTCAAAAGATGCTATGGTCAGATTTAGGCCCAAATTAGCATGCTTGAAGGCTCAACACCTTAGCTGAGCTGTGGAGTTTTCCATGTGCATACAAGCTCTTAGCCTGGGGCCAGAGTAGAAGACTAATCTCAACCCCAGCTAATTACATGCTAAAATATGACAAATTACCTTGCTTCAGTCTTCCAGTAAGTGCAAGGTGAATTACCATGTCTCAATTGATCCATGCAGTAGGATCCAGCTCCAGACTGTAAACATGTTGTAGTATCTAAACCCCTTCTTTACTCAGTGGAGACCTAGGTAATGCAATTGTTAGTCGGGAGCATTTCAGCTGAGGTAACATTGCTTTTTCCTAAATATGAAGAGGCCTGTGTTCATCCATGTTAGCATGTTGTGCATGTTGGAGCCCATCTAATTTCTGAGATGTCAGTTCATATCGCTTGACTGCCCATTAGGACCATTTTTGGAACAGGGCTCTACAGATCCAGGGTTAGGGCATAAAATACACTGAAATAGTGAGATGTGAAGTACTCTTGCAGGATACATTAATCTTGGATCTGTCTCCAAAGGACTGCATTATCAGTGCTTTGCATCATTGGGGTCAAAACTGCAAGCAGCCTTTGTTGACTCACTGGACAAAATAAATCAGAGGCATATTGGAAAAACACAGCTTTTCATAAGATTGTAATCACATTGATCTTTCCTACCTGTGATCATTTCTGTTACAGTGAGATGATGTATTATTGCATCTTAGCTCCATGTTATAGGGATAGAAGTGATGTGATCCTTCATTGATAGATGGAGTGCAGAGAGCCATAGACCAAGCACCACAAAAAGTGAGGCAAGCTAGTGGGACATGATTGCCTGTACAAATGGGATCTGTTTAAATGGCCTATGGTTGATTTCTCACTCAAATGTTTCACTGGCACAGCTCACCATCCCCAACAGCCAATTTGAACATATTTTCAAACCCTTCTTTGGAAGTTAGAAGAGTGTAAGGATTTGAATGTGGTTTGTGGTGTGTTGACAATGGTGAACAATGGAGAATGACCCCAGAAGTATTCAATTTCCTAGTAGAGACACAAGTGTATCATTCTCTATAAAGTTGCACATGAATTAGCACAGAGCAAGAAAATGAACTCAGGTCTTGTGCCTTCTAAATCTTTGATTTAACAGCAGTTTAACATACCTGGCAACCAGATGAGTAGAAGGCAAAGCGTAGCTTGTAAGGAGATGGAAAAAGCTGCAGCACTTTCTCCTCTTGGAGAAGATTGCAGCGGTGGTGCCCAGGCTGGTGGTGATCTCTGCTGGTGACTCTGCACAGCACAGCATAGAACAATGCTGAGAGCCATCTGGGAGCCATAAGAGTGGCAGGGGAAGCTAGTATGGAAAATGTGGTGGTTGAGTTTTTCCAAACATTATTTTCTAATTGAACGTTATCATTTTGTTTGCTGTCATACAGCCTTGATGCCCACAGGCTTTTTCCCTAGGACTTAGTGATGGGGGATCGTTCTCTGAGTTTGTAATTTGTTCACCCACACAATTTATAACATTTCCCCATTTAATCTGGAGAAATTCAGCTAATATGTAATATATACATTGCCAAAAAACTGTGGCGCTTCCTCATGTTTGATGACTATGAGTAGAGTTCCTTAAACCTTATCCCTTAGTATCAGTTGGCTGTTTGACAACTCCACACTCTCATGGGATGAGTAAATATCAGTCTGTTCCCAGGAAGATTAACCAGTAAAATGATTGCGGGGAAAGAAAAAAACCAACACAACAAACAACTTCTCAGCATGTTGCACTTTTCACTGCCCTCCAGACTTCCCTTAGACTTGGTAGCCTTTATTTTTAATGTGCTTTAATTTGTCTACATCCATAAAATCTTGGAATGTCTAAAAAAAAATTGAGTATTTTTCCTCACCAAAGCAGCTAATTTGAGGAAGGGTTTGGCACTTTGAATAAAAATCCTTGGTTTTCTAAGGAAAGAAATGGGTAAAAACACAGTCAATCTTTGCCTGCAACAGCATAGAATATATCTTGCTTGATTGAAGTCACGCTCACTGCGCTTGAACAGTAATGAAACGCGGACCACCAGATAGGGATGAAAGCAATTCCTGTCCACTGCAACCCTGTGAATTTCAGTGAAGTCAGATTTCCCCTCAGCATTCCTGGAAGGAGGGATTTACTTCAATCTAGAGGTTGGAAACTCGGGCCATTTGTCTCAGCTGTTTTTCTAGATCATCCCTGCAGTCAGAGTAACTGTGCATTCAGAAAGTGCCTGGCCTGGACTTCATGAGGGTTGAATTGCCCTTGGGAGGTGCTCCTCTCCCCACTGGCTGAAGGACCATAGTTCCAGGGCGAGGATGGGGGTTCAGTCCCATGCTAGATGTTGCACAATCTGCAGGGCTGTTTAATTACAGAAAGAGAACTGGAAAGCAGCAAAGGTAGGGTGCCAAGGTGCCAGACCACAAGCCTCACCATTGCTCCTCTTTCCATAGCCTTTTCAAGGAGCCTTTGGAGCATGTCTCCTCCATACTGAATGTTGCTTCTCCCTGTGTCACAGCAAGGCCCATATTGTCCACTTCTGCTGAGGGTACACTGGCCTTTCTCTTCCTCCATGATCTGCTTTACAAAAAGAGCTTGGGCAACACTGGTCCTCAGGCAGGGAGAGACTGTGACAGGTCTCAGGGACCTCTTGCACTCAGAAACCTTTCAGTGACTTGGTCAACTTGGTGTTGTCTCACCAGCCGGGTTTCTGCTCATATGGTCCACCCAAAATCTCCTGTGTGTTTAGAAATGTGGGTCTTGGGCAGCCGCTTCACTTGGCTTTAAAACCCAGCTCACTGTTGCAGATACTAAGGAAGCATGAAGCACTAGCAAAGTGGAGGGCTTCATTCTACAGACACATGGCTTTTCTTTTGCACTTGCAGCAAAGACTCAGGATCCAGCCTTTTATATTGAGTTTCCTGACTGCATTTTGTTGTACATGAATTAAAATAGACATCTCAGACACAGTGAAGTGATCAATGGCATCTGACTTTACACTTTATGTAAAAATTGCTCTACATACACCAGCTAATACCTGCCATTGACACCATCTTAGGACTCTTTACTTCATTACCTAAACATGATAATGGCATGCTCTCACTTCCCCAGTCATTTTATCCAAGGAATACAAAGATGTCTCCTTACGTTCATGAGTTTATCAGCATGACACCCTCAGAGCAAGTTTGTCAAAATGTAAAATGAGGCATGGAGAATTTAATTCTACCCACATTCACCCTCTGCAAACTGGGATTGAACTGGAAATGCCACCTACCTTGTCCCTGGTTGTTAGGAACTGCCTCGCCTAAAGTAACAGAGCTACACACAAAAGTATGGCTCTTCAGGGTTTTCTGTTTGTTTGCATTTGTTTGTTTGGTTGGTTTTTGGATGTAGTTAATTTTGGTTGGTTGGTTGGTTGGTTGGTTAGTTGGTTGGTTGGTTGTTTTTATGGCAGTGCTACTTATGTTTAGAAGAATCACTTTTTAGCTACTTTCATGTCTTTTGCAGTTGTAGCTAGGAAGGAGTTGGCACACTGGAACATCAAGCTGAGTCATTTCTTCTCAGGTTTCTTCTCAGGATGACACACATAATTTTGCTTTTGAAACGTGCAAACCAACCTGGGACTCAAGGGAGTGCTGGGCTTTGAAATTAAAAGAGAGGAGAGAGAGGACTTGGGCTTTTCCTTGGGATGCAAGCTTTGTGTCAGGTAGGAAACAATTTGTATGAGTTCAGGAAATGCCCCATTTTGAGAAAGAGAGGTTCAGGAGTCAAATCTGTACATTTTGTTAATTAAATGGATTGTGCACATCTGGCTTTGTGAAAGGGTCAGGAACATGGATGCTACCTCTCTAGTGCAACTGATGGTTAAAAACTGTACAGTCTAAACAAGACCACTCATTAGCCTAGGTGATTAAATTCTAATCACAGCAAAGATTTCCAACTCAGACTAGGAGAAAGCCCATACAATAGATGTAAACCTTTCTGCTCATTGCCTCTCCTGCAAGGGAAAGCCCTGTCTTACCTCAAGGCGAGAGAGACTTATGAATCAGATACTTGTATAGACTGCTCCTGCAAGCCTCCTACAAGATTCCCAATCTTCTGAAAGCAACCTGTCCTATGGTACTTAACTGTGTTTAGTTTCCTTTGGTGGCTTGGGACCAGATTAAAAGAATTTATAGGATATTACTTTTCAGAGATTAGGTTTATGAGTGGTTTTACTCATTCACCTGCTTTACACAGAAACAAGGCATTGAGTATTGGTGATTCCAAACCATTAAGGTGTAAGGGTGCTTTTTCTGGGTACATGCATTTACCTTTTTCAGAACATTAGAAAAATTATCATTGATATCCAAAGTGATTATGATAAATATAGGTGTAAACTTTGTAGTGAGGTCTCTCCATGGCTGGTACCAGCAGCTTCCTTGTGGGTACTGTGAACTTAAGTAAATTTGAGATAATTTTAAAAATGGCTGTGTTTAGTAAGAGGATAGCTAATGATTTTTAATAAGTCTTTCATGCAATATGTATATTAATTTTGAAGTGAAACAGTTATGTGGAGAAGGTAACAAATGCCATTTAAGGAGAAGGGGGGTGTTATTTACTTCAAGTAAAATACTTTTCACATTATTCTTATCACAGTTACTGATAGACATCCAAAAAAATAGCAAGTATTTGCAAGAAAATATCTTCACACTGAGTTAGACTGGGAGTTAATTATTGATTGGAAATAACAGGAGGAAGACTGTGACCCCTCCAGGCAGGACATAAGCATCTGCAGGTCTGTATCTGTCATCAGGGATCCTCTCTAGCATGTGATGGTGGAGAACCAAAGCCAAGTCTCTGCCTTGTCTCCTCCCTTCAGTAGGAGAGTGAGTCCTGAGGAGCACAGATGGCCTGTGGCTGTGCTATCTAAAGATGCACAAACTGTCATCTGTGAGGATGAGATGGCAGACTCTTGGTGCCATCACAGTTGATGGGACCAGTGCATTTTTAATGGGATTTAGCCCTTCCCGAAATGGTTTAGGGTTACAACTCCACTCTCTCAAGCTAAGCAAGGACACCAAGCAATTGGTTTCACTTCAGCTTCAAGTAACTCTAGCCTGGGTGGCCTGTATTCGGTTTGTAGACTCAAGAGGCAAATTTAACCCTTGCACATTCAAAGATGCAGTGTTCATTTAAATGAAGAGCTGTGCTCTGTTTCCTTAACTTTCCAAACTTTCTGTTGGGAGGTGATGGCTGCCAATGCAGAAGGACCTGGAAAGGGTGCTGACAGGGTGGTACCAGGATGCTGTCCCACACGGGCATTGTCTTGCTGGTGAGGACCACTCCAGTCCTGGTCCTTCTGACCAGAGGAGTGGGTCTGGCTCGTGAGGCATAGTGAGCACAGCTGGTTGGGCTTATTGACTTCATTTAGGCTGTGGTGAGGCACAAGAATGCACCACAGGGACCTCTAGACAGCACTGCTCACACAGCTTGCATGCCTTATGAAGCCTTTTCCCATTCTTGACCCTCATTTTTGTCACTGTTTCTCATCCCTGTTCTTCTCCCATGCAAATCACCCCACCCTAGTCATTTTTCCCCTTCTTGGTTGCATCCCACAAGGGCAGATGGGCTTTGCAGGCAGCATAAATCTGGAAACAGTATCAAGCTGCCAGCTGAAGAATAAGGCATCACCATTTTTTGATGCATGAAGCCAGACTTTGCTCACTTTAGTATTTGTCAAAGCATCTAGAAAATGACTCATTTTTTTCCAGCTCTTTACAGAAGCCACTGTTGGACTACATCCCTCTATCAAGTATTGGCCAGATCTTTCACAATATTGTTTACAGCTCATTTTTAGGCTTGTTTCATGCAGTGTATCCTTGTGTTATTTCAGACAGCAGCAGGTGAAGTACAGAAGATAGGAAAAGACTAAAACTTCCAGAGAAGCACTCTGCTGCATTGTTGCTCAGCCATGCATGTGGCACAGCTAAAAATAACAGCTAATGGAATGGGAAGCCAAGACAATCTGTTGATTTATAATGGTTTTTTTCCTGGTTTATTGCTTGAGTGCCTTGCCCACTGAAATTTGACATTGCAGCCCAACTGCCATTAGAAAACCAAAAAATACTCTTCCTTACTGTACAGGCCTCTGAATTTTCTTTGCAGGAGACTTTTTTTTTCTAATATCATTCAGGCAAATTCAACAGAATTGCTTCTAAACTAATCAAAGCATTTCATTCTCTTTCAGTGATAGTTACAAGATGATGTATAGAGGCTAAGGACCAGTGTAAGGGATACACGTTCTAATCTGACCTGTATCTAAGAAATTTACTTTGTCTGGATTTGTAGTTCTTTTTTGATTTGAGTTTATAGCATTGGTCTGCATAATGAAACTTGGAGATAATAAAGATAGGTGTTCAGGCTTGCTTTCTTTCTTTCTTTCTTTCTTGATTCAGAATTAATCCTTAAGTCCGCTTTAGAAAAGGATTTGGTACTAGTAAAAGAAAAAAAAGAAGACTATTGATCTCTTTGCATATTTTTTACTTTTAAAAGCACAGTAGATTGTACACTGAGAAAGTAATATTTTACATGGTTTGTAGAAAATAAATCTGTTTTATCACTGTAATAAAAAAGGAGCCAGATGTTTAGAGGAACATGTTCCATATGGAAGAGGCTTAAAATTGTGGAACTTGCTAAAACCATGCAAAGCTGCAATTACAGAGAAAACAGGAAGGCAGCTTCCTCCCTGAATGTACACCATTTCCCAAGGAGGAAGCAAGCCTTTTTTCTCTGCTCTTTGTTGATTTTGAAGCAGAGAGACAACTACTAAGTCATGACCATAAAAGGCTTATGCTGGCAATGACATCAGTGGTAAAACCACCCTTCTTCCCTCCCCACAACGACTCTAACTACACTTTTGAGAGACTTCTGCTTCCCCTATAAAAGTGTGGAGGATGCATGGATTTCTTTGTTTTGTGGCCAGGATGCTACCTAATGTAGGGATATTGGCACTATCACTTTTATGAACATATTTCCAGCTTTGCAGAAAGATGAGGTGCCTCCTAAATTTTCAGGAAATGAAACAAACAACCTCCTTAATTGCCTAATTTGATTTCTCTTTATGACCCAAACCCATTGTCCTGAGGTGTGGCCTGCTGCATCTCCAAGCTGCCTGCTCATCTAGGTGGAAGTGTGCTGGCTGGATTTAACTCAACGAGCACCACAGGTTTATTGCTTGAAATGTTAAGAGGAGGAGGTACAACATGACGCTAGACTATGGTGAGCCTATGATAGCATTTCATTTTCAACGGGGGCTGAAAGCAGACTAAGCGCTGCTAGAGGAGAGCAGTGGTGATCCTTTGCTTCCAGAGGACCTGCATGCTTCTCTGCTGAACACTTCTGAGTGAGGCTGGATGCTGATGTTGTCAGCAGGTAGTATTTAATCCAAAAGCCCACAGTCTCTAGGCTGATACCATGAGAAATTGAGGCTTTGAATTCTCAAAGTGCACTGAACTCGTCATCATGCTCTGCTGGGTGCTGTAACATGGGCAGTGCTGCATCTTCATCTTTCCTGTAAAATCAGGCTCTTCTTAGCACAGGCTGCTGTTATCTAATTTGGTAGATGTGAGGAGAGAAGGAAACCCACTAAATCTTGACTCTAAATCAGAGTTGAATCTTGCATTTAAAAGCATACCATGAAGCATTTGATTTCTGCCTGTCATTGTAGTTTTATGTTTTGAGCAGAAAAAGGACACCAAATGTGATGGGAAGTTGATCTTTGTGCAAATATATCCCAGCAGGCCAGTAAAATAAATCCCAAATTGGTTGTACTGCAGCTACCTTTGGTCTTTGGTTTTCTCTGTATCTTTCTAACTTTGGGGACTTTATCCTTTGCCTTGTGAATTGCATTACGTCTGCATTTCTTCTATGACATTCTTGCTGGGCAGTTCTGACTGCTGTGTTTGGAAGAGGGAATACTTTCCCACTTTTAACCTGTGCAGTAGCTATCTTCCCTTGTGATGGATTCTCTCATCTTACTTTTAGATACTGCTTGATCTTGATTACATGTTTTATTTCTAACCCTGAGTTTTACCTGTCTGCTGGGACCACCTTGCAAACTGGTGACCATAAAGTGGATGTGACATTATAGCAGAGATGGAGAGATGGACGAAAGTAAGACTTGATGCTCATGCTTGAGGAAGTGTAAGTGGCTTTTTGAATCATGCAGTCAAGGTGTCATTTCATGAGTCACCACTGTCCTCCACCTGGGGCACCTGCTGGTCTCTCCTGAGGACGCCAGTGAACTGAAATCTTTGGAGTCAGTGTAGGAGGATTTGGGCAATGATAAACCAGAAGATCCAATTAGGTGATTCAAGAGTCACCTTTATAATCACCAGTGCTTGCAGGAAAGGGTGGTATGGTTGTGGAAAGGGGACAATGTGAAGCGTCATCAACCTCAGCTCGATTTAACCAAGAGGATTTCTGTTTTTAGCTTTTTTTATCACACCAAACCAGCTACATTCATGGGATTTGGAGAATGTGCTGCTGCACTGCACTGGAAGTTTTGACAGTTCTTTTAGTGCCCATTAACAGGCTTAAGAGATAGGCCAGCAAGGAACCAGGATGACATCCTCTGGAGCAGAGGGCTTCAAAGCAAATGGCTTCCCCCTCCCTCCTCCCCCTCGCCCCTCAAAGGGCAGCACCTCAGTGATTTTGGAGTTATAGATTTTGCAGCTGCAGTGAAAAAAAAAGTGCTGGAAGTTGCAAGGAAGCAAGAAGTATTTGTGGGATCAGAGCAGAGTGATTTATGAAACAGTGAAAGGAAAGATCTAGCAGCTTGAAATTGTCATGCACACATTTCTAGATGATAAAGCTTTTTGGTGGAGAAATAGTTTTTAAAATCCCCACCTTTTCTTCTTCCTCTGTGAGCTGACTCTCTATACCATGCAACAGAAGCAAAGGTCATGTAAACCCTTTTTTCACCTTACCCCATTTTCTCTGCCTTTCCCAAATGCAAGTAGAAACATTATTTTCCCTTCTTCACCATTTTCATTTTTTAATTTTTAATATAGAATTAACTATAAAATTTTTATTCTTCATATATGTTCCAGTATTAACATAAATTAATTCCTTCAAGGATTTCTGCCATAGCCAGTGGTAGAAAGAAACAATTTTGAGCTTGTGTTGTTGTGTTTTTTTATAAATTCTGTCTTGTGTGTCTGCTGGCCACATTAGAAATTTTGCCTCATTTATAAGCTAAAGGTTTGGCAATATTAATGTGTATGTGTAAGACAGAATGGGTTAAAGTACTGGTCACGATTGTTATTTAAATAAGCAAATAAGAACTTTTAATTTAAATAATCCTTTTTAAGTCTTAGTTTGCTGTGTCTAATTTAAATATTTCCCGAATGAAAAACTGAAGTGTTTTTTTTCACAACAGCTAAAATACATTGAATCTAAAAATGGATTTTACAATAAAACTGAGAGGGTTTTAACAATTTAGAGGATGTATAATACATACAGATTGAAGCCATAGAATACTTTACCACATGTGTATACAGATTTCAATACTACCTATAAGAGATAACACTACGAAATAAAGCCATTTTTATTATTGACATTTTTCTGGTAATTTGTACCAAATGGCACATGCACAGAGTCAGAATACAAAAATACATTTAGGAAACCATAATAAATTTCCTGTTATTAAGGGACTATGATAGGTAATTAAAAAATAAGTATGTCAAAACTAGTCTATTTTTTTAAAACTGCTTAAGTATTAAATGATAGAAAATATTTCTTTAGGGGTGGGATTGGACAGATTCTTTCAGGCTCTTGTATACAGTTTTTATTCCTAGACTAGAGAGGGAAAATTGGTTTGCTGGTTTTTTTTTATTTCTCAAGTGGTGTCTTAGCATTGAGTGAGGTAATTACTGAACTGAACTAAGCTGAAGGAACTGAGAGGAAGAAGTGCTTTCTGCACCTGCAGAACAAGTTGCAGCTGTCAAGTGCTGGTTTATCACTTCAGCAAATTCTTGTTCCAGGTGCTAAGCAAGTGACTTCCCTGAAGCCTGTTGTTTTACTTTCTTAAAACTTCAGTAACAGCATGCACTACCTGAATGCTGTTTGTGTTTAATTTAAATTATAGAAATAGATCGCTTCAGTCTCACATAAAAGATTTCAAGATTTTAAATGTAACATGAACATGTTTGTTCTTAAAGAAAAGCACACTGCATTTAAATTGCATTTAAAAAGCCACACTATCTGAATAAAGTAAGTGGTAAAGGGATACAAAAATTCCCAATAACTCACACGTTCCCTTTAGAAAAGAGAATGAAAACATTTTTCTGGAAAATATTTTTTTAAATGTAACTTGAGTCAATAGAAGGAATGTGTGAGTTACTGAATAATTGTGTATCTCTTTTACTTAGTTTACTAATATATTACTAAAATTTTAAATCATTTTTTGAAGTACCCAGAGGCCTCTTGGCTATGGTTTGTAGAAAAAAAAAATTAAAATACTCTTATTTTGGGGAAATATATTGAGGGAATTCAGATGATAGTGTGAAAAAAATTTCCCTCACTACATGTCCTGAAAGTGAGCCCGAATTTCAGATTTTTCTTTGAGTCTTTTTGCTTGTAAGAAGTCATGAACTCACCCAACTACAACAACATCCTGCACACAAGGAAGCTTGCTACCACGAGAGGTGGCAGGCAAAGTGTATCTGACCTGGTCCCTGTGTCGGGTTATGACCAGGAGTGAACACTGAGACCAGAGTGCAGGAAATCAGGTGATCATTCCCTTGGTGAGCATTGCCAGTTTGCAGCAGTCACCAAGGTATCGAGGCCGCCTGTGGACCCCACCAAGTCAGTCCTGTGAGAACCTGTCTGTTCACTTTTTGAACTCACTTCTGCTTTTGGTGGTAAGTCCCCATTCAATTTGTGAGCAAGATGGTTTAAATGGTGTAAAATAAACACTATAAATTTCTGCTTTTCACAATGTCACTGAGAGATTTTTGGATGCCACTGAAAAACTTGCATTAATTTTGATGGAAACCATAATTCACAATCTAAAAAGGGCATTTAACTGGGAAGACAGGTATGTAACTGCTTCAGTAAGCTTTGGTCACTTTGAGATTGTTGTGTAGGTGATGCCCTTCTCTGAGTCTGGCTGGCAATTTTCCAGCATTATAGCAGCCTTCAGAAGCACTAATTGGCACGTGGAGCATAGAGTGTGCTTTCAGAAGGACTGAAGGGTGAATTTCTCACTTTGTCATGTAGGAAAGAATTATGGTGAACAAACTCTTATTTCCCAGTGCTGTGAAACACACAGACTACAGAGCAGCTCAAAGCACAGTTTTGGACTGCAGTCTGTAATTTCCTAAAATCTGAACCTTAACCAGGGCTTTTGGTTTAGTTTTACACTCAAAGTGTGGGTCTCTTGCTCCAAGTACTGTCAACACCCAACCCAGTAAGCAAAGGCAGCAAGGAATTAGGAATCACCCAGTGTTTCTAGCTCAGTTAATTACTTGTATAACATATAATGACTTCCTGAGATCTAGTGAGAAGGCCAAGAGAAGTGACGACAGCGAGGCTCCCTGTAAATCCGGCTGAGTGAAGGAATGTGCTCTCCCTAGGATCGCTGGAGCAAGCAGAATTTTATCTGAACTGATGGACAAGATAAATCCAAAGCAACTGGAGATGTAAAAGTTGTATTTGATCACACTTTCTAAAGCACCTGAGGAGGCAACCTGGAGTCCTGGCTCTCTAACCTTCTGATGGGGGACCTCTCTAGGGACAGCCTGTGGCCCTTGCAGTGAGATCAGGGGATCAGCAGCAGAGCGGGGAGTGGTGTGTGCCTGGGCTCTATCTTTGCACATTGTCAGAAGAGGCCATGATGGTCATTCACAGAGGCTTGGAAGCCCTCCTAGAGATTCAGTTGTGACCTCTGAGACTCCAGCCTCTCACTAAAGAAATTATCCAAGTGTTCTAAAACTCCTGGAAGGGATGAGAAAGCAATTTGTCAGGCAGGTGAGCGCAGTCATATAAACATCATTGCACTGGAAGACCAGGCTTAAAAAGTGGGGTTTGGATGTCCTTGACTTAGATGCACCAACTACATAACCATGAGGACTAGCAGGAGTAAATTTAAACAACAACAACAACAAAAATTACCAGCTAATACAAGAGTGAAAGGTGAGACTATTTATCCTTGTACCAAAAAGTCCCAGGTACTTACAGGAAAAGACAGAGCACAAAGGAAGATCAGTCTCAGAAAAAGGGAGTACATTTTGTTAAATAATCACTGTTCTTTCTGCTGAAAGGTAGAATGTATTTTTCCAGAAAGAGTCCAAAAACTTGCTTTTGCTGTTATATAGCAGTGAACATTGAGAATAGCTATGGAATGGGAGTTGGTGTTGGCCAGCTGAAGCCTGAAGGCCATTTTTTTAGCAGCTAAGGAAAATAAGTTTTACAGTCCAGGAACAGCTCAACAGTTCCTTCTCTGAAGCATAAAACATTCCCAGGAATCAGTGGGGGTCCTGGCTGAGAAGGGAGTGGAATTCATGGTTGTGCTTGCAGCCCCACACAACACTGGCATGTAACATGCTGCAGATCTGTGGCTGGGCAGGCGAGGCCGTGGATGGACTTCATGGCACACATACAGATCCTCAGCCAGGGGCTGTGAGGATCTGTACAGACTAAGGCTGTTGCACTTGGTGTGGACATGAGTTCCCACACTGCTGCCCCAGAGATCCATCCACTGAAGAGCACTGACTGATGGAAGAGCTGAGGGACAGCCTATAGACTCAAAAATGATCTACCATCCATGCCTGCCCATGGAGGGACTCACAGATTTCAGGCACAGCCACAGGTGCTCGCACACTGACCCAAAAGAGACTGAGGAGGAAATCCACCCACTGCTTTCTCGAGTAGGGGATGGAGTCCAACTCACGTGCTGCTCTTGGCATCAAGCCTGCTTATGAGGAGCAATGAGAACTCCTTTCACCTTTAACATCAGGCAACCAATAAAAGGCAGTGAACGCTGATTTGGAAAGGAGGAAGGAAACTAAAGAAAAGACAGACTGACAGTGAACACTGAGGAGGCTCACTGGGTGTATAGAGAGGAACTGCCCCAGCTTCTAGAGAGATGGAGGGACTTTCTTGGTACCAGAAGCCATCATGGGAACTCGTGCACGCTGTAAGATGCAAGGATGTGGCTGGATTCCAGAAGGAGTTTGCTTTGTGGCTGTCAGTGCCATCCCTTGAGTCACAACTCGATTTTGTTTCTCCCTTGACTTGTTTGAAACACATGTGCAAACTGGCCAGAATTTTGATTTCATACTGTTCAAGGATGATAGGAACACAAAGTGCTGTCTCATGAGTTTTGTCGACCCGATTCTCTTCCAGAAATTTGCTCACATCTGATTTTGTTTCCTCTGCCCACTCTCTGTAGACACTGAGTTTCCAGTGTCATTTGCCTCCTACACATGCTCATTAACCCATTTCCCTCCACCTCTGATCCTACAATGCCCATTTTATCCAATTAATGGTAGGAAATAAGTGGGGTTTTATGACAAGGGTGTGAAGTTCCGTCTGACACTTTGCATCTTTCCAAAGAACAATGCTTTCTCAATAATTATGTTCAGATGACCATTAAGTTGGTGCTGCCACAGTTCTCCCTTCAGTTTTAATGAATATAATAAACAGGAATGAACTTCTGCTATCTGCAGCAGCTGCCATTGTCTATGAACTGCATGTTGCTTCAGAGAAGTTTATTTTAGCTTTAAACCTCTTTCAAACAATGTGCAAGAGTGGAAAAAAAAAGTTGGTGCATTTTTATCAGCTCTTGCCTTTCACAGATGTTTTTGGCATGAGAAATGCTGTAGGACAATTAAAGAGAATCTTCATTTTCAGAAGTACTTGGGAAGCAAGACTCCAGTGAAGTCCCAGGGCTCTGAGAGTGCTCAGAAATTCATCAGCTCTGGGGTGCAAAGTCTCTCTCTGGTTGTATGACCATACAAACCCCAGAGCAGGCAAGTATTGAGGTAATGGAGCGCAGGTTTTTCAGTTATATTCAGAAAAGGAGAAAATTCTGGCCTGATGTTCTCCTTGTTTGGGAAAAATCTCTTAAGCTTTTTAAAAATATCAGTCTTCCTCAGTAATGCTTTGCACCTAGGACCCTTCAAGGAAGAGTTTAAGAGAATTTTATAGTAATTTCCAGCACGAAGAACAGATCTATGTGAGACAAAGACCCTACAAGTCATCATACACAGTCCTTGCTCTGAGCACCAGTATTTAACTGACAGCATTGCAAATGGACAAATATTTATTCTCATCTCATCAGAACTGAATCCTTAGTCTGTCTATTTTGACCTTTAGTTTGTTGGGGCTTTTTTAATTTAAAAAGATGTGGATTTTTTTTATTCAAACAGATATACAGAACCATTGTTGCATATACCTTTAGACACCATAGCCAAGTTAAATTGCTCTTCCCTAAATATTTTATTTCAGATACTGGTATCTGTGGGAGTTCTGAAAAGTTCTGAACACTAGAAACATTTAGTTTAAAATTATTAATATTATTTATTATTTGGTACATATGGCTTTTGCAGCATTGTGATTAAGGTTGTGTCAGCAAGTAACATTTAAAAGCCAAGTTTAGGGACTTATAACTCGCTGAAGAAATTCACTTGGGGCTAAAAGTTGGCTTTGCAAGCACTTCTGTGGGAGTTAGCCAATATCTTTGATTTTTTTGGCTTCTCTTGGCTTTGAGTCACAGTGTGACTGAAACATGAGTTTCTTATTTTCTCTGTTTAAAAACTGATCTGTTGTCCTCCCTAATATAAGGTAGCCCCAATTGTTAATGCTTGACCTAAAAGTAGTTATATGTTTCTTATTCAGGGGCAGAAAATTGGTGAATTGCAGCCAGATTAACTGAATAACCAAATCCACATTGTGTGCTGTTACTTACTGTTGTTTTTTATGGAGGTGGCTGACACATCCCTTTGCTTGACAGTTTGCAACACCATTTCTGCAGGACTGACCATGAACACTGTAAAGGGTTTTGAGATTTAATAATTCCCTGAAGGGGTACCATACATGCACAGTGTTATTTGCCTTGCACATGCATGACAGATAAAAATCCAAATTATTTCATGTCCAAATGAAAATCTTAGGTGATGACTTGACTATTATTTAGTTGATTTGAGCAGTTGGTGGTTTTGGGGTTTTTCCACCACCTTTATGTCTAATGGCTTAAAAACACTGAAGCCTCTTTCCTCTAACCTTTTCCAAGGGTTTTATTAAGGCTTCCAACAGCCTGGGAGGCAGATTCTCAAATCATTGATTTTTGTGAAACTCATGTCAATATTATACCATGAGCAGGTAGCCATTTGCTGTCATGAAACATACATTATTGTAGGGCTGTACATAGAGCCAAGTGACCATTGTGGTGTTGTCATTTGGAAACTTCACACTTTTTTGTTCAGCCCTATCATGAAAGCAGGTACTGATTAGGAATATATAAAGTTACTTAATTTCCCTTCATGGAGGTATTTGAAATACCTTTGTATTTTGATGAGAAGGTGTTCAGAGGAGTAGTCAGTCCTCTTGTGGTTACGAGAGTTCAGATTTACCCAAAAATCCTGCAGCATCCTCTGCCAGCTTCTGCAGTTCTTTTCCTTAGAGTTCTCAGACTCAACCCCAGCTCTGCTACAGCAGTAAGCTTGGGATTGAGCAGTCTCCTTTCCAGGAAACCACCAGCTGTGTGCTCAGGAAACTGAGGACACGTGCTGAGTTGTGGCTGTTCTTCAATAGGATCCCATGAAAGTCGCTTTTGGTTTATGTGAGTTCTGTGATGGTTATCTTAAGGACTCCTTCTCCTGCTTATCATGGGCCAAGGTTTTAGTGATCCAAAGTGCAAGTCTGGCATTGGGAAGAAGTTTCTTGAGGGGAGAGCTTGTCTTTAGGGAACAACTTGTGATTTGTTTGTGAGAAGCAGTAGAGCTTGGAAGGAGATTTGGAGTACATGGCCAGAGGAGAGGATTAGGAAGGCTGCAGTTCCCAAAGAGGAAGATGCCAGGGAAGATGCTGCAGAAGGAGGTGCTCACTTGGGCATACAGAAACTGCTCCAGATGTTTTAGCCTGTAGTGAGATTGGATGAGGCTTCAACAGTTGTCAGGCCCCAGAAAGAATGCTTTCTGCTGCTTTTAGATTTTACTTAAATGAAAATACACTTTAAGGATTAATAGCCTTTATGCTCTAGCACTATCTATGATATTAAACCCCAGCACTGTAGAAATGATGACCTGTCCTGTCTTCCCCAGCTCCCTTTGCTGACATTGCTGGTAGACAGTATCCCCAGTCCTCTCTTCCCAAGATGAAGAACACCAGTCTTCTTCCATTCTATTCACTTCATTGCCCTTTGTGTATATCCACAACTCTTGGTGCATGGGATTGAGAGGGACCAGCTGAGGTAGCTGACGAAAACCTGAATTCATCCTGTGCTGTTTGATGAAACGTTTACCCATGGCTGTGTCCTGGGCTTTTAAGGAAAGGCAGGCAGCAGTATTTGGTACCCACTAATTAAATGCAGTTTGAACTGTGTTGTTTGTGGTAATGTAGTGAAAACACGGCCCCTGCTGTGACATCTGCAGCTAGACAAGTGACACCACCCAGCCTCTGGTCAAAGCAATGTTTTCAATTCAACAAATAACAACTAAAACTCTGTAAAGACCTTCAGAAAGACAGAGACGAATGAAAGACCAATTTCTATTATTTCCATAAGATGTTAAACAGGGCTGAAAAACGTATTTTTTCTTTTTTCCAGAAAGGTGTTTTATGGGTATTAAATATTCTTTGGGATTTCTATATATTATGTTTTTTGAGAGAAAGGATTTTGCTATTCTGTTGAGTAGTTCCAATGTTTACAAAGGGAGAAGAAGCTTCCTTATGGAAATTAGCAGATCTAAAGATTTGGAAGTAATTTGTTTTGTGGTATATGAAGTCTTCTTCCTAATGTACATGTTGTCTAATTTAAAAAGCCAGCATAAGCCTTGCACATAACTCACTAAGATGTTAGAAAATGTAATTGAGGCTCACAAGTTAATTTTTAATTTTTTCAAAGGGCAATGGTGCCACTCCAAAAGCACTGCTGAGAGGATCTCGGGTTCCTACAGTCCCAAAAACGAGGGAAATGCTGAAAAGGGTAGAGAATTAATGAATGTTGCAAAAATATCAGAGGAAGTGGAATGACCTTCTCCACTACTCAAGCATCGATGAGTTTCTCCATGAGGGTTTAGAACTGTAAAACAGCTGTACATGTCTGGCTGAGAATGGTAATGCAACCAAATAGAAACCATGCCATGTAGTGAAATCATACATTTGGTAAATGGGAGATCTATAAATAGTTTTTTAAAGCCCAAGAATTATTAAAGGAGAACTTATACCTGGATATGTGCTCCTTCAAGAGCTCCAGCTGCTCAATAGCTTGTTTTGGACTACCCACAGAACCAGAGGCAGTACGTTTTACAGATGTGCTTTCACCCTTGCAAACACACTACTAGAGGTCATTGAAGAATGCTGCCAGCATACTTCCAGGATGCTGGGTAGGTTTCCATGTGAGGCTGCTGCCAAAACAAGACACTCAGTCTGTTGGCTAACAGCATTAACTACCTCCCAGGTTCGTCCACGGAGGTCTACGCTCCTCAGTGTGCTGGCAAGGTGGCAGCTGCCACAGAAATGCCTGTCACCCAGTCAGGTAACAGGCTGACCACTTTTCCTGATGTTAATGTTAATGTGCTTCTCTCCCACCCAGAGCAGGACGTGGGGCAGAGCAGTGGTGCCGCCTCACAGCCGCTACCATGGGGCGCGTTCCAGCATTGTTCAGTGCTGAAAGCTGCCTCCAATTAGCCCAGCTGCACCTCCTTATTAGGAGCAAAGAGCCAGCTGCCAGTCAACATGATGCTAACCACAGCATCCCGCCTGCCACCAGCCAGGGAATTTGGTGTGTCCTGGCCACATCAGCTCCACAGCCAATTGGAACCCCCTTCCACAAGATTTAACATCCTCCAGTCTACATCTGGGCTGAGGTTTAATTTCCTAAAGGTGTAGAGAGCTGCTAGGATTTAAGAGGTCTTTAGTCAAATGTTGTTGAAGCCAAGGGGTTCTAGGTGCCAGCTGGCACACAGCTTTTGTAAAGACCCAGTCTGAAGGATCCCCTGCACTCCAGACTAGACGTCTAAAGCACCGCTTAGGCTGCAGTTGCCTATTTACATTGCAGATTCCCAGAACTCTTTGAAGGCTGACCCTATGTACCTGAGGGATGTCATTTGTGACACCTGTCTGACCTACCAGAAATGGCTGGAGAGCAGCAAAGCTGGGCACGGTGACTTGTTGAGCCATTCAGGTTAAACCCAACCTGGACTGTGCACCAGCAGGACCAGCTCCCTGCCCTTACATTAGTGTCAAATGAAGTCCAGGGTAGCTGAACACCCTGTGCTGAGCAGAGAGCAGGGTCTGGTTGTAGGGCAGGCACACCAGTGCTGCTCCAGAGCCACAGCCATTGACTCTGGGGCTCTGCATACAGCTGTCTGTGTTCTATTACCCCTGCACAAATTATCAGTTAAAGCTGAAACGTCCTTTTGCAAATGGAAGCCTCAGTAGCTTTTGTAATGTCAAACTCAGGCTGCTTGGCTGGGTCTCACAAAAGGGGCCTTGCTCCCCTTGCACATGGGCTGGCTTCCTCCTGGAGCACAGCGAGCAGGGATGCTCCCCTCTCAGCAAGCACCGACAGCTCCCTCACTGGAAAACTCATCTGAAAGCAAGAGCAAAATGCTCCTGGCGGGCACTGCTAGAGAAATAGCTCAGTTGTGCACATCCACTAGGCATTAGCTGGACCCTTTCAAGGAAATAAATGTTAGCAGCAGCTTTCAACTTATGGGTTACTTACCTAGAAAGATCCTGCCACAAGACTGTCCTATAGCCTGGCTTTACCTTCTGCAGGAGCCATGCTAAGCCTCTGAAGAGGTATTTGGGATTTCAGCATTCAGGCAGAGCTCAACATCCAAATCTACAGCAAGCTGGAAAGCACATGAAACCAAATTACTCAGATTTTCCCATCTGTGCACATGTGCTTAGCTGTTTTTAAATTATCAGTGTAAAGGCCTAGTAGCTTCGTAATGTACACACAGAAAGATTCCCACAGATTTTTCCTTTCTTTTTCCTTTTTTTTTTTTTTTTATTGAAGCCAGCTGAATAAATTCATAGGAAGTTGTAACAGGACAAGTGAAATGTATACCCATATTCCCTGGGAATCCAAATGCCTTTAACACATACCGTATTTCATGTGAAATTTATTTTAGAAGACACCAGAACAGCGTAACTTTTTCATCAACTGTGTTTTAAAGCTATCACTTTTGAATGAAATAAGGTGACAAGAAAAAAAAGAAAATGTCAAAATCCCAGAACTTGATACCCCTCTCCCACTTGATACCCTTCTCTAAGAGAAGAGATTAATTTCTCCATTTTTCCGGGTCACTTTCAAATTTAGAACTAATTACAGAATAGCTTTAAAATGCAGCCCCAATTTAAACTGCCATGAGTGAGAAGCAGCTGGAATGACACTTAACTGTGGAGCTGAGTATTGTCTTGTACTTATTCTCTATTTTGTCTCAGAAGTTTTTGCAATCTCATATCAGTTAAATAAAAACTGTTTCTGCTGTGGCAGAAAAGGGATATCTGAGCACCACATGAGCAGGGACTGTGCAGGTGGCTGGGGAAGCCCTCTGATAACCTGTGGGGTGATGAAGCCACTGAAGAACGATGTCTGTGCCGATTCCTTGGGCTGAGCAGACCTGCTGCTGGTCCCAGCAGACAGGTGCATCTGCATGGTCACACTGGTGAGCAGCCTGGTGGTCAGCAGCAGCTTGCCAGTCCCAGCATTGGAGAGGCAATGGTACCAGGGCCTCCTTCACCCAATTCCTACCCTGGCTTCACTGCCTTTTATGTTTAGCCTTATAAAAATGTGGGAGACAGACCTCCAGCTCACTTGAGTCAGGGGCTGATTTATGCTATCTGAGGGATCTGAATATCTCCACAGCCAGTTCCTCATTTGTAAAATAAACTGAGCTGAGCTTCATGAGATTTTGTGGAATGACTTTGGTGAGCTCTGCACTGGATGCAGCAACATTTAGACCACAGCAGTGAGGGCTGATGCAACTGGGCAGGCAACTCCTACAAATAGAGATGAGGCAGTCGTCCCTGATGGGAGAAAAAAACCCAGAAAAACAGTATGTCCTTGGGGCTGGCCCTGCCTGCTCATACAGTTTGTGATGGGGGATAAATGGTCAAAAGGGCATGATCCTTTTCTTCTTGAGGTCAGTGTGATATCCTGCACCTGGATATGAGTCTGGGTTCTCCAGGAGCAAATAATTTTTGCATCCGTTCTGAAATTAAATGATTTATTACTCAGCTACATGATAGCTGTGTAAATGTAGATGCCACTTAATACTGCATAAGCTGCGTCTGCAATGTTTTACCCACCCAAGAATTTGCTTGCTGCTAAGTTGTGAGGAATTCCATGCCTGAGTAAAACCTGCAGGGCTGGGCTTCAGGTCTTTTTTGGTGGGATGGCACATTCCCAAAAGTGCATGTTCAACAGAGGGACTTATCCCACTTCGTGCAGGCAGCTAGACCTGCTCTTGCTGAGCTCCCAACCCCTTCCTCCACAAACTGGAGCAGGAATGAACTTTAGCAGAGCTGAGTTCATGCTTTGAGCCCTGGATCTCTTCTGCAAACATAGCTTTAGTTGGCATGTTCAGCAAACACAGATCTGACCCCTTCTCCCACACCTTGTCCTTCATCAGTGCTATTGCTTATTGCAAAGCCTGATTTTGAAATGAGCCCTGACTTCCAAATGAGCTCAGTCCCAGCATGCTGACCATCACACGCACATCCAGCAAGGATTCCCTCCTGCCTTCTGAAAATAAATACATTTAAATGAAGATGAGACAAAGCAATGACACAAAGGCTTTAACTCACAAAACTATTTCTTTGCAGTAGTTGAAGATCATTTCTAAAGGCTAAGATACCTTGTTTGTGGTTGCAGTTAAGAGTCCAAGTTGTGGGGATCTGCCCCACAGATATGTGCTCTGGTGTTGTATGGCTGTGAGTTTCCTCAGAGGCTGGGGGAACTGGTCCATCCACTTCCACAGGGGTTCCTATGCTTTGGTTGTTCAGCAGAGTGTGGGGTCTCCCTGCATGGCCACACTCATGGTTGTGCATGGAATTACATTTTGCTGTTTATTTAATTATGAATTTTGCTCACTTGGGCAATTTGAGGTGGTAGTTGGCATTGGTTGTGTTCCATGTGTAGGGAGAGGATGAAGACGTGAATGAGGAGCAAGGTTTGCAGTAATCTGATTTTCCAGCAATACCACTCATCTGTTCTCTTTGGCTTTAGCCCCATGACAACTCTTTGCACAATGCCCAGGCCGTCTTTTTTTCACACTCACTACTGCTTGGGTTTGCTACACTATATTCCTGGCTCCAAGATCCGTGTGGGACTTTCATCTTGGGTGAGGGAGCTCAGCACCAGGCCAGGCCAGAAGAAAACACAGGAAATGGTGCTTTTCTGTTGGAATTTGCTGACTCAGCAAGGCTGAGCAGCCTCAGAGAGAAGCTTTGATTTCAGCATGGTTCTGCTGGAATGTGGTGGACTCACTGCCTTCTCCCCTTTCATTCTCCTGCTTCACCAGCAGGACTGACAGAACCAGCTCTCCTGAGCTATCTGGAGCCGTGAATCCCTGCCAGCCCCACAGCCCAGCTTCAGCTCCTGGAGCATTTTGAAAAGTGTAACCTTTGCTTCTAAATCCCTTACGAAAGTCCAAAGAGCGAAATCCTGCCTGAGGCCACCCAGCTCCTCTCCAGGCTAGGCAGGCTGGGGCCATTCCCCTCTGAGGTGTGGGCTTGGCCAAGCTCTCAGAGGCTGTGTGCCCTGGAGGGCTGAGGTTTGGCAGGACTGGTGCCCTGCTCAGCACCCGCGGCTCTCACACCACCGACGGGACAGCCCCGGTCACACCGAGAGTCTGACGGGGCCTAGGACTCCCCAAAGGGGGGCAACTGTAGGGACAGTCAGGGGGTGCTGCCTCCTTCCTTCCCCCACCTCTTCTCTTACTGGTTCTTCAGCCACCCTTGCAAACACTGCTCCAGAGGTCTTTTTCCTCTCCTCATGGAAATTTTGGTGGCTGTACTCTCTCTCTGTGGGAAGTAAGAAAAGTTTGGGGGCTGGAAGTATATGCCCCTCGTGTCCTCTACAAGGGAGAAGTTCCTCTCCCCACTGTCTCCCTAACCAAGGGGAGACGCTCATTATCTTTCAGGGGTAGCAAAGTGGGCTAAATTACCTCAGTTTGGTGGCTATTGCCTCCCTTTTTTCCCCTCTTTTTTGAAGAGATCACCCATCACCCCAGCATCTGAGTGTGCATCCTTGAGAGAAACCGTCTGGGGTGCCTGCTATGCCACCAAATAGAAGTATCTGGTCATGTGTACCCCAGGAAGAGAGTACTGGGATTTCCTTTTAGAGATTTGCTTTTCATGCAGTACTTTCATCCCCTTGTCAAATGCTCAGAACTGAGAAGGTCACAGGGCTTATTATATTGGCTGTATGCAGGCAGCGTGCAGGCTTCCCAGCAGAGCTCTGTCAGTGCAGTTCAGGCCTGACCATAACTCCCCTGAGCTAAATCTGTCATTTACGCTTAGTTTTCTATCCATGAAAAATATTTATTGGGGCTTGAGTTAAAGTTGCCAGATGAAGCCTTTGTCTGGTAGTTAAGGGAGCTTTCTAGGATGCAAACAGAGGTATTCATCCTAATACACTCATGGCATTTAATAAAATAAAATCTCTGCTAATACTGCAGAGGAGCTGAAATCCTCAGGTGCTCCTTGTCTAGCTTAATAACATCATCACTGAGTTTTCTTGGCTTGTCTTCTTCTTGAAGTGAAACATGCCAAAATGCTAATGACAAGGGATTTTTAAAGAGTCAGTGATTTGTTATGCTGGAAAATGGATGAGTGTGGAAAACAACAGTTTTGTAAAGCTCACACAGATTGCCAACCTCCCTCAAAATTTTAGCTGAGACCTTGTAAAAATGGACTGTCAAGGTTATCAGCTCATGGACAATAAACAGTTGAGGAATGCAAGGTTTTGTGGGGAAGATACAGCTCTAAAATATTTGCTGGAAAGACACTGGAGGAGGTTAGGTTTGGAACCTTCCAAAGATAAGCAGCCATAGCAATATTTATTGTTTACATGTAACTACCATCCTTCTGTCTTTTACAAGGGAGGAATCATTTTGCAAGAATTTGAAATAAAAAGCTCATACATAGATGGTTCTGATTAGGGACTCACAGAAAATGCTTCACATGTAAGGCTACAGCCAAAATCAGGTCCAAACCAAGATAGTCCAGTGTGTTTGTTTCTCAAAGGACATTAATCTTTGGTGAACCTTGCCGGGCTGGTGAGTTGTTGCTGCCTCAGCCATCCACCCTGCTGCCCTGAGGAGGTTGTCCTGACTGGGAGACAAATCTGCAGGAGGGAGGGTCTTCTCCTCTCCTGCCCCCAGTGCCCTGATGAAGGTGAGCTCAGCCCACAACAGCAGACAGTGAGGTAGCTGGCCGAGACACTGACCCACATTCTTCTCCATCAGCTGCTAGAGGGAAGGGATGGGGTGTCAGCAAGGTGCTTCTTCTCTTGCAGCACCCCAGCAAGATTCTCCAGAGCCCATCTGCTAAAGCCCTTGGTGCCTGAGGTTTACTGTATAAAAAGGATTAGGGAGATTTCTACCTTAAAACAATTTTATTTCAACCCTTGCAAACCTACATTTTGTAAATCAAAACCCCTTTAAGTACATACAGAGATTTGGGGGTGTTTTTTCTCCTTTCTGTCTTTTGCTTTGTGACATGTTTTTCTGAGATCACCTTCTAGGCATCTTCTATTAAAATATATGTGACAAGCACCAGATCCACTTTCACGCAGCTGTGCAGTATGTTATTTTTCATGCTAATGCACTGTTACAATTCTACTGAGTGCAGTTATCTACAGATCAAATTCGCCACATGTGCTCTGTGTTTTTTGGCTACCAGGTCAAGAGCAACAGGGAAAAGGAAACGATGCTTGTGTGTTAACTGTTCGTGTTGCCTTCATGAAACATGGGCTTAATATTCAGGCAGTCAGAGGAACTTTTGCTTTGCCCCACCTGCCCTCTTGGTTTTTTGTTTTTTCTGTCAGCACAGCTGACTGCTTCATTGAGATTTAAGACCAAACAGACTGTTATTACATGAGACAGAGTCACTGTCTGCCACCAGGAGATGATTTAATGTTATGTGATACACAACCTTACTCTATGCCCCCCTACTGTTTTCCACACAAAAATCATTCTCCAACTTGCTTTGCTGTCAGGTTTCACCTAGGAGAAAATTTGAGTCACTGACTACAGCAATGACAGCAACCAGAAGTAATGATTAAAGACCTCCTTGTCATCATTGTGCCATAGTTGTGGGTGAAAGGGGCTTATGAAGACACATTCAAACCTTATTTACCCCAAGCTCAGCAGCTGAATTCTGCCTTAGATAAGATGCATGCAGTACACAGCAGGACCGCACACAGACGTTGCTAACATAGCCTGAATCTCAAGCTATGCTATTGAAACAAGGAGGAAATACTAGCTTTGGTGAAATGCTAGATATCAGCATGGTTAGAGTTGCACTTCCAAATTGGTCCTAGAAATGCAGAGAGCGCTTTTAGGATTCCAAAAAGGACTCAAAAGCAACAACATATAAGCAATGCAGCCTATCTCATATCAAATCTCTCTAACATCCACTGCTTTTTTTGCTGCTGTCTAAGACCTACTACCATGTCCTTGCTTCATTTCAGACTGCCTACTTAGCTCACCTAAGTATGAACCCAAGTTGCACTTCCTTAGGGTGAGAGGTTTGAAGTGTTATTCATCAGTGTTAGCCTTTAAAGTGGGATAACTTTTTCCCAGAACCTGTTACATTGCCTTCTTCAAGGAAAAGGATGTCCATCTTATGGAAAGATATTTCTCCTTTGCAGCTACCCTTGCTCTGTTATTTCTTCAGGTACCAGGAGAGACCTTCTGTTTCCCCATTTTCTCATGATCTCTGGTTGATACACCAGAGCAGTACAAACTATTTCCCAGACTTTTCTTTGACTATGGATTGCTGAGTGTACAAGAAGAAGCCTTTTCAGTTTGCACTTGATAAAAAATCATGTCTCATCCATAAGTTAATTATTTGAGAATGTCACAATAATAAACTTTGACTTCTTAACCTTTTCCAGAAATGATGCCAAGACTAAATCCTGAGGCTGCTTTCTAGCCACTGATTAGTAGCTAGAAATCTGACCTTTTCTGTCTGTGCAGAAAACAGAGGCAGTGATGCAGCTCTCCATGCTGCTAAAGTCAGCTTGATTACAGCTCCATCTTTCTTTTCAAGCAATATTAGCCTTTGGGTGTTTTGGTCTGTCTCCCTTTTTCTTTTGAAGAAAGAGACAGACCTGAGATAGACTTGGAAAAACTTCAGAACATCACTAGTGCTCACAAAATTAGTTAAGCTTCATCTTTGCCTCTGCTCACTTCTTACCAGTTGCCTGCTCACTGCTGTTATATCTGACCCCCTTTGAGCAGTGTGTTGTGCAACAGGGGCTGTCCCTTGGATGCATGCTGTGTGTTCTGCCAGCCTGTTTCAGGAGAGAAACATCAGTTCTTGAGAGCTTAGATGGGAGTTTAATTACGGGTTTGTTAAATGAACATGCCTTAAACACATGCTTTAAACATCCTTTCAAGGTAAGGTTGAAGAGTGGTATTCTGCCTGTGGAGCAGACAGTGGTGAGGTCTTTGATATTCAGTGATTGTTGGGGAGGTTTGTACCACCCTATGGACTGGACCTGCAGTACATGCTGTCTTCTGCTCAGATGTCTAAGGAGCCATGTCTTGCAGACAAATAAAATTGTCAGATTTCACCCCAGGACGCACAATCCATGTAAAACTTCTCTGTAGTGCAGAGCTGGCAGCAGCAACTGCACTGAAGAGCTTTGTTTATCACATTGTTGTGCTCTAATGATTACTCAGCCTCAAAATTATGTGTTCTTCAGGAGTGATGGGGTTTGGAAATGTCAGTCAAAATTTATAATAAGTGATCTTGTTTTTATCCCACTTCAGATAATGCTAGTGAGGATGTTCCAAAAATTGTTGTTTGTCATCTATGTTTTACAGTTTAAAGGTGATCTGTTTAAGCTGTTATCCCCCCTGCCACTGTTGCAGAAACAGTGTCTTCTTTTTAAGGTGTTCAGAGTCATCTGCTTAGCACTGAGCTGATGACAGCCTTGTGTTCGTCGCTGGAGGTTGCCTGGAAATTAACCCCTCCCTGTTTAGCATGTCGTGTGCCTTGTCAAAGCCTCTTCTGGGAGGTGGTGAGGTGATGCACTGGTGCTTGGTGGGCCTCTGCCAGAGAGGATGAAACATCAGGGCTGTCTTGCCCAACATCAGCTATTTCTGTAGGCTGACGTTTGCAAAAATCAAGGTGCTGACAGAAAAAGTCCTGACAAAATTCACTGCAAAAATGAAAGCATCTCCCTCTTGCAGCTCTCTGCTGACTCTTGTCTCAGGATTACCAACCAACCTTCACTCAGCACTGGCAGGAGCCAGCCCTGGAGCCTCTGGCTCAGCCTCTGCCATGCACTGTTCAGCAGCTGCATAAGACCAGCTTTGCTTTGTCCTTTAGGCTGAACATTCCTCCTGTAGTCCTGTCTGTAGCTTTGGGCCAGAGACAGTAGCTTGTGGCTGAGGAATAAGAAAAGCTGGTGGCAACATCTTGAAGCTCCTGCTATCATGTGCTGAGTGGCTGTGACACAAACCCTCTTAGCTCTGGAATTGCTCTCAACAGCACCTTGGGGAGCAGTATGATCTCTCAGAGTGCTGAGCAGCAACCCCTGACATCCATAGAAACTTGTGGGGTTAGCATTTATCTACACTAAAGTGAAAGGGAACAGAGACCGGTCTCCGAGTGCCACAAATGTGAAATTACTCACCAATTTTCAGAATGTAATTACTTCTCAGTTAATCAAGGCCCTTGAAAAGGCTCTGGACACTTTTTACAGGAATAGCTAGTAAAGTGATTTTTGCGTTAACAACATTTATTTTGGACTTCAACATGTTTAGCTAGTGAGTAAACTCTTAGATGCTATGCAAAATGACAGCAATTTATGGCAAACCTTTGGAATTAAGACCCAAACCAGTTTTGCACTACAGGCACGATGGATTAATCACCATTTGGTTCTGCATATAAGCAAAAAGTCTTTTAAGTCAGTTCTGTGCTGCAGAGGAAGTCGGTGGAGCTTTGCCTGTAATGTGAGTAATGAATCTTGGCTGGGATGAACATTTTGGAGCCACAGTTCTGCAAAAACTCAAATCCCTGAAGGAAGTACGGTAGCATGAAGACCTGCAAATAATGGATTACAGTTAATCCCACCAGGAAGTGATAATGGCATGTATAAATATTTGCCTTAGTTGATTGCAAATTATATCCTCCTAAAAGATGTTTGTCATTGTCATTAGTCATTAGCATTTTTTAAATGCTTTACCAGCTGTTGGGTCATGGATAATGAGGACTCCATCTCTACCAAGCATGACTGCAGTGTCTGGATGGGATGGGATTCGTTTTTCTATGTGTTTTTATTCTACTGATTATCATATAGGAAGGGTCCTTAAAGATCATCTAGTTTGAACCCCCATGCCATGGACAGCAACACCTTCCACTAGACCAGGTTGCTCAAAGTCCCATTCAACAAACCAAAAGCCTGTGGTGTCAATCTGGAGTATTTTGCTCTGTGTGCAAACCATGGGACCATGGAGTGAAATTGTGGCCATATAGAAGTCTGCATCTAACCAGAAGATGAAATGAGATTGGATTCACGTGCAAAAGAGGAGGACTCTGTTGCTCCATGCACTACCACCCTGTTTTTAGGCCTTGGCTCTGCAGAGTCCTGGCTGAAGGTGGGGATGGCTCTGATGAATGGAAACAACCAGCACTAGCAAAAAGCATTGGCAATTTCCCAATCAGAGTCCTATCAAGCCTGGCTAACTCACAGCCTTTTACATCTTGCAGATTCCAAGAGGGATTAAGTCTTCATTGTCAGTCTGGTGAAGTAAGTTGAAACTCAGCTGAAGTTTTAAATCAAAAAAGAAAGATCCAACAGTCTTCAACAGAGGCAGCAGAATAAGAGAGAATGGGATTTAGAACAGAAGCACAGCCAGAAATCAATGAAGCTTTTATGCCATCCCTCCTCATTTATGTATAAATCCCATTCTTTCAGCTATTTAGACCTTATCTCCACACAGCAGCTGAATTAGGTTAATTTTGTAAACCAGTTTAGGAAAGCTGGTGCAAACCCCTGTAGAGATACCCATATTTTGGTTTAAGAGTGGCTGCAGAGGGTAAGCTGGCACCTGAGACAAAACCTCAGTTAAAGTGGTACTGCTTGGGCTTATCTGCATGGAAGGTAGAGTGAAATAACTAAAATGTGAATTTTAAGTGTTTGAGGTAAAATCTATTAAACCCCTGGGTACATGCTTTTGTTCATACATAAAGGAGCTTTTAGTTTATTTGATTCAGTGTTAAAACAACTTACCATTACTTTATTTCTGAATTAAACATTCCATATTAGTATTTAATGTCCTTTAACTGATCTACTTGAAATCCTTGCCTGTAATTTGGCTTTGTTTCCAGTGTATGCAAACCCACTGTGTGTAGTCCAGTTCAGGTTTGCTGGAAGAGGAAGGCAGCAAAATATCCTCACTAATCTATGTAAAAATAAGTTATAAATTTTTCAGTAAAAGGAAGTATAAGCCCCAGGTAGCCTCAAAGCATCAGTCAGCTGTATTTTCTCAAACCTATAAGTTTATACCACTTGCAGATCAGTCCCTTTGCCTGTGGTTTATATTGCTGGTTTTGCATTATTCCCTGCTGGAGATGGGTTCCAAGCATCAGAAAAGCATTTCTGTTGTGCTAAGTATACAGAATTTCTTGTCTTCTCCCACATTCAAGGGAAGTGGAGGGCAGATTTGCTGTCAAGGTAGCAACTTGTAACCTGCCTCATGCTCCTGAGGGGATTGTATTTTTTCCTGCTGCCTCTCAGGCAGGAGCTGGGTCAGATTCCTGCTCAGAGCTGTTAATGGTTGCACGGGGGCTCTTCTACTCAGCGAACTTTCGCTTTCACCAGGTTCTCAATGACAGGATGTGGTTTGCTGTGTAAATGTAAAGGAGAGAGGAGGATCTGGCCCTGTAGGCTTTCAACTCACTTCTAAGATAATCCAGGGTCTTTGGCTGTGCAGTTTATGTCTTTTTTTGCTACTGTCATTTGCTAGTGTGGTGATGACTGAATGCTCATCAGAACATTTCCTACTGCCTAGAAATTAACTTGCTAATTCAGGGGAACACACATTTACCAAAACATCCTCTCCATGACAAGCAACTATTAGAGGTATTACAGGAAAAGGTGCAAACAAACAAACTGAATAACCTTCAGGGCAGACAGTTATGAGTGAGCCTGCCAAACATTCTGTGCTTAAACACATACCCACATTTATTCACATTGTAGTGCCGCAGCAGAATTAAACCACTGAATCAGTAGCTATAGAAGATGCCACATTCAGATATACAAGACTCTGATTCTCTTCTTCTTTAGAATTCAGAAGAGCAAGAATTAAAAGATAATAAATAAATGCTGGTTGAGAGAGGATTCAGGTCAGCATTTGGTGTTCTTGTTCTTGTGACAGGCACCAAACTTGTTTGGAGACCACAAATGAAAACTGATGCTTATATTCCTGATTTCTTTTCCCTCCTGTGGGCTGCAACTGTATGCCTGCGTTTGTATTAAGATTATTAGCACAAAAATGGGTATAATTTTAGAATCTCCAAAGTATATAAAAATAGCCACGTTTTGGCTTTTCTTACCTCTCCCCTTCACTGTTTCTCTGTCTCAGGTTTTCATGCTCTACTGTCTTCTTGGTACTTTGAGCACCTTAAGACATGGAAATAGCCCATGGCAAAGGTGACTCTTTTCCTCCTTGAGCAATTAGTTATTCCAGCTGTTCTGCATTTTTGGAGGTATGGCTTCGCAGCTTGTGTTGCATCCTTATTGTGTGAAAGTGTAACATAACAAAGCCTTGGGCTTTGGAGTCATTCCAGAGAGCCCACTCCATAGACATGTTCTGTCCCACATCATGTCCTGTGTCTGGCTTAGACAGTCTGGCTTACCTTTGCCATGGACACCTGCTGAGCCTGTGGTGTTGACCTGCTGGTCTCTTTAAAAGCTTGAAACATTTTCTCTTT